>CM055660.1:11523879-11590839 GCA_029378335.1 Agrilus mali
TGTTAATAACAAAGCAGAGTCTACATACTCTGAACATCTAATTGAATATAACCATAATTTTGATAAAGACTTTAAGATTTTACATTCACATAATAAAGGCATAAAGTTAAACCTTTTTGAACAATTGAAAATTAATAGACATAGGAAACAGAATATTATTATTAACGACCAATTAGATATTTCTAATTCTTCACTGTTAAAATTGAATCTCAAGATGCCCCCTACCACATTTTGATTTTATTTTTAAGGTATATAAATACTGTTATAATAGATGTAGTTTGTTAGATATTCACCTGAAGAAGGTATAGTATAGCGAAACGGCTGTAGTGATACAAATAAACTTTTTCTTGAAACTTTCCACGTTTTTATTTTATTTTATTATGTATACACTTGTTATCACTTGAAGCATACCACCAACTATCAGAAATCAACAGTATGACTTCGTTAATTCGGACTCCCGCTTATCCGGTTGTAATCCGGAAGAGCAATTGAGGCGGGGTCGTTCTTGCTTTTGAAATGAAGTCCAAAAATTATAAGCATTTCTTCAGCTTCATGTTAAATGTGCAATATTTTACATACGTATTTGTCTTTAATTTTATAATTAATAAATTACCTATGAACTAATGTTATCAGTTAATTATGTATTGTATACTATAATCCGGACACCTCGCTAATTCGCATAGTTTGATTTTTTTTTGCCTGTCCGGATTAGCGAGGCCCTCCTGTAAATAAGTTAAGAAAAGTAACCTTTCAATTAAAGAAAAGAGTTGGATGTCGATATTAAGACTCTTGCCTTGGTGAAACTCTAATTTTACTCTTGAAACTTAATAAACTCGACACATTGGAATAGGTATAATACAGTTATATGGATTTTTTTTGTTTTCTTTTTTTTTCTGATAGCATTGCATCCTAAGAATAGCTAATGTAAGAAGAGAACACTAACAAGTGAAGATTAATGCATAATATAAGTGATATAAGTATTTTGCTTTTCTTTAACCAATATAAGTAGGTACTAAGAAAATTATTTTAAAATCTTTTTAATCGTCTAAATGCTAAATATTATCGATATAATAAAAGCATTTATGTATTTTATTTTTTTATAATTTTTTTAAATTTATTTCATATTTCTTCTTTCATCACTTTAAAATTAGTTGAAAGTTGCTTAAAATACGACTATATTAAGTACCCAGGTTATTTAATTTAGCGGCTAGGATATTTAAACAGTTATATATTCTTACTCCCATTGGAAAGACAAGTAATCTAAGAGAATATAATGAAGTTTAATTTCGAACTATGGATAACAGCATCAAACACAATGTTCTTAACTTCAACTTGTATGTTTTATTTAACTTCATTTTAAATAAGAAACCTAAAAAAGGAATAAGAATTCTGACGAAGCTTATAGCGATACTATGAAAAAGAAATCAATTTCAATATTTTCTGTAGATTTGTATACGAGATACGAAATAATTATGTATTCTAACCCTATTTTCATGTAAAATATTATTCAACCATTTTTATTTTTACCCTCCTTTGTTGTGCAGTTATAGGCCGGCAAAGCACAAACAAGATGTGTTCCTACCATCCAGAGAGATTCAAACAGCAAAATTATTCAAATTAAACCATTACTTGCAGATTCCCAACCCCTTCCTTTACAAAACAAACGCTTCTTCCATTTAGTACGAAAGGGTCGGGTGGCGAAGATATGGCATGATAAATACTTTTGTGTTTAAGACAAGTTCAATATTATGGGTACATATTTCCTTATGAAAAAAACACTTTTTAACGGGCCATTATTCGAATTGTTTTGATACAAAGGTACTTCGCTAAACACTGAATATCTCATGTATCACATCAAAAACAGATTTTTTTCAGTTCCTCAAATACATAAAATAATAGGGCGCACATGATTTCAAACTACTTCAAAATTTAAAATAGTATCTATTTTAAATAAACATTGTTTCAAAAACTTCGGTCATTCGTGTTGATTCAAAATCGCCTTGTACCAGCCATCCTAAATTATTAAAGTATTTGATTAAAATGCCGCAACACTATTAACATGGAAAGCTTGTGCTGCTCTCAATTTTCACTTCTGTGCATATAACGTAGGTACCCTCTCCCACCAACAACAACTTTGTTAGTAAAAGCAAGTGAAAAAAGAAGCTTCTAGCCAGTACCCCCAACATGATCCCGAACTGGCACGAATCGCCGCCGTTTTTGTTAAATTAAGGTTTTATTTCTTTTGAATTGTGTTGATTAGGTTATGGTAAGGTAAGGTTCTCTCTCTCTCAATTTTAGGCCGTATTTTCAAAACAAAAAACCGTATTTTCAAAACAAAAAAAGCATTTTTGAAAATAACATTGATTGGGAATAGGAGAGACAGAGACAAGACGAAATACGGCGGCGATTCGTGCCAGTTCGGGATCATGTTGGGGGTACCGGCTAGAAGCTAGTAGTAAAAAATGGTTGGAAACGGTTCTGAAATCGATACAGACTAGTTTATTGTACGCCAAACAGTTCACTTATAGCAATATACATATATGTTATAGTCAGCTCTGGCGCTCCTAGGTTTGGCTATTCAACCTCAGGTCTGACATTAAGTCTTGCTTAGTCAAAGTCCAAACCGATAACGTTTTTCTACCTTTGAATTTTCCCCTAATTCTAGAAAAGGCTAATTTTGGCAGTCAAACGCCGAAACTCGATTTAATGAAGTCGGGGGGTTTGACTAGTTAGGCCTAAAGTAGGTATAGGAATCCTCAGCGTTGTCTCTCGCTGGCGATTGTACTGTCCCTGAGTTTTCTCTAGTATTTTATTATTATAAATCCCGAACGTATGTACTTTTAACTATTCCTATAGAAGCAAAGTTAAAACGAGTTTCTACTTAAATTAGTTCAGTATAAAAACTACTTCTAATAAACACTAGCTTGGAATCTTACCTTTGTACTAGAACAATGCTTCTGACCATTGTAATGACAATACCTTTTAAATAATGCCCTTGTATAAGATATATCAAGTCAAATTTACTGAATGAATCGAAAATGAAAATCAAGCTTTCGCTCATTAAATTTATAGCTAGCCGCGATGCGCCAATTACCCACCAAATTGTTACTGTTGTTATTTATTTCAACGGAATAAACATGTAATTGTAACAATCCTACATTATCCCCTGGTGTTTGTGTTCAAAACTATTGTAGATAAATGTATTAAAAGACAAGGTATGAGTTTAAATTTTCATTCCATTTATTGTTTTATGGGTAGTTCCATAAAAGTTGGGTAACTTTGTGTTCCAGTGTTATTTTATATAAATTTTTATTAAATAACCAGTAATAAAAATGTCTGCCATATGAATTAATCAATTTTTTACTATGTCACTCACCTTTGCTACAATCATTTATTTCTTTTTATAAAAAAAATGTCCTTTTCCATTCTCAATATCAGTCCCTAGCCATGTCACATTTGCAAAATATGTTTTCGTTCGACTGATTTTAGTAAGCCTTGATGATATTTGAACTTTATTTAACTTAATTACACTAAAAATTACATTACCTTGTTCATTGAATCTATTAAGCAAACAAAATTATATATTTTTCATATATATTTTGTAAGAAAAGTAGCGTCATCGATAATTATAGTCAGGCCCTAGCCACTCAGTAAATTTAAAAATACGCGGCAATAGAAATAAGCGGCCATTTTAAAATGAACGCGTTCAAAAGTGACAACGTGAAGTTAGCCATAAGCGGGGGCCGTTTCGCGTTGACCATCTTGACATTAGTGCGATCGGCGTCGATGCTGAGGAAACACGCCCTGTGCCAGTCAATCTCTCAGGCCCTAGGTAAGTTATTTTATGTAAAGTTTATTAGTTATTATTCTCTCTTGTTTGTGTGTACATGTGATTTGTTTGTTCTGATGTTGTTGTTATCTACAAGTCTCGGTATTTCTTTTTAAAAGTAAATTACGAGTGATTTTGTTCTGATTCGTCAGTCCCTAGACCATCAGGCCCTGGCTGTTAATGTGACTAGGGACTGATTCAAAAGCCAGGGACTGACAGTCATACTCTTTCACATAGATTCGTCGCTCAGAAACTTTTGTTTGTTGTAGAATATGCCACCGCGAAGAAAAATACCGTTATCTAAAGAAGAAAAAGCAAAATAAAAGTCAGAAAAGGCAAAAAAACGTTTAGGAAAAATAAAAAATGATCCAGTTTTGCTAGCAGAGTACAAGGAGATGATAGCAATAGCCGATGTGCGGCAGGAAAGAAGGAATGTATAACTCGCAATAATATTTAAAAACAAAAACGTTACATGCTGGATTCCTTGAAAAACCTACACCAAAAATTTCTGTCGACTAATTCAATGATAATAGGGTATTCTTTGTTTTGCCGATTACGTCCATTTTGGGTCCTTGAGCCTAAGCTTACCGATCGTGACACTTGTGCTTGTGTCATCCATGAGAACATTAACCTGAAACTGGTTGCATTGAAAAGCGTAAACATTTTCAATTTTGCGTCCCACCAAAGTGCTCTTCAAACGCTTTGCTGTGATCGCTACTCTGAAAAATGTTTATCAAGAACTTATGAAGGTTGCTCTGTAAAAAAATTACCCTATAACGAATTCGACAACAGTGATGAAATTCTAGTCAAGCAATGGAGAAATAGTAAAGAACTAATCCAAGATATAAAAACTAAAAAGGAACGATTTATAATAAAATATAAAAAAGAAACACAAAAAATTAAGCCTTATGATTTAATTGGACAGCTAGAAGAGAGTGATCTACCAAAATTATTGCAACATGAAATGAACATTGTGCACCAATACAATACAATTAAATCTCTCAAAGAGTCACTGACTCAAAAAGATGCCATAATCCACATGGATTTCTCGGAAAACTACACCACTAAATACAACCAGGAAATCCAATCGTATCATTTTGGCGGATCTCGTACGCAAATTTCGCTACATACTGTGGTAGTCTATACTGTAACGAATTTTCTAGTCAAACTATTTATTTAAACGATTATTTATTTAACACTATTTATAACACTTAAACACTAACTTAGAACTACCATTTATATCACAACAATTCACTTATTTATATTACAATTTATTTATATCACTTTGTCTATTATCGGTTTTAATTCGCGCACTGATGCTTTCTTCAACTAACTGTTTTTCGGTCCAAAGATGATCACTATATATACACCTTTAGAACTTTCTAGACAATTCGAAAAGGAAATCCTGACGATTCTCGAATGATGAGTAATAATTAGAAAGTCCTCGATTATTCCAGAATTGAACTTGTTACTTGTCGTCGGAGAATGATTTACATCTTGTAAATTGATAACACGAAAAGTACCGTGTAAGCATGTTCGCGATAACAAGTACATGCCACAAATTGCTATCGCACACACGTACTGTGTCACTGGTCGCTACACTACCCCCTCCTTAAGGGTGATTCGTCCCGGATCACATTCTGCCGTTCCTTCAGAGGATCATGCCGGTACTTGCAGGTGGATCCGCTTCGGCATCCGGTTGTCAGGTGGAAATGGCAGTCAACGGTCTTCAATGGTGACGGTCCTCGTCGTGGATTTCCGGCGCACACCAAAATTTCTATGCCAGTGTATTGGAACAAAACCTCCAGCATGTTTCTGACCACCCTCCAATCCAGCCCATCGAGTCCACATCCGATCCTCGGTATTGCTAGCTTCAGGATGTTAGCGTGCAGCAATTGCTCTCTTAGTTCTATCAGGGAGTCCCATAAGGAGTGGTAGGAAGGCTTCTCCGACGACTTGCTTTTGGTGACTAGATAGAAGATGGATTGGGTCCCATCGAGTAACTGTAGTACTTTTCTTCCATCTTTGACCTGGTCGAGTAACATCGGTAGTCGCCCAAACTTCTTCCGAAAGACCGTGGCAATCCCACGGCTCATGTCCAAATCCCTTGCCACACAATGAGCCAGCGAGTATTCTTTCGGGACGGCGAATAAGTCCTGCTGAACTTCGGTGGTGACTCCAAATCGGGCTTTACGGTGTAAGCTCTGTTCGGCCATAAATTCTTCGTACTGGAGCTCTGGCGATCGAGCCTGCACAACTCTAACTCGAGCTTCCTCGTGGTTGTCCCCAGCATATGGAGCCAGTCGGTTGAAGTGGACTACTCTTGGTTTTCCATTGGGAGTACGTCTAATTCGGTAGATTACGTCATTGATTCGTTTGATAACTTTATACGGGCCTTCCCAATCTTGTTGCAGCTTCGGCGAAAGACCCCTTTGACGCTTCGGATTATAAAGCCACACCAAATCTTCTTCATGGAATCCTCCATCAGTGGCCTTAATGTCATATGCGTCCTTCATCCGGTCACTGGCTATCTGCATATGGGAACGTATTTCGTCATGGATGTCGTCCAATCGTCTTCGGAGTTCACTGACGTAATCTTCTCCAGCCACGTCTTCGCCAGGTTTGCATCCGAACTTTAAGTCGCATGGTAGTCGCAACTCTCGACCGAACAGTACCCTGGCTGGTGTTTGTCCAGTGGTTTCATGTATGGAAGATCGGTATGCCAAAAGGAACAATGGCAGATAACGATCCCAGTCTTGCTGATGTTTGGAGACCATTTTGGACAGGTACTTGTTAATGGTCCTGTTCATTCGTTCTACCATGCCGTCTGATTGGGGATGTAGGGCTGTAGTTCGAGTCTTATGAATGCCCAATATCTTACAAATATCTTGGAATATGGCTGACTCGAAATTTCGTCCTTGGTCGGAATGCAGCTCCAGTGGTACTCCGAATCGGCTAATCAACTCTTTCACGAGCGTTTCTGCCACTGTAGTTGCCGTCTGGTTTGGAAGAGCATACGCTTTAACCCATTTCGTAAAGTAGTCCATTGCCACTACGATGTACTTATTCCCATCTTCAAATTCAGGGAATGGTCCGGCAACGTCTATGGCAATTCTCTCGAATGGGCTGCCAACGTTATACTGCCGCATCGGAGCACGCTGTCGCTTCTGAGGTCCCTTACTGGCGGCGCACGTCGTGCACTTTCTGCACCAATCTTCCACGTCCTTCTTGCAGTTGACCCAGTAAAATCGTTCTCGTACTTTGCCAAGGGTCTTCTTTACACCAAAATGTCCTCCTGAAGGGTCGTCATGGAGGCACTGCAGGACTTCCTTTACCAAGCTTCTCGGTGTCACTAGCTGACGTCTGCTTTCGGTGCCATCTTGGTTCTCAACGACGCGCTTCAGGAGACTATCTTCTTCATCAATGGAATCCCATTGGGCCCACAACGATTTCACTTCTGTTGACTTGGCAGCCACTTCCTGCCAGATTGGTCTTCTGCCTTCTTTCTTCCAGTCCAGGAACATTTTTAGGAGCACGTCGGAATGTTGTTCTGCCTTAATGTTGTCGGGCTGCCACTGCTCGTCCAGGATAGTTATCCTCCTAACCTCTTCGTGTTCCTCGACGCGTTGACAGTGTTTACAATTATCCGGGCAAGGTCTTCTGGATAAGGCGTCGGCGTTTCTATGACTACTTCCCGCTCGGTGTTCTATTTCAAAGTCGTACTCTTGCAGCTTATCTATCCATCTGGCTACTTGGCCCTCGGGATTTTTGAAATTCAGGAGCCATTTCAACGCGGCATGGTCAGTTCGTAGCAAAAACTTTCTTCCGTAGAGGTATTTGTAGAACTGTTCCACACTTGTTACTACGGCTAACAATTCCCGCCTGGTTACGCAGTAATTCCGTTCGGGTTTGGATAGAGTTCTGCTGAAGTATCCGATCACTTTTTCTTCACCATTCTGTATTTGTGACAGAACCGCGCCAATTCCAATATTGCTAGCGTCGGTATCCAGGATAAGCTTTCCGGTTGGTAGAGGATAGCTCAACACAGGTGTAGCAGAGAGGGTTTTCTTTAGCTGTTCAAAGGCAGCTTGGCAGTCTTGCTCCTAACTAAATGGTCTACTCTCTTCTGTGAGTCGTGTCAAAGGCTAAGCGATTTTTGCAAATCCAGGAACAAAACGTCTGTAGTAGGTGCAGAGTCCAAGGAAGCTTCTGATTTGATGGACGTCAGCAGGTACAGGCCACTCTTGCACGGCCTTGATTTTCTGTGGGTCGACTGAAACGCCGTCTCCGGATACTACATGCCCCAGGTAGTTGACGGTCTCTTGGAATAGCTGGCATTTCTTGGGGCTCAGTTTAAGGTGGACATCACGAAGTCTTCGGAAAACTTCCTCCAAATTTTTCAGATGGTCGGTGAAGTCCTTCCCGACTACGATGATGTCGTCGAGGTATACCAGGCAAGTCTTCCCAATTAAGCCAACCAAGACTGATTCCATCAGTCGCTCAAAGGTGGCTGGTGCGTTGCACAACCCGAACGGCATCACCTTGAACTGCCACAGCCCCGTTCTAATGGAAAACGCTGTCTTCTCTTTGGCATCTCTGTCCAAAGCCACTTGCCAGTATCCGCTCTTAAGGTCTAAGGTGGAAAATATCGTCGACCCTGACAGTGTATCCAGGGTGTCATCGATTCGTGGTAATGGGTAGCTGTCTTTCTTCGTCACATTATTTAATTGGCGGTAGTCCACACAGAAGCGTGTCGAGCCATCCTTTTTCTTGACCAGAACTACCGGCGATGTCCAGGGGCTAGTGGATGGTTCTATTACCCCGTCCCTTTGCATTTCGCTTATGATGTTTTCAGCTTCTTCTCTCTTGGCCAGTGGTAGTCTCCTGGGTCGCTGACGGATGGGTTGGGCTTCGCCAGTATTTATTTTGTGCAGGACGGCGTTGGTTCGTCCCTTCTTGCCACCTTCTACTTCAAAGACGTCTTGATATTCTTTTAGTAATCCTTCTATCTGGCGTCGTTGGTTAAGATTACATTTGCCTCCTGCTTCCTGGCGCAATTTCGTCAAGGCTTCTGGTAGGCGTTGCGCGTCTTCCGTTCTTGTTTGTAGCTTTTTGACTTGAGATGTTACAGTGTCCTGAGTAGTTAGCTTGAAGTCTTCTCCGTTTAAGGTCACGACTTTTCTTTGGAAACTCAGGCAAAAGTCGTATTTCCGAAGCACGTCCAAGCCCAGAATGACGTTGTCTTCAATTTCGGCTACAAGAGCGCAGTGTCGGAAGGAGGTCTTTCCTATGCGGATCTTGACGTAGCTTTCACCATGGACATTTACCATCTCTCCGGTGGCCGTACGTAGCTTCCATTGAGTCGGTTGAAGCTTACTTGTAGTCATCACGTTGGCTCGTATAATTGTCCTGCTCGCTCCGGTATCCAACAGAAACAAACACCGCTTCCCATTTATGTGTCCCGTAAGAAAAAGGCTATCAGCTCTGTCTTTCATGGTTTTTGTTAGTGCAACTAGACCGGGGGCTTCTTGCTCCGGGATCGACGTTTGCCCCGCCGCGCCGACCCTGACTAGTTTTCCTGTACGCGAGGCTTATCTTCTTGAGAAGCAGATCTCTCACTCTTTCAGCTGCTTCGCACGTGGCCTAGCTTACCACAGTTCCAGCACCTGATTTGTCTGGGCTTCCTTTCTACTTTGGTCGTTACTCGGCGGATCATCTCTTCCAGTCTATCGTCCCGACTGGCTGACTCTTCTTTTAATTCTCGCACTCGACATTGTCGTTGCGACGCCTGTTTGACGACGTCGTATTTCAGTGCGCGGGCCAATGTGTCAACCAAAGTCCTCGGCCGGTCCAGTCGGAGTCGCTGTTGTATTTCGTCGTCTTTTAGTCCGTCAATAAACGCGTCGACGGCCAATCTTTCCAGGGTATCGTCGGCCGTACCCGGATAGGCGAGCCGGACTAACCGTGCGATATCCGCCTCGTATTCCTGAAGACTTTCTCCTGTCTTCTGTCGTCGGTTCTTTAACTGCACATGGTACACAGCCGTCAGATGTGCTTGGCCGTATCGCATCTCTAATCTTTTTACTAGCCGATGGTAGTCTAGTAATTCTTCCGGTGGTAACGTGTTCAAAATTTCGCCAGCACCATCTCGTAGAGCAAGGGCAAGTGAAGAAGCTCTCTCTTCTAACGTCCATTTGTAGGCTTTTGCGGCTACCTCGAATTGCGTCAAAAACGTTGTCCACGATGTTTTTCCGTCAAACGTAGGAAGCTTCATATGCACTTTGGAGGAGATGACCTGTTCTTCTTTTACGTCGGGGATTTCTTTACTGTCAACCACGCTATGCCTCTTTTCCGTGGGTCGGTGACTGGTCTCTCGTTTTTCCGGATTCAGAACCATTTCTTCCAGCTGGGCCAATCTTTTGCTTATTTCTTCTTGTTCAACCTTTACTCCTTTTAATTCTTCTCTTGTTTCTTCTTCGAATTTTCCCAGTTCTTCTTTCAAATTTCCTTCAAATTTTTCTAATTTTTCTTCCAGGACTTTTGAAATTTCCTTTAATTCTTCAAGGTTGTTATTTAATTTTTCATTTAATTTGTCTTCAAGATTCTTTGAATTTTTATTTAATTTTTCTTCTAGATTCCTTGAGTTTTCGTCTAATTTTTCTTCCAGATTCTTTGAATTTTCATTTAATTTCTTTTCCAGTTCATCCTCGAATTCATACGTAATGGGATCGAAGCCTTCTTGTATTAAAGCCTCCTCGAGCCGCTTCTGTAGGATGTTCTTCGTACCGGACGTGTCTTCGTCTCGCTCTTCGAGTTCGCTATTCAATTCGGCGACTTTTAACTCGAACAATTTTTTCGGCATTTTTATTTATTTTGTGTTTTTATTACACTAGAAAATTCTCCGGAGTTCGATTCGCAGACCCCACACCTGACACCAATTGTAACGAATTTTCTAGTCAAACTATTTATTTAAACGATTATTTATTTAACACTATTTATAACACTTAAACACTAACTTAGAACTACCATTTATATCACAACAATTCACTTATTTATATTACAATTTATTTATATCACTTTGTCTATTATCGGTTTTAATTCGCGCACTGATGCTTTCTTCAACTAACTGTTTTTCGGTCCAAAGATGATCACTATATATACACCTTTAGAACTTTCTAGACAATTCGAAAAGGAAATCCTGACGATTCTCGAATGATGAGTAATAATTAGAAAGTCCTCGATTATTCCAGAATTGAACTTGTTACTTGTCGCCGGAGAATGATTTACATCTTGTAAATTGATAACACGAAAAGTACCGTGTAAGCATGTTCGCGATAACAAGTACATGCCACAAATTGCTATCGCACACACGTACTGTGTCACTGGTCGCTACAATACGAAAGACAAGACAACTTCGCATTGCACTGTCTCCTTAAATTTAACTCATTGTGCTGGAGCTATTTGGGCACATTTAGAACCAATACTCATAACTTTACCGTCGACTGTAGAAAACCTGCATTTTTTGAGTGATGGGCCCGTAACCCAATATAGGAACAAAACAATGTTTTATATTTTAGGATGTAGGATTCAAGAGTTCTATCCGCTCGCTGTTAAGTATACATGGAATTTTCACGAAGCAGGCCATGGCAAAGGAGCTCCAGATGGAGTAGGAGCGACATGTAAACGTAGTGCAGATCAACTTATAGCTCATAAAGGTGACATAACAAATTTATATGACTTTGTTGGCGTACTTCGTGAAAAATGTCCAGGTATAAAGATTTCTATTATTGAAGATACCGATATTGAGAGTAAATAAAATGATCAAGGAGAATGAGGATAAGCAGAAAGCTTTTAAAGGCACGCTCTTGGTACACCAAGTGAGGGGTAATGTTTTCATCCCGAATAAACTTCAAATGAATTCACTGAGTTGTTTCTGTGATGACGGCTGTAACCATTATAAATTAGGGATTTTACAATACCAGACCAATGCAAATCGACTTCAAGTATCTGCGGTATTCTCAGATTCCGAAGATGATATACCACTAGCAAGCACAAGTCGAGACTGGCAAGAAATAACTAAAACAAACTATGTCAGAGGAGATTATGTTTTAGTCAAGTTTATTGTGAGAAAAAAAGAATACCGGTACGCTGCCATTTGCACTAATTATGACGATGACGATGGAGAGCTGACAGTTGCATTTCTTGAAGTTTGTAACGAAGATGGAACAGAGTTCAAGTTCAATAACAATGATATCGCTGACGTGCCTTACGGAGATGTGATAGAGAAACTGCCAGTTCCTAAATTAGTAATTAAGAAAAAATTTAAATTATATAAATTTAAGAAGCCAGTCGATGTGTATGAAAAGTAAGACAAGTAACTACGTGTTCTAGATTTTGATTATTGTTCTATTTAATTATAGGAAAAATAAGACTGCAATTTTGTGTTTTTAAAGTACAATTATGTAGAAGAAGAAAATATTTTTGTTCCTTTTTATAATAGTGTTATCTTTTGTAAGATATCATACCACAAGGTATGTTTAGTAACGTTATCTCAAGTGATTTTTAAGTAATGGTACTGTTATTATTGTTGGTAAGAGAGATTATTTAAGATAATTTACCTAAGGACTGATTTGTCTCTAATTTGATTGCATTTTGGAATAAGTATTTGTATGAATAAGATAAGAGTGAGATTTACCAAATAAATACTAATTATATAGGACAAACATATGGTTTTATTGTATAATAAATGTATGGCATCAGTCCCTAGAACAGAGATTTCAGAAAAACACAAATTTCTCTTTAAATACCTACTGGCCCATTTAGATACTAAAAGTATATTAATATATGCCCTGTATTTACTAAAAAATTTTTGATTTAGTATCTAAAAACACGTATGGCAAGATTTGGACGAATTTTACCCAACTTTTGTGGAATCACCCTTATATACATTGCTAACGTGTCGAATTTTCTTGAATACAATGCAGGTAAGTTTCAATTTCATACCAAAACTGCATTAATTACAATTGGAGCGCAAAGGAACTTAATTAAAATTATGAAAACAGTTTCATAACTAGAATTGTACGGCTGGATTCTATTTGTTATTGTTCAGAAAGTTGGCTAGCTTATTTCAAATAAATTGAATTAGGGTTGTAATTTTAGATAGGTAATTATTTTCAAGTATGTGGTTCTTTAAAATTAATTAAATCAGTAAAAAGATAATACTGACGATCAAACGTTAAAAATATCTTTGTGAGTTTTGGCGAATAAAAACATACAAATTTAAAAAATTTTCAACAGATTTAATTAATCAACTTTACAATTGTTTCGCCAAACTTTGGCTTCATCAGAAGTTTATTATTAACTTATTATTTTTGTGAGAGTCGTGGAATAAATTTATTTATCTGATAAACTTTCGTTGGTAAATTTTTAATTAATTTACCTACAAAATTTAATTCAATAGAGTACGACTTAAAGGAGAGTGAAAGTGTATCACATCCCAATGTACTGATAGCATGTGTAAATATCCGATGATGTGTTTGATAAAAATAAACTAATACCTACAATGTGTGTAAATTTGCGAATATATTACACAATGTATAGATATGCTAGGAATAATTACACCCTATAAAATGTAAGATTTCTTTTTAATAATTCTAAATTATATCAATCAATCAACAACTTTGGGGTTAAGTTTCATTTTAAGTTTTATAAAATTTAAATTTCATCAATAAATAATGGTGCAAAACCATACATATGTAAATACAACTGAATCATGACAATAAATACAGTGTGTCCAAAATAAGGATGTGATAGCAATAGGACCTCGTTAACAGTAAGAGATACGAAATCGAATGAAATAGAAGAAAGTTGCGCATTTAAGTGCTTAACCAATAGCAGTGTGGGAAGTTTTAAAATTCCGAGCAGTTCTGAAAATATCCGTAAAAAAATGTGTTTTTGCTTTTCTGACTTTATTTGACAACGGATATCAACGTAAACTGTAGTTTTGTATAGCAACTTTTCTCGACTTTTAATGTTTCGCCTTCGATTTGTTTTCATTTTATTTTTATGTAATACGGCCCTGTTATTTTTAAGATTAAATCTAAAACCATTTTTAATTCTTTATTTAGTGATATTACATTTGTCATTGTTGAATTACGTTTTTAACTTGTTTTAGGTATTATGTAATTAAAAATTTTTTTGGGTACTGCTCTGAACGTTAGATAATTTAGGCAGCGTTCAGGGCAGTACCTACCTGTGGGAAAATCATAACAATATTTTTTTTTATCATTACTTTGAAAATAAATTGTGTTAATTTGTTGAGTAGAAAATTTACCCTTTTTTATTTCGATTTGTTATCTGGACTGTTGCCGTTTTTCCACACTTCTGTTTTTATTTTATTGTGTAACGTTTTTTTCTACGAAAAATCCCGTTACTAAAATTTAATTTATTTGGATTCAGTTTGTCTTTGTCTTGGTTCAATTTTATAGATTATTCCTCAATATTGATCGACCTTCCGTCTTATCATCAAGGCTAACAACTTTTGCGCAGGACTACGCAATCGATGGAAGGATCGATGAATTTTTCCGCTCGGTGCTGAGCTTCTTCTTCCTCTACCGTTTGTGCCGACCAGACGTGTTTGTGTGTGATTTGTAATTAATGTTCTGTGCTTGATTTTGCGTGTGTTTTTCTTTTAAACTAGGTACCCTTTTAATATTTTCAGTAAAGTTTTTTTTAACAAATTAATTCTTATAAATTTATTTTTAGTGTGTGAAGCCTTTAACTAATTTCAATTGTTATTTCTTAATTCACTTTAACTTTTTTAGTCATTTTTGTTTTTTTTTGCCACGAGGCATTTATTATCTTTTATCTTTGTGGCAATTTTTATAATTTACTTATTAATCTAACTTCTCACATCTTTATTCCAAGTAATTTTCGATTTTAAATAATTAAATTTTTTTGTTCTTGTGGTATCTGGGGAGTAAATTGTTGTGTGTTGTACGTTTCTTTGACTCGACAGAGATTCACCTGCACCCTTCCTTTTCTTCTCCTGTTTTTTTTAAGCATCTTCAATGCCCAATAAAACTTTTAACAATATTTTTTTAAGCTAAATTTATTTTTTATATCTTTAAAACGTTTTTTTTACTTGTCATTTCATCATCCCACCCACCATATAATAGGACCCTGAAGGACTGCGAAGCTGGGACTAAGGGTCAGGGTGAAGATAATATATGGTCGTAACCATCCTGGATTAGGTACCCCGCTTAACCAGACCCATTTTTATATGGGCCGATAAAATCCTGCAGGCGGCTCTTCTCACATTTACAAAACTTGCTCATTAAAATAGCATATAAATTAGCAGGCCTCTTGACGTTACTGATAAGTCCCCAAGACACGTTTTGTAAGTTTTTTTTTATTGTAATTTTTATCAATATACTCTTCAAGGTTTTGTATTTTTTATGAGAGCTTTGAGCTCTCACTGCATCAGGGTCTTTCAGGAACCACCACTGCTATACCCGTAGCATAGTAACTGTTTCTTTGTTTTGACAAAGTGGCGCCCGAGCAATTTTATTTTTCTAATTTAGTTAATTCATTTTTTTTATAACTAACTATTATTAATTTCCAACCAATAAGTAATAGTTTTGTTAAAATTGTAATGAAGGACCAGGTTAATAGCTTTAACCAATTTATTGTATTGTGTATCTGCAAGAGTACGATTCCTGGGGCGCCACGATTTGACAAATTTTTTAGGCTAACTAAGCCAAAATTAAACGAAAATGAAGAATAAAATTTTTCGAAATCTCGCTTGGTTTTCGAGTTATCGAAGTTCGAAAGTTGAAAAATCAAAGTGAAAATTTTTATGAAACAAATGTGTTTTGTTATGTAATTGGTCGTGAAAAACACAAAAAAAATGGTTAAAATATTCCAGGTGCTATATTTTTCGAGATATTGAACCAAAAATGTGAAAAAAAATAATTTCGATAACTCGAAAACCAAGCGAGTACGATTTTTTTTACTATTTTTCCCGTACTTAGCGACCTCGACTCCGTCTAAAACGGCTTTCAAATCGTGGCGCCCCAGGAATCGTACTCTCATCCAATTGCCACAAGAATATTTGGCGACTGACTCAATTCTTAATGAACCAATGAATAGTGGCTCCTCCTACGTTTGAATCTATACATATTGTACTGTTACGTAATTTATAATATCACGTATTTTTCTCTCAACAGTTTTATTTAATTAGTTCGTACACAACAACGATTCGATAACTATTTCGATAACAACAACAACTAAATAAATATCTCGCTTTTTAATCACTTCGAACTTCTCTTCTCGCTTATATCTGTCACTCTCTTCTGTCAAAAACTGTCAAACTGTCCAACGCTGTTCCTTATATAGTATTATGGACGTTTCTAGGTAATTCTCGAAACGTCCAGCAACTCTCGAACCTTCTACAACGCGTGATAGGTATCTTTCATTCAACTTTCGCAGTCGGCTAATGTCAACGTCATTCAAAATGACCGTCCGTCACAGTACACTACGACCCAATTAATAAGGATAAAAAAAAGAACATAAAGTTTTAACTAATTGTAATAACAAAAGTTGGTTTTATTTCTTACATTATAATATTTAATAACAAATTTTTGGATATCCTGTGCCTTGTTGAAATTTATGCTGTTTAATGACTTTCCTCAAAATAATTTTTGTGGCGTTCAGAGCCGTACCCAGGAAAAATTTTAATTGATACATAAAATAAGCGAAAAACGTAATTAAACAATTATGTTATATTATCTAATTAATAATTAAAGATGGCTTTATATTTTGTCGTAAGAAAAAAAAAAGACCGTATTCCAAAAAAATTAACTGATGAGAGCCCCTCGAAGACTAAACGTCAAACTTCAAGTGTTGCCATCACTGTATTGTATAGCGCTAAAATAATGGCAGTGCAAAAGTGCAGTTTATATTGTTATCCGTTCTCATGTGAAGCCAGAAATATAATACATTCATTTTGAAAAATTTTTATTTTTTCCGGATACTGTAATAGTCGATAAATGTGTTTAATAACTGGAATGACCTTTTGTTTTATTAAAGACAGTGGATATTAGCGGTAAATTTGAAAAATAACGAAATTTCAAAAAGAACACGGAACGTCAAAAGAGGTTACATAAATTAGGTTAGAGAAGATTGAATCAAATGTACTACTATGTTAATTTTCAACAAAAGTTCAAGCTCTCGTTACTTTTTACAAGCTTTCCTTGCATTTAGGCATACATCGCCAAAAAAATATATTTATTTATATGTATCATTTATACTATAGTGTATTTTGTAATAAATTTTAACTGTAAAATGATGCAGCCCTTGCTCTCATATGAAAATATAAGATCAAATCTCCAAAAAATACGAAATTTCGGCCAAAAAATGCCAAATGCGAATCTTAGGGTCCCTGGAAAATAAATGATTTCTAGAATAATTTAAATAATTTTGATAAAATTTTGTTTTTTTGAAGAAACTAAAGTGCAAAAATTGCATACAATATATAGGGCCAAAAACCCCCCTTATATATATCGTTAAAATGGGAGGTTGATACAAAAAGGTTCAATAGTGGTGAGTTATTCAGGTCTATTTGATCGTTAAGAAGTAATTTTGGGTTTTTGTGCTTATTGATTTCAAGAGTTTCTAATAATGAAAGTATGACTTTTATTTTGCATCGTAATATATCAGAATCTTCATTGAATATGCCCTTCCTTAATTATATGTTTGGCATAATTGGAATTAAGTTTTTTAATTTCGAAAGATTTATCCTTTGCTTAAAGATACCTACAGTTTGTCATATATGCATTCTATTACAAGAGTTACAGTTTACTTTATAAAAACCTGATAAATTGTCATTTTTGGTAGGATCTTTACTATTTTTAATGTGTTTACCTGTTGAATTTATTGTATAAAAAGCAATTTTTATATTAACCTTATGAAATAATTTCTTTAGGTTGTTAGTAGGATTACACAAATATGTTACTGGTTTGTAGTTATTTACAGTATTTTCTGCAGTTTCAACTTTATAGAGGAAATTCAACAAATATATAAAACATTCGTTTTTTCTCAGTTCACCCTTTGGCGGCGAAAGAGCTGAGAAAAATGTAAAATGTGAGGTGAAATGTCTATAGACAGTATAGACAAATGAATAATCGCATTCATACCATACAACAAAGTAATATCCTACAAAACGCAAAGGCTATAGCGGAATAAGGTAGTGAAAATTTCCCCCTGCTCGATTGTAATTTCGAATTAACCCTTCAAAAGGACATAATTGAAAACTCAGACTCAAACTAAGCTGATGTTTTTGCTTTACGTCTCAGCTAGTTTTAGTGGATAAACTTCTGCGTACTTTGCAGCTGAGCGCTACATATGCAATATATAGGTATTATAAGATATATAATAGTATATATAACAACGGAAATCTTTTAGCATTATTAAATCAAGCCCTTTGCCATTAAAGCGACTTATTACTTGCTTCAATAACTTTTTAGATTTAAAAAAAGTATTTAAGTATATTTTAGAGTTTTAACACCTAAAGGACTACATATTTAATTTCAAGATTATGCCCCAAAATTATCGAAAAAAGGCGAAAAAATATGGTTTTTTCAATTTTTGAGCATGTTTCGGTCTAAAAATGAAAGTATACTGACCAGCATCGTAAAGTAGGGGAAAAAACCTTCATAATTTTTTTCAAACTTTTTTAAAGTAAACAGTGAGGCAGGAGAAATTAATTTTGAAAAAACACATTTTTAACGATAGCGCCGCCCAGTGGCCACCTGGAGAGCTGAAAATTTAGCTGAAGGAGTTTTCAATAATGCCCTTTTGAATGGTTAATTCGAAATTACAATTGAGCAGGGGGCAATTTTCACTATCTTATTCCGCTATTATACCGCCTTTATACCCTATTCCCTTAAATATGAAACACAAACATTATGAGATATTAATTTTAATACATTCTACCAATTTTTAACCAAGTTTAGAAAGAGCTTATTAGATGATTAGTAGCTTTGATTACCTACAGAAAAAATAATGATGGTAATCGGATGTTAAAAATTGGCCTTTTCATCCGGCTCAGACGTTATTTGGTGCATGGCGTCAGAATTTTTAATAAAATCCGAACCTTCCTTTATCAAAATTTAATCAATTTAATAACTGTCCGTTTATAGTTAGCCGAGAAAATTGAATTGCAATTAGAGCTTTCGATCCCAAGACAGGAATTAAAAAAGTTGTTATGCGCCAAAATGAAGGCGAACAAGCTGTTTAAAGTTTTTCGCTTTTGGAGTGGAAGAATAAGCTTCGTTACCAGAAGTTTCAGTCAATCGCCCGTGACGATGCGACGCTGCAAGGATTTAAACTTGAAGCAAAGTTATCGACTCTAATATCTGGTTTTGTTCTTTTTATAGTCTACATAATGAAGACTTACTACGTCAATGAATTTTCTTATACCTACAAAATGTTATGAGATAAGCATATGTATGAAGCCAAAAATACGATCGGCGTAACGAAACTCAAGGGACCGAGACTTTCGTTCGCTATAATAAAGAGTTGTATGGAATACCAAGTAGCAAAAAAAGTGTGTGTGGATCGCGAAACGCACAGTCGGAGTAAAAATACTTACGAATAAACATTTTACTTAGACGATTCTATTTAGAAACTCCATTACATGTGTAGTAACCAGGGTCTAATGTTCTCTAACTTCGAATTTAATAATTTAGTAGGTATTTCTTTCATTACTTCTTAATAGAGTCCTATTTTAGTTCCCATAACCGGAAATCTACTAAAAAGAGGAGAGAGAAAATCGCGATGTCGTGGTTGTTCGGAATTCCCGATGGAAACAAAGGGATTCAATATCGAGTCGTTGCGGTGCGTAGGTTTATCGATAAGAAAGTGATATGTTTGAAGACAAAAGAACGTGTAGTTTTTAAAGGTAAAAATCCT
The DNA here is from genome assembly GCA_029378335.1 of Agrilus mali. Classification (NCBI taxonomy): domain Eukaryota; kingdom Metazoa; phylum Arthropoda; class Insecta; order Coleoptera; family Buprestidae; genus Agrilus; species Agrilus mali. The sequence continues at coordinate 11,543,681 of CM055660.1, forward strand.
GGTATTCTGTGATTTATTGTCGAAGGCTCTTTACAGGTGAATAATTATTTTAATAACCAAAGCTCGGGCGCCACTTTGTTAAACAAAGACCTTTAATTAGGTTGCTCCGGTAGAGCAGTGGGGATTCCTGAAAACCCTGAAGCCTTTGAAAGCCATTAAAAAATTACAAATAACAAAAACTTACAAAATAAGTCAAGCCCGCCCAAAAATGCATCCCTACGCTACAGTAGGGACTGCCGCTGGTTTCCGGATATTTTAGGGAATTTTTCTTAATGATATTTATGAGGCAAAATGATCCCGGGGAAGAACTTTAAGGACCAACTTTACAGATATTTATGAGGGCCTAACTTGTTTTGTAGCCTTGTGAAGTTTCCCCAGGATATTTTCACCCCTACCCGTAATCTCAGTCTCCTAGTCCAGCCGGAACCTAATTAAAAAATTCTGGATGGGCTGACTAAAGAACGAGAACAAAAACAAGAACTTGTAATAAATTAATGAGAAATACTTAAATTTTGAAAACATTTACGAAAAATATTAAGGGGAAAGTGGTTCACAAAAACTTATAAATTGTGGAAAATTCATAATTGTTTCATATTGCTATGGATTTTTTATAGTGGAATAATAATTAGCCTTAGAGGGAAGTTTTTTATAGTTTCATATTCTGAAATTCTAAAATTAATACTTGAGATTAGGAACGGCCCGTGGACTTATGCTACAGAGCTGAAAAACCCCCACAAAAATAAGATGTTTATCAATGTATTTTTACGGTCTAATTATTATAATTTATCAATATCATAATTTAGTGCATCTACATATCTGAAGCCAACGTTCGTCTTGTTTCAGCCGTCCTAAACGTCGCAACACTATTAACATGAAAAATACGCAGACTAGACAAACTAACAGACATTTTAAGTACGCTAAGAACAAAAGGCAACGAATGTGATACTGTCACATGGTGCTCATATTTTTCCTAAATTAATTTTTAGGGTGGTGTAGCGGTGACCGCTATCACTCACTATAACGTCCTACAAGTTCCTGCCATTAACGCTCCTAGGTAGTTGAGTTACATAGACAAGTAGTTGTTTACAAATTTTTGTAATTAGTTTTTAAGTGTTATCTATTTTATAACCCTTATTAATTCATTAAATACTTAAACACAACCAAATAAAATTCGCTTATTCGTGACAATACTTGCGAGAAGTCGCTTTCTAAGTAAGGTATTTGCTTAAAAGGCATATAAATTGTATCTATTAAGAATTGAAAATATATAAGTATTTCCAATAAATTTATCAATCCGTTATGGTTACTATAGTAATGCTTAAATATCTATTAATTTGCACATGTATTCAAAGTAAATTGTGTGTGTTTTTTGAAAACCTGATTCCCTTTAGAAAACGTTTTGCCACGTGGTCGAAATATTTAAATTTCTTCTTTTCTTCTTGGGAAAATTGCTACATATTCTTTGAAAATTATTTCTCATATACGTCTTGTAATTAGTATTTTACAATATCAGACAAGAACCCCTAAAAAATTAGATGTTTATGTAATTTTAAGGTCTAATTACTACAATTTATCAGTATATTAATTTAGTCCACCTACAAATCTGACGCCAACGTGTTGGTTCAAAGTCGCCTTGTACCAGCCATCCTTAATTATCAAAGTCTTTGGCTGAAACGTCTTAACACTATTAACATGGAAAATTTGTGCTGCGCTCAATTTTCACTTCTGTGCATATAACGTTCCCTCTCTCACCAGCAACAACTTTGTTGGTAAAAGTAAGCGAAAAATGTTTAAAAACGGTTCTAATTTTTTTGTAAGCCATTTACGTTAGAAAGAGTGTACCGTAATCGTTTAGGAAGCCGTCTTATTAATGATTGTATTCATCTTTGTGAGGTTTAAGAATTCTGTATACCTAGACTTACAATTAGCAATGTACAGACTGATGATGATGAAGGTGTAAGTTAAGGAAGAGTAAATATATTAATTTGAAATGAATGAGAGGGTTTTTCCTCTCGCATCATGTATAAATGTCTAATGACGATGAGATTAATCAAAATCAAAAAATATCTAATCGCCACTGCTTGTAATACTTTGGATATTTAATAGCACAGGTTATGATTTCCTGTAGAAAGACTGGAATAAATCAAAGTCACATTTATAAGAATCATATAAGAACCACGCAATATTCGATTCATATTTAATTGAATCTATCGATACTTGGTTGAAATTCATATTAATTTTGACAAATAAAAACACACAAGTTTAAAAATTTCAACAGATTTGATTAATCAATTTACAATTGTTTCGCCAAACTTGGGCTTCCTCAGAAGTTTATTATTAACTTATACCTAAAGTGACAACATATTTCCTTTATATACTATTTTGTTAAAGGAGGGGGAGTAGGGAACATATTCAGTAATGGAGATTGGCTTAATTCAGTTTGTTAGTTAATTTATAGACTACTATTTTTAAATTTGTTAATTTCTAAAGCCGACAATTTATACCAATTATTTTCATTGTGCAGTACGTTAAATTCTTCATTAAAATCATGACTATTTGTTATTAAATGGTTAGCATAATTTGAGTCCGTTTTATTATTCAAGAATGATCTTTTATGTTTTTTAATTCTTATGCCTAAATTTCTACTACTTTTTCCAATATATGTAAAACATATTACAACATGCAATTTAATTTATATACATACTCCTGTTTTTTGTAATTTGTCCGTTTTGTCCTTATTATTTGTAATGTATTTACATAAATGGTTACGTATGTAACACTAATTATTTTTATTTAGTAAAGTAGAAACTGTATTACTCGGTTGGCCCAAAACAGTTATAGTTTTATATTTTCTGTTTTCTTTTATAATGGGGTAAATTGAACTTATTATTTTCTGGTGAGTCATTTTCTTTAACAAAGCGTCTACTATAATGGTATTATAATTATTGTTAATAGCAATTTGTTTTATTTTATCTAATTCTTTATTGAAATCGGTTTTTGATAAAGGAATATTAGGTAATCTAAATATCATGCTATTGAAGGAAGCTAACTTATGTTGAATTACTACCTATATCGTAAGGTCTAAAAAGTTAATTTGGTTATTAGATTCAATTTCCATTGTAAATTTGATGTTTGGATGAAGAATAATCTTCTTTCTTCATTTATAAGAATAATGAGTCTTTATGACTTACTGATAGTGGTTTCGAACCCCCTGGATATAAACATTATTAAATTGTTTTTAACGTTATTTTATAATGATTCCTCATAAGATTCTTTTGAAAATCGTCATGCCTGATATTATTCAAATTAAATACAGTCTTAATTTCTTTAGTATTCCCTTTTTTTTATTCTTGTAAAAGGGGAATAAATTTTAATAGCTACACAATTACTGAAACAACATCAAAAGAATTTTGTTACATACAAAGAAATATCTGTACCTATTCTTTTTTGCAAGAGCTAACGAAATATTCTCTTGACTTTTATTTATTTAACAACAATATGTCCTGACAAAAGATAGGATATACATGTATTATACTCAGATACTTTAAATGAACATGTTTAAGTTGAAAAGTTCATTTGCTTTTATTTTCTAAATAATGTAAATTTCGTTATTTTATTATTCCTCATCAAAATTAAGGATCATGTTGATAATACAACCCTACTTATGATTCTCAACAGTTTTTAATTATTTCATTGTTTTCAATTTTTTTTCGTTTTCAGCATCCACCTTTATTGCGGTTATTTAACTAATTGATGATAATTAATTATTTTTGGGCATCCTACCGTTTTAAAAAAATAATAAAGAAGGGATTAAAACATGTCTCGAAAGTCAAATTGAAAATCAAAAAAACTTCGTTTTTCTAAACAGCATCGCATATGTTTCTTTAAACTGTTACATCAGTTACTTAATCCTCAGTAGAAAATGTTTAGACACTGTTCTTCTATAATTGATATCTTGTGAGAAAATTAAAAAAAGGTTATTTAATATATACAACATTTTTATTTTTACAAATGCTTTTATTTAAGTTAAAACGTAAAGTTAAGCAATAATAATTAAAGAAATTGTTGGAGTATTTATACATTTACTTTCAAATTTTTCAAAATAGCTAATAGCGCCGTAAGAGCGATATTTCATTTCATTTTGCTTATACATCTTTCAGAGATCGCGCAGTTGGTTTGTGGAAGTCGAATATACGTATCCTATAGGGACGATACTTCGACTATGTAAAACAATCAATTAAATAAATTATATACAAAGAAGAGGCAACAGTTGGTAGAACAAGATTATTTCGTGTTGAGCCGTCTTTTAATTTTCTTTTTGATGTTCTATATGATGGGAGACAATAATAGGAACGAGGCACATATTAACACGCAGGTAGCTAAAGGGAGGGCTATTATGGGGATCAGGGCAAAAATTATGTAGCAATGATTGGAGAAGAAGGCTGAGGCTGTTTAACGTAGCCGTGAAGGGAATTGTATTTTATGGTGTGGAAGTGTGGGAATGGGAAAAATAAAGCAGATCGAAGTGCTACACAAAAGATATATAAAGAGGGTATTGCAACTAAAAAGAAGCACGCCGGATCATATAATGAGAAGAGAAACAAAATGCGGGAAAATGCGGGGCAAAGCGCTGAAAAGGGTGGTAAAGGATGAAGACAAATTGGGGAAATTGGATGAAGGGGATATAAGAAAGGAAATTTGGAGAAAACAGGTTTTTAATATAGGTGGAAAAAATAGATGACAAAGAGGGAGAAAATATGCTTGGGAAGTTAAAAATTAATCAGGTGCAGATGATGTAAGGAAACAGCTACTGGGAATAAAATAAGGAAAATAGAGGAATCCAGATATACGGTGGGGCTGAAAAAATTTTTGTGGAGAGATTGACAGGGAGCCCTGGTGCTTAGATATTTAGAAGGAGGGGGAGTATAAGTTATATTTAGAACAGGGAACGAATGCAGAGGATGTAAATTGTCTGATAGAGAGGTAGAATACCACGGGTATGTATTGGGGGATGTGAGGAGAGGAGGTCGATGAAAGAACGCGTGGAATTATCGAATGAAGAAGGAGGTGGGCTGAGCATATTAAGGGATATATTGGGAAAGTGGAACTAGTGAAAATTAAGTGACAGAGATAGGGAGAGAAGGGAAGGCCCAGTGGGTTGTAAAGCCTTAAAAGAGATTTTTAAATATTTATATTAGGGAGTTCTGGGAAGGGAGTTGCATTGGAGCGAGCTGAAGGGGAGATGCTTACTACATTAAATTAATTTTCCAATCCAAATTGCAAAATTTTTGCAATAACACTAACGGGACGCTGTACATTTAGATTCATGTAGATAATAATAATAGCATTGTCAGTACAGCTGTGTGCCAAAAGCGATTGAGTGTGTTAACAAAGGTTTGTCTTATACTTCCCTCTCTTTGACAACTAAACAAATGTTGGGACCATTGTAACCCAGCCACACGGAAGGTTACCATTTAGGGACAATACGTGCCCGATTTGACCACATGATCATTTAATATGGTTACAAAATCCGAGCGACCAATACGTCGTTTCTATTCTGAACGCTATCGTGGCAATTTGTCTTTTACGGGTGTGCGTGCCGCTGTTGTAATTTCGTTTACGAACGAATCTACAAACAGGAGGTTCCTATTGATCCCGCTTAATGAGTGCTGCGGACAGTTAGCCTCCACCCCCCCCCCTTACCCCAAGCCCTCAACATCCGCGGCATTTCCGCCTGACGCGATAATCGCGACATTTTTTTGCGGTGCAATTCAAACGAAAAGCTACAGTACTATTATGTGCTTTGTTATTTCTTTTTACCCTGTCATAATCAAAACAATCACCAAAACGGTAATTACAGAACGAGGACCGAATGTAAATAGGCCTTTTGATACCCACATGGTACTTAAAATTTCCATTTTGCTTTCTTTTTCCTCTTACACTACTGCTAACTCTTAAATGAGTCCTAAAGTTCACTTGGTATGGAAATATGTACAGGATGTTTCTCAAATAAATGAAAAGCTTTGGAGGGTGATGACTAGATGCCATGAGGAATCGTATAGTAACTATAGTAGCTGTGTCAAGGGAAAAAAAGATGGAAAAAGATGAGAAGATTATATAATCTTAAGTCAGTCCTGGGCACACTTTGAAAACTTTACAGTAAGATCAACGGAAACTAGCTTAAACAATACCGATTGTTACATGGCTAAACTAAACTTATCGATTATTTATTGATTTCAGGAATAGCATCCGTAAATACACACACGTGTAACAGACAGTACACTACAAAAATTTCTAAAAGACAAGCTTCGAGACGTCTAAATTATTTCTAACTCTTGCAAAACCGTCTGACATTTGACGAATTTCAACACTCGTTCGTAATTGATAGCCCATGGAAAAATTACACTCTACACCAGTTTTTTGTCGAAACCACTGACACAAATCCATTCGCCGCTGAAAATCAATCCTTGCAAAGCTTGTACTTTCTTGTCTTCTATGAAATCGAAAATATGCTATTCTTAAACGGCGATATGGTTTAATTGTTGACGTCCACGGCCCTCAAATGTGGGGTGTACCTTGCCGATATTTTGTAATTTCTACCCTGTATGTAAAACGGTTCGGGGATTCGGAAGTCTTCTTCTTGGGGGGTGTTGATGGCTGTACAATTCGATCGTTGCATCAATAATCGATACTATACTGACGTATATTGTTCTACACTGACCCTATGACCTAGTGCTAATGACCGATAATCGATACTACTAATTCTGCACTAACAGTATTCCAGTATTAATTATCATCTGATTAATGCAGCGTGGACAGCGAAGTTGCAGTGTTTTTTTTTTGCGTAAGTTATTAGAGCCAGACTAGCTCTTGCATGTATTTTCAATTGCGTTTTTCTCGAAAACTACTAAAACTTTCAGAACCACAAACATTTACTCAATTGATTGTTTTATAGAGCCCTATTACCTTCTGCAAGATTGGCATTTATTTCGGTGTCTTGAGCATAGCGGACAAGCAAAAATCGTGGTTGCAGCGGAAAAGGTAATTAGGTATCTCATGAATAGGCTAGGTTAGGTTAGGTTTCGTTATTTGGTTTTAACTTATCTATCATCGATAAATAGATACCTACATAAATAATATTTGATATGAAATAAATAAAATTTTATTTTTGGCAAGGACAAACAATATTTACATTATATAGACCAAGAGACGGTATTTTGCACAATGAAAGTTTATCATCCATTCTACTAAAAAAGGTTGGCCGAACTTAAAAGAAATATTTTAAATAAACGTAAATTCAAAGAGTTGTTCATGAGTCGGATAATTTATCTATACCGTTTCTTAGTCTAATAGGTAGATATACATTTATTAATTAGGTTCTTGTCCTCCTTGTCCACGATGTAAATTTGCTTGTCCGCTTACCCATCGCCCGTTTCAACCACGTCCGCTTGGCCCATGTAACCCTTATTTCAGTATAAAATAACTTACAGGCTTTTATAAGTTATAATAATTTATAAGGATTTATAATAATTCGCTACAATTATTTCGTTTCACAGCAACTTCATCGGGCGAGATGTCATACAAACATTTATTGATTTAATGTTCTTCTCAAGTACTTGCTACTAATTTAGATTGAAGGAAGGGTATTGCTTACTTCAACTTGATAGTTAAAAATTGTATTAGTTGGATTATGTTTATTTATTTCCAACATTTCAAACAGAATTATTTTTAAATAAGAATATTTAACGGAGACTGTGGCAATTGCAAATAATACTAAAATTACAGAGACTCGCCCCTTTACCACAAACAAATTACACAAGCGGACACGTGTATCGCCCACTCTAAATGTGGGCATTATCAACGCGAGACTGGCTCTTAAAATCAAAAAATTTAATTTATACTTAAACTAGGTTTTTAAGTTTACAGAATTTGGAAGGACCCGAGATAATTGTTAACCAATTCAGACAACTTAAAAACAACGAGAGGGTGGAGGGAATGATTCGTGTGTTATAATAGGAAAGGGAAGGAGTGTGGAGAAGTTAAAATGTTCAATGCCATAAGAAAAAGTAAAAAAAGGGTAATGAAATTTAACTTATGTATGTCTCAAATTCAAGGGAACAGAAAAATAAATAGGAAAAAGGGGGGAAGCCGTGAATACGTTCAATACTATAAAATCAGTTCGGAAACCTTTTTAGGTTAAAACTAGAACTTTAATTATGTATGCTTCGACAGACACGGTGGAGGAAACTGAAAACTCGAGGACATACGTGTTCAATAACCGTTATTTGTTAAAAAAGAAAACGCATGCTTCAAGATACTAACTCTAGTCAGATGAAGAAATATAGGAGCATAAAATTATTTGACTAATTATCAACTAAATTTTTTGCAATAATTGGTATAAACTTTACTTTTTTGAATATATAAACTTTCATTTGCATCAAGTTCTGAATTGCAAAAAACTTCTTTGATTAATTTGCGATTTTTTAGGACCTATGGGGTGGATTGTGTTAAAAATATGTTGGGCAACGCTTGACTTTTATTTATGGTTTAATCTAAAATGAGCAATATGCTCTTCATATCGAGTTAAAATAGCCCGTTTAGTTTATCTAATATATTTTATGTCACAACCATTTGATTTCATAAATTCCGGACTTCAGATTGTGATCAATTTTATCTTTATTATTTCCTAAACAGTTCCTAAGACTATTGTTTGTATTAAAAATTCTAGTGAAACCTAATTCTTTAAAGACTTTTTTAATACCAGATGAAATGTAGTGAAAGGGTAGTTTGAAATATTTAGACTTTACCTCAGATGAAATTGATAAAGTCGTAGAATTTTTGATATCGGCCCTAAGTTGTGCTTTTGATTATAAGAACCAGTCTCGCATTGATAATGCCCACATTTAAAGTGGGCGAAACACGTGTCCGCTTGTGTAATTTGCTTGTAGTAAAGGGGTGAGTCTGTAATTTTAGGAGAATTATTTTTGGTTCTTGGAATACAATATGAAATTTCAAAATTTGTTGAATCGATGAGGCTTCTATTCTTTGTAACTCCATGATTAAACACAGTAAAACAAAACACAAAGTTTTAGTTACAAAAATTTTTATTAATTGTAAACCACAATAATTATTATTCTTCAGGTGGAACAAATCTAAATTAAAATTAACTACAAACAGACTTATGTATATACTAAAATGAACTAGGAGGAAGGGATGAAAATAAAACAATTGAAAGTTCAAAAGTTAAGTTGAGTAAGGGAGATTTGTTTAAGTCTAATTAGTCGTTTAAAATACGGCCTTTCTTTTTTAATTGGTTAATTGCTAATTTTTCTAATAAATTTAGTTTGTTTCCTTTGTTTTCAAAATGCAAAATTTTAAATTCTTCATTAAAACTATGGTTGTTTTTTAATAAATGTTCGGCATAAGTTGATGCTGAGTGTTTTTTTTTTTATCATAACTATTTTTGTGCTTTTTAATTCTTCTAAGGAAGGATCTACCTGTTTGGCCTATATACATGGGCGTACCCAGGTAGGGGCAGGGGGGGGCAGCTGCCCCCCCCCTGCAAATCCCGCAGAACATGTATGAACTCGCCTCATTACTAATCAAGTAATACAATTTTGACGATCAACTAGCAGTAAATAATACACCCCTCTTACATCTTAATTTGTTATCATAAAAATTGTTAACCTATCTCAAACATTTTCTAGCTACTTAAGAAAAACACTAAAACAACAAATGTTTGTATGTCAGCTCACCTAACGAATTTGCTATATAATTAAAAGGTTATGTTAGATTATTGTAATCCTTTTTATTAAACACTTTATTCCCTAAATTTATAAGTATTGAAGCTTTATTCAACCCAAAAATAGGACTATTACCCACTTCATCTGCTTCCTTAAAATGATACCATATCAGATTTACTGAATTTCATATATATGTACATACTAAAAATGCATGAAACCGAAAAGCCTAGTTAATTGTGTATTTAGCCCAAAACTCCCATATCCTACAAATTTCGTTCTAGTAGTTAGATTAACTATCAATACACAAGCTACTTATACAATAATTTATCGTATTATATTATAAATTATTTATTAGAATGCCATGACTAAGTTTTTTATTTTTATGTTCACATTGAATTCAATTTTTCATGGTTTCGATATATCCTTTGGTTATTTTATATTTCCAAAATGTAGGTACACCTTTGTGTGACTACACCAATTTCGAAACTAGTTTCTTATGTTTTTACTCAGACTGGTTTTAATTTTTTAAACTTTTAATATTTTCAATTCTCTGCTTCTTTTCCATTTCCAAAATTAGTACTTTAATACACAATTTTCTTTCCTACACATATTTCAGTAGCATGCCCGTTTATGATTTTCTGTCATTTTACTCAGACTGATTTTAATTTTCTACACTTTTAATATACGTATCCAATCCTTTGCTTCTTTTGTATTTTCAAAATGAGCATTTTAATGCACAACTTTATTTGACTACACAAGTTTCAAATGACTTTCAAACTTATTCATTCAAATATATTCAACATGTCACATCTCAAGCAATCCACTTTCGTAATCTGAATTTCGTCCATCACCGTCATCATTGCCACATTCTCTCTGTTTTCACTTCATGAATGATCATTAACCGCTGTGACAGAAGCTAGTTAACAGATTCCAATTTAAGTAACGTTATAGCGGAGCATCTTCGTTTGCTGAATCGGAATTCCGATAATCCTTCCGTAAGTAACGAATCCACCAAACATAATGGAAGATAAACAGACTTCGTGCCTATCTGAAAATAGACGGGACGCGTTCTTTGGCGTATTATACGAATACATACCACTCCCCGACTACTAACTCTTAATAGCATTCTCATCGAGCCATATGCGAACTTATAAATCATCAGCTTTTATCTGCGTTTCGCCGTTATGAAAGCGATTCGCGTGCCTGCTTCTATTTCATCCTCGCTGATTTTCAGGTAAATTTTTAAGCGAACTTTAATTCGAATATTTTATCGAGATAAGATGATAGATATATATTAAAATAACAGAAACGGAATTCAATGTTTATTAAATGTTAGAGATTGGAGTTCCAAAAAATAACATATATGTATACAGGGTTACAGGTTAAGTCGACCTCTATCCTTTAAGAGGTTGTAGTTTCCTTAATTTCTGACTGATTTGACTATGAAAGACCGTATCCCAAACTTAACCGTTTTCAAGTTATTGGACTTTTAAGGTTTTTTATAAAACTTGCCGATTTTTTTGTCTATTGTCCCATTTTTGTGTTTTCTGCATCTAATTTGTTTGTTTTTACTATTTTTTTAATCCAATTACATCTGTTGATGTTTTGAGGCAGAAAATTATCGATGCGGCAAACGAAATAAGAAGAGGATTAACAACTGGTTATAATACAGTGGTGTAATTAGTTTTCACGTAAAAAACCGCTAATAGTACTTCTCGCATTTTCGCTTTAAAGAAATTGCACAGTAGGCCTTGATTTTTGGGATAGCAATCTATCAATTTTCCACAAAATGCAGCTTTCCATGGGCAATAATCTGGAAAAAAGTTTATCAAAATCGGACTAAAAATAGCGACTTTACAGAGGTGTCCTAATTCCAAATGGGCCACACTGTACCAAAAGGATACCCTTTCGAATAAAACACCGTTTGTTTGAAAAAGTTCCAGAATAATGGGATTCAATCAAAAGATTTTACTGTCTTAGAATAAATGACCAAATGCCTCAATTTTCTTCGTTATCTTCGAAAAGCAAACAAAACATTTCTTTTAGAAAACACACTCCCAAAATTTCAACCTACTAACTGCTACTATGGAGGACATAGATAAGTTTGTACTTTTAGTAGAGTGAATAAAGATTTTTTACTTAATTCTCAGAAACAGCCACGATTTTGAACATAGGGATATCGCCACGATCAATGTTAAAAAAAACACTTTATTAAAAAGGAATTACTACACCGTAGCCACTTTTTAACCGACAAAATTCAATTATTACAAAATAAGCATATATGCTAATGCATTTTTTGATTAGGTAATAGTGTATATATGTGTTTTTATTTTTCTTTTAATTTTATTATTCAAAATCAAAAACACCCAAGATCTCAATCGGAATAAATAATTATTAAAGAAGTAATTTGCCGATGACACTTGGTGAAACATAATGAATATAATGACAGAAAAACACTTGGAGAGGTTCACTGTAAAGAATAGTTTAGAGTTAGTTAACAAACTAAAGAATATTAAATTGCCTCCAAATTCGAAATTAATTTCATTCGATGTCAAAAGTTTATTCCCTTACATACCCACTACTCAATTAAAAATTTTTTTTGATAGAGGATCTAGGAAATGTAGATCAAGAACTGAAATCGGAACTACTAAAACTAATCGATTTAAGCCTAAATCAAAATTATTTTTGTTATAATGAAAAGTACTTTTTACAAAAAGATGGCCTACCAATGGGCTCAACCATCTCGCCCTTTTACGCGGATTACTTCATGAGTAAGTTTGAAACCTTTTTAGAAAATGATAATAATTTTAATAAATATATTCATTTGTGGCTTCGTTATGTCGATGATGTGTTCGTTATTTGGACAGGCACAGAACGACAAATAAAAAATTTCTTATCATTTCTAAACGGAATTAACAATTATATTCAATTCACCCTGGAAATAGGAAATAATACTCTGAATTTCTTAGACCTAAAAATCAGCATATTAAACCATAAAATTGTTTTTGACATATTCAGGAAAGACACATTTACGGATTCTATCATTCCAGCATGTTCAAACCACCCTATTAATATCAAATTATCGAGTTTTCATGCAATGTTCAATAGACTAATTAACGTACCTTTAAATAAAAAAAAATTACAAAAAAGAATTAAACCTAATAAAAACTATAGCAAAAAACAATGGATACAACCCTAACATCATCGATAAAATGCTGACAAAAAAATCAAATAAACACTTGTACAATCTAATTTATCCAAACAAAAATGCTCTAGCTAGAAGTGAATCTAATAATAGTGTGTGGAAAAAAATCCCTTTTACGGAAATAGTAGTATGTACAAGCATAGGAAATAAACTACAAGAATACAACATAAAAGCGGCATACTTCAATAATTTGACTGTGAACAAAACTCTCGTAAATAATAAATTAAATAACATCCCAAACAATTCACAGAAAAGCGGTATTTATGAGATTACCTGTTCGGATTGCCCTACCATTTACATTGGAAAATCCAATCGGCCGATAACAACCAGGTTTGACGAGCACATTCGTGATGCTAGACTCAATAAACAGACTTCCGGGCTTAAATGGGATAATTAATAATGACCACACTTGTACCAAAAATAATATTAAATTGTTACATCATTTGCCAGGGAGAAAAACATTGGATCGTTATGAAGTTTCAGAAATAAAAAAAGCTATCATACAAAACAAAACACTTGCTAATGATCAATTGATATTTGGCCCCAATCCCCACCTAGATCTGAAACTAGTTTAAGTCACCTATTTATAAGAAATTTACTATTAGTAACTTCAGTACATGTAAATACTCCTGAAGATGCCCTCACAAGGCGAAATGTTGAGTTTGAATAAAAAGTTTGTGAAACCTTTCCAAGTGTTTTTCTGTTATTATACTAAATAATTATTTTTATTATTAACAATGATAACAACTTTTACAAAACAAACGGTTTTATTGAAAAAGACATTTTGAAAAGTTTTGAAGCTAATATGTAATTATTAATATTATTTTCTTTTTCGTGATATTTAGAAAAGGTTGTAATATCAGAAATATTTTGTGAATAAAGTTATTTGCAATACTAAAAAATATTTACAGAAAAATAAATAATAATGTCTCATTGTTTCATCAGCTATGAAATCTTTGGCAAGAGACACGGAATGTAGGTAACCCACAGTTTGCAAGAGTTACCTCTTTGTTTAAGTTAAAGCAATATTAATTCACCGAAATTAACTAAATATCTCATCATTTACCATTTCACGAGAGTAAATAAAAATAAAAAATATTAACAATTCTTTACTCGGTTTAGTAAATGACTCAAGTCTCTGAAGCCATCTTGTTCCGAAAGAATTTACTGAGGTAATCCTCCTGAATTATAGAAACTACTTTTAGAAAGTGCCTTTATTTATTAGAATACCTGCATTGAAAATTTTTTTGAATATAAATTTTGAATAAAAATAAGCCAATATTTATAATAAATATCGTGCAAAAATTTTATTTCTGCACTTTGGGAAGTTTCTGATTTTCAGTAAGGCTTCAAAACATATATTAAAAGACAAAATGCTAAAGATCTGAGCTGTTCCTGAGAATGATAATTTTTAAGCTTCATTGACTCTGCTATGCAAAGGATGCTAATTACACCACATAATTTGGAATTTTTGTTTTCTCTATGTCATTGCCTCCTTATAATTTTTAGTATAGTAGGTATCATGAACGGATCCAAAATTTTAAGAGGATGGAGTTCGCTCTAATGTCTTTCTTTTTTCGAATTTTTCTGGACCTAAAGAGAAGTTCAATCTGTGTCCCACTCATGAATCCGCCACTGGTAAACATATATCTCAAATGTGAGGTGTTCGTTATGCATTCTCGTTGAATACATAACTAAGTAATTTATTTTGTAAAGCACATAATTCAACGTCCACTTCACGTAGGTCGAGCACCCAAAAAAGAAATGAATGAACATATTACAGTTTTCGTTCATTTCGTTCGCGACGTTAAGTGGCACGTGGAACTTCGAAGAAAATAAGGCATTATCTAGCACCTTGCAGTGCTACTTAAAGGATTCGTTTCCTTTGTTAGGCTCTCTTGTCGCCAATTCAGCTCCAACGACCATATTATACGCTTTCCAGTTCAAGAATAGGGGCGAGCTAACCTCACTTTTCGCGAAAGCGTTTTCTGTCCTGATCACAGTGTGAAAGAAGGTTGCTTCTTTTGGCAGTTGTGCCAGCGTGATACGACAGTCCTTACGAAAGCCTGTTTTGGTAAATAATACAATCGAAGTTCTCGAGCACCGAAATCGAACCCATTGAAAAATTCCGCTTCAGTTCCCTGATTGCTTTTAGAAGTTAATTGAAAGTTTCAAATCTTAAAACAATCTTTATTATTTATTTGGGATCGTGATTGAGCTGAAAGGGGATGCCATCGTTTGAAAACACGTGGAATAGACAAGTGAAACAAAAAGATAAAATAATAAAGAAAAACATTTTAAATTCAATTTTAGTATTGCCAATAACCGACAAAAGTTCTTTATTTATGTTCTTATAAACAAAAATTATAAATAATATTTAAACGTACCATATAGGTGTTACCTATGCTGTGCATAATTGGATATAATTAAATAGAGCAGCCAGAGTTATGGTTTCGGATTGTAGTGTAACTTACCTAGGCCAATGTGATCGTTAAAAACTTCTTACCCTTCGTTGTGCTGAAAAGCCAGGTCTTGCCAAAAATGACAAATTGTACTCTGGTACGGGTTTACCATTAGAGGAACAAGGTTAAATAAAAGACAGTGAATTCATTCCTACCTTTTAATTCAAAATCAAATGTAAATTTGGAAATGAGTGTCAGACTCAGCCTGTGGCTAGCGTGGAAAAAAAACCTGACAGAGAAAACCACGATCTCAGCCACTCAATGAATTAAAAACACAAATGTAAAAGCAAATGCAAATAAACACATGTAAATCAAAATATTAATGCAAAATAAATTCCAGTGAAACACATGTAAATCAAAATATCAAATACAAAAATTAATTCAAATAAAACACATGAAAATCAAAATATCCAATGTAAAAATCAATTCAAGTAAAACACAGGTAAATTAAATTCCAGTAAAATTGTAAATCAAAATATCAATACAAAACTCAATTCAAGTAAAACAGGTAAATCAAAATATCAAATTCCAATAAAATGGTAAATCAAAATATCAGTGCAAAAAAATAAACTCAAGAAAACCACAAGTAAATCAAAATGTCAAATCCAAGTAAAATTGTAAATCAAAATATCCAGGTAAAAATTAATTCAAGAAAAATACAAATAAATCAAAGTGTCAAATCCAAGTAAAATTGTAAATCAAAATATCAATGCAAAAGTAAATTCAAGAAAAACACAAGTAAATCAAAATGTAACATCCAAGTAAAATGGTAAATCAAAATATCAATGTAAAAATAAGTTTCAGTGGAACACATGTAAATCAAAAATATCCAATGTAAAAATAAAATCAGGTAGAACATGTAATTGCAGAGTAAAACCAACACAAAATAATATGCATATAAAAATAATCAATCAATAAGAAAATTCAATAAAACACATATAAATCAGGGCACACAAATATACATAAAAAGGTAAAAACAAAATAAGAAATAAACCAAATAAGATGTATGTAAAATAATCAATAAGAAATTGTTGTAAATATAATTAAAAATTCTCAAATAAAATGAAATCAAAAACAACTTGAAAAATATAAATTCAATTTTTGTCGTTCTCAGGCTCAACAAAAATGAAAAATATTTTGTGTAATAAAATTTAGAAAAACTTGAAAAATCCATAAAATGTAAACAAAACCCAATTTTTATTATAATTTCCCGAATGTTTGATAAATTTTGATACAATTTGAAATTCAATCCCTACAAACAGCAGCACATTTTAAAACCAAAAACATATTTGTTATTTAATTTAGGGGTCTGGAGTCCTGCATGGAAGCAATCCAGATAACGTTGATTGTTGGAACGCATCGGGCTACACGACTAAATGTTTGTTTACATTTTTATCTAGTCTAGGCATCTTTCTCGTTGAGCGAGACATCATCGATAAACTATCATTATAACAAAAGCCCCTGTTATACTCCCATCAACGTCCACACGGGAGAAAATATTAGTATTTAGCACTATTTACAACAAGGCATTTCATACTTAGATTGAACCACAAAATGTTTTACCCCTTTCGAAAATATGCACAAATTATTATAAGTTGAAAATTGAAATATTAATGTTAATCTTGAAAAACTTTTCAGTGAAATAATTAAAAAAATATATATAATTTAGTAAGATTTACCTGAATTGAAATAATTTTAAAAATGTAAATTACTTAATTTAATGAGATTTACCTGAATTGAAATTATTTTAAAAATGTAGTTTATTTTATTTAGAGATTTACCTGAATTGAAATTATTTTAAAAATTGTAGTTTATTTAATTTAGAGAGATTTACCTGAATTGAAATTGTTTTAAAAATTATAAACACGAACATAATTTCTATAGTTATAAAAGAAAATAATAAAAATTGAAATTAAATTTGAACCAATTAAAATTAGAAAATGGTTAAAATAAAAATATTATTTGAAATAATTATCCTACCTGAAAGGGAATGTAAATCCTATTTGGAACAAAAATTTACAAACAAAGAAAATACACAAACACACAAAATACAAAATAAAAGCACAAGACAAATTTTAAATTCGGATTTCAAAATCTGAATCTGAATTGAATTGAATTAAATATGATTGCTGGATCTGTATCGGAATTTGGAATCAATTGAATGCCTTAAAAATCACGTCGCAGCCCTTTTAAAGACTCCCTCTAACACGTCATCAAGTAAAATTCCCACAGGAAATCGATCTACGAGACAAGTAACAAAAATTTTACCTGAAAGAGGTCGGGTCTCACGTCAGCTGAAGAGTATTTATGGTTATTACACCACATGTGTGCGAAACGCCAGAACACCAATAGTAAAACTATGCAGACCACACAAAAAAAAACATGTGGTTGTTTAGTTTATTTTACTCACGTAAAATGCAAGTAATTATTCAGAAACAGGAAATTTGACAAAGAGTTTTATAGTACCATGATCGAAAAACTATATAAAAATTTTGTTTTTTTTTTTAAAGAAGCGTGCGTAAAACATTTGAATGATTAAAGATGACCATTGGATACCACAGGATAGAAAGCAAGCTTTTAATAAATATATATTAGGAGGGATATTAGTGAACATAAAACTTGTTTTTTGAGTCGTAACTCCATTCAGGCTCTTATTTAAAACATGTCCATTAATTACCTAAATCAGAGAGAACTTCCACATACGATGAATTTTTTCTTATCTCAAATCGTATTAATATAAGATCAGATCAGACCTTGCTTGACTTAATCTGATTACGAAGCACGAAAACTGAGTGTTAACCCTTCTTCTGATTTATGAAGTGGAAAAACGTACACAAGAAATCCAACACAAGAGGAATTACGCACATGTGTTTGTAAACAGCAATGCTAAGCTAACTAAAAGACTATTTAATTAATTAATCTATCGAAATTCCTTCTTTCCTTCCTTCCTTCCTTCCTTCCTTCCTTCTTTCTTTCTTTCCCTCCCTCCCTCCACCACTCTCTCCCTCCCTCCCTTCCTCCTTCCCTCCCTCCCTCCCTCCCTTCCTTCTTCCCTCCCTCCCTCCCTTCCTCCCTTCCTACTAAGTATGCTAAGTAACAATTTCAAAAAACTTTTTCACAGCAAATTTAAATCCCTGATTGTTCTATTATTTTCAATGCTGTGTAGAAGAAGACCAATAAAAGCTATAATTTTACTAAAGCTCTTCGATCATTTAAAACGTTGAGTTGGTGGTAATCCGTTTATAATTTAATCCTATGTCATTTACAATTTTATGTAGAACCAACATGTTCGTTAGTTCTTTACATCATACAAAAATTATCAGCTTGTCAAGTTTAATTAATTTTGGTTGAATTAACACATTTAGTACTTCTAAAAGCGACCAATAAATATTTAACAGAAATACGGACTCACATATGTGAACACAATCCAGTGAAGCACTTAAACAAAATAAATGATAATTTATATGTAACAATTTTCAATTCATAATTGAAATAATGATCAATTTGCAGATTTGCAAACTACCTACGTACATATAGTTATTACGTATTAATAGTTTTACCCATCAATAGATAAATGAAAAGTAAAAATGACAATTTTAACAAAAAAATCAAAATAAAAACGTACATACACTTAAATTAATTATTATGCTACATTTTATAAGTAATCTAACAAGTTTTAAAAATTTAACCGTTACAAAAGCACCATTACTTTGTCATCATATTTTCTTAAAAATTAGTCAACAACACAATGAATTGTAGCTAATAAGAAAAGGGCTTAAATATAATTGTCGCTCCTCGCTAATAGTTTAATGGATGAACACCTGTTTTTATTGTCGAAATTAATTTTATTTTTTGACAGGAGCCGACAGAACAAAAGCTGATATTTTCAAGTGTAACGAAAGCAATGATAAGTGGCAACACAATTAATTACGTTATTAAGATTGAAGAGGGTAATTTGTTTCTAAAGTGTGATGAAAACGTAATAAATTTTGGATATCAATCTCGTCTGTCGCAGAGCCGGGGCGATGCGGCGGACTGAGACTTAAAAAGATAGCTCACTCAACTACACTATCATCAGTAAATTAATTAAACAGTTATTCACTTTACGAAAGTAGATGAAACTTGATTACTTTATCACTTCAATTCAACAACCATTACATTTTCATTAATAATGGCATTTTTTTTAAATAAACGTTAAAATCGTATGAGTTCAGTTTCATAAAAAACACTTTACGAGAATAAGGGAGTGTTTAAACACTAAAAGCAGACGTACCTACCAAACAAGTCGAAGAATTTCATTAGACAGAATTAATTAGTATCTGTAATTGGCAATTTTAAACAGATGTGCGATTTGAATTAAATCTGATATGAAAACTACATACGTAGAATATGTTTGCAATTTTTTTAAGCCCATGGAGATAAGAAACGCGTTCAAAAACTGAATATTTCTAATTTACAGCGTAACTTAAAGAATGTTCTTTTTAATGTTCGTTATAGTCCCAGTCAGGGTTTAACGGAAAGAAAAATTGAAAAGGTTGCCCTGACAATTAGAAAATTCGAGAAGGAGTCTTTTTTGTAGCTAGAGTAAAATACTTTTCCCACCCAACACAATATTTTATTCTGAATTTATAATTTATTTATGGAGAAGGCCTTATAGAACACTTAAAACTTGGTGAAGCGGGTGGGTTACGACTAGTAAGAAATAGCGATCGTAGTCTCTGCAATTTATTTATTCCGCATAAAAAGGATTTACTTAGAGATGTTTAATTATTCTGCTTGTAAAATTTATGTCGGACATTTGCAACGTAAATTTCTCGTGAAAGAATTCTTGGCCGTTGGTTTTTCTCGCCAAAAAAAGAATGGATTTCTTTCCATTGTTTTCCCTCTTTTTACTGTTGAGGTCGCGTTAATCGAAGATGAATATCCCAGGAGAGTGCGTGATTCGACCTTATTCTTTGAAAACCATTGTTCGTTATCACGAGATATAAAGAAATTTATTTACCTTTTGTGCTAATGAATGCTGATCCATGACTCTCACGGAAAAGAAAAAATAAACGTAATACTTTTATGCTAATGGATTACGGGTTTTCTGCTTACAAATCCGCTCTCTCTCTTAAAGCCAGCAGCATTTTTTAACTAACTGTTATATAAAAATAAAACAAAACAGAAAAGAAATGGAATCATGAAAAGAACAAACACCAACAGCTGTACTAAGGAAACTACTTCTTAGTCTTCTGATTAAAATGCAAGACGCTGGAATGAAACTGGAACGGAATTTGTAAAGCAAGAACACTACCAGTTCGGACTTATACCACGGAAAATAGAATAAAAACCTTACTCACAGAATTGTAAATAATATGAGAATTTAATTTCACTCAGAGTTCTCAGAATGATGAATTTCATTAGTCTGAGATGGCCAGTTACTTTTAGTTCAAAATAAAAATAAGCACAAAGGGAAAAGGAAAAAGTGAAAATACATGTTCATAAGTCAAAGAAAACATTAATTGCGTTATGAAATAAAAAAACTAGTAAGGATTTTTATCGGATGAATCATTCAAATAACCGTTGATGATAATAAAGCTGTGAAGTAGTACCTAATACGAGATTAGAGCGAACGATTTTGGAAATGGGGTAAACATGCAGCGCTATTAGGCTTTTTAAAAATATAGCTCGAAAACGAAACAATATTCAGAAAGAGTCAATCAAAACATTTTTGTAGACAATAAAATTTTCAATCGGTTTGACTAATTAAATTTTTTACCAAAATTTTATTATTCAAGAAATTATCTAAAGAAAAGTACAAGCAACATATGTCCTTTTATTTATTTTAGTTTTCTGAATGTAATTATTTTTATTGTTTTTAGAATATTTATTCATAGGTTTAGGTAGGGATTTTTTCTTTACATTAATTTATTAAATTAATTGGCTTTAAAATGTCGTTTGTAAAGTTCGACTGAAGAGAAAACTGAGATATAGACGTTCAATGTTGGTTATTTGTTTTCAATTTTTTACAATCACAAACTTTACATTGATACTGACTTAATTATCGTTTTCCTAAGTTGAATATCAATTTCTTCTTAATAGCGATCGTAAAAGATAACTGTCTTTTAGCGATTTTATCTCACAATTTATTAAAAACAAAGACCAGGGAATTTTAAAGTTAATTAAATACATTTTTTCTTTTATAAAAGACTACCTTCATTATTCTCTGCTAACAAAATAATTAGGTTCAAATAATTAAAATGGAAACACAAGCATTGATTGTTTGTTATAATTTTGTAAGTTTAAGGAAATTCTGATAAAAATTTTAATGTAATTTTTCGATTGGAAATTTTAATCTCTACAAAAAAGTTCAGATTGACTTCTATTTTATTTTGCTTAAAAACCTAAAATAGGTGCATTTTTACCTCGTTCCCAAAATGTATTATGATAATTTAATAGTACTACGCAAGTTTATCCTTTTTAATGATAATTGCACGATTGAGGCAAATTCTTTTTGAATATATAATCAATAGCCTAAATAAATTTGTTTCAGATTGTAGGGTGAAAATTTCCTAATATAATACTGCATAAAACCAGTACACCAATCCCAAAAACTTAAAAGAAGGATGCTTAAATAAGATTAAGAACAAGAATAAGTGAGCAAACTGAAAAACAAGGATTAAACCATATTATGAATATATTGATTCTTTCATATTTTCCTCTTCCATCTACTTTCGATGGTAAACAAATACCTACCATAGAAAAATAATCTCGCTTACTCATGTATTTTTCTGTTTTTATACTGTATTATACGTAGTGCTTATGGAAGTATACGGGGTGACAAAAAATATCCGGAATTTTATAAAATATTTTAGCAGTACCTATAGCAATACCGTATAAATATATAAATAAACCAACACAAGTAAACAAACAATAACTTTTATTTAATCAATAACAACAAATTAAAGGCAAAAGATTTACAATAAATGCTCAAAATTACCTCCTTGGGCATCAATACATTTTCCATGCAGCTTCCGAAAATTACTGCCAATGATGGTCGCCCAATAGTCCACCGTAATTTCGTCCCAAGCACACGTCAGAGCCGTTTTGAATGCTTCCAGGGTAGCGTATTATGTTTCTGAGATGTTTTGTTCCAGGATTGCCCAGATGGAGTAACCCCAAAAGCCGGGAAAAATATCTATCTACCAGCAGCGAGCCCTCTGCGACGTTTTGGACCCGTGGGCGACGCAGCACTTCGCTCAAATGGATTCGTGCTTCACCAAGACTGGGCACCGGCGCATTCTGCAAATTCAACACTTCGTCTGGGCCATCCTGGAGCAATAAATCTCGGGAATAGGATACGCCACCGTGGAAGTACTCAAAATGGCTATGACGCGTGCTTGAGACGAAATTACGGTGGACCATTGTGCGACTATCATTGGCAATAATTTTCAGAAGCGGCTTGGAAAATGTATTGATGCCAAAGGAGGCAATTTTGAGCATTTATTGGCATTTATTGTAAACCTTTTTTCTTCTAATTTATTGTTATTGATTAAATAAAAGTGATTGTTCGTTAACGTATGTTGGTTTATTTATTTATGCGGTATGACTATAGGTACTGCTAAAATATTTTAAAAAATTCTTGGTATTTTTTGTCACCCTGTAGATTAAATTATGGATTTTTGTCGACCTTTTAAGCCATTAATATTAATAACATAAGTTATACCTATCAGTTGTTCTAAAATATATTAGATTCTGTGTCTTCAATTTTCTTCAGTTTAAGGCTAGTGAGCAAACAGTTATTCAAGTCTTTACTCTAGTGCAAAGCTGGAAGATGGGGTGGGAGTCCCTGTTACTCTACCTACTATTTTTTTTATGGATTTGGCATAACTAACATGATTTTAGACTGTTAATAATAATCATTGTCGCCACAATGAAACACTGTTCTACAAGACAATCACTATAATGAATATTGATAAATTAGAAAGAAAAAACATTCTATAAAGCGCAAAAACTGTCACGAATTTTCCAATTTTCAAGCAAACTTTTCCAATTTTTAGTTCTGTACCTCCTGTGCATCTGTCTATGCATCTGTTAATACCCTTTTTCTCAGAAACGCTCGGAGGTATCAAGTTGAAATTAATATCAAATACTCAGGTACGCAGTCAAAACATACGGCCGTTTATGCTCCGTTAATATAACGCATATTTTTATTTTTGCAAGAGAATCAAAACCTATAGGATACTTTCCGTTAACCCAGAATCATGAAATTTGTTAAGAAGCAATCTCATGTAGTACAAGTAAAGGAAAAAAATCCGCAAACCATAAATTTGTAATTTCACAAAAAGTATTTTTTTACGGAATCCTCGCAGCCCGAGTCTAACCCTCACTTCACCAGCTTTTTTTTTTCTATAAACAACGAACACTTCTTAAAAAAAAGTTAGCAAAACCAGTCCAGGTGTTCTCAGGTCATGTTTTAAATTACGAACAGACAAATAGATTTCTTTTATAATATAACTAAAAAATTTCAAGCTTCCTGACTCAGCGACTGGGTTTGCTTTGATCTGTATTTCAAACATTAAAGCCCTTTTTTCAAAAATTCTTCTCTTAGTGCTCTCCTATGATTTATAATAAATGTCTTTACAAAATTTCAGATTCCCAGACGAAGACATTTAGGCTGTGCGTTAATATATCAGTCAGTAAATAAGTTTATCGTTCTATATAGTAGTTTCACATCCATGGAGTATATTTTTTCAATTGATATAACACTTACACCAACGCTTTTGACTTGGTCAAGGTTTTCTTAATTTGTTTAGCTGAATTTAAACTGTATCCAAAGTTCCATATTTTCTGTTTTATAAGAACAACAATCGGAATAACTACTCTTTAACTTTACTGTTTGAAATTCTAACTGGGATCGGAGTGAGTATTAGTGAAATGAAGATTTCTCGGTTAATCCAATGCTATAATTTACCCTAATTAAGACTCGTCGATCATTTCGTTATCCAGAGATATAATCGAACAATCAACTACACGGACTTTTTGAGCCACAAAACTGGTCGAAAGAATAAAAGTTAATGTTCCGGAAACGCAGCACAAATTATGTGGAAGGCCGATATGGATTAAATGTAACAATATCATCGTTCAAACCTTTTAGGTAGGCCGAAGAAAGGGACTCGAAATCACATATATATGTATATATAGTAGATACGTACGTCATTCTTTCCATTTCGCTGACGATCTGTAACCGAAACAAAAAGGGTCGTAAACGTCAAAAAGTTTGCTCTGCGTGAAATGTATCTCGTTCCTAATTATCAGGTTCTTATACTCTTGTCGCAGTCGTAATGTAATACGACCACGGTAAACTGAACAAACAGACGAAAACTTTTAGTCCTTCCTAATTTTTCGTGTTTGTTCCATGACCGTAGAAAAAGTGAAACGTCCAACTCCGCTAATTGAAAGGACAAAATATATTGTCGATAAATATTCCAAACAAACCTACCAACACACATATACACTCTAACTTTTAAATTTAGGAAAAGGTCAAATCGAATGAATGCAGGATTTTAATTTTCATTATCGAAAATAGCGGGTGACAAAATACGTTTTATAGCGCAATTTGGGAAATGTTAATTAATAAAAGTTAGATCAAATAAATTAAAAAAAATAAAGCTTTTGATTAGAAACAAGTTTCTGGTAGAATCATGTGTATTAAACTGATTTAAATTTCCCTTCTTATTGTTCATATAACAAAAGAGTCCTAAAATTCGTATTGATTAATTGAATCATTTGGTTTCCTATATGAAAAGTATTGACGAATTAAATTAGTTTAATTTAAAAGGACACATGATCATTGAATAGAAAACACAAATATATATATTTTTTTAAGATAACACTTTCTTACTTCACGCATATTCAGTTTACAATAATAAAAATACACTATTCGATTTCACACATTATTAACAAAAATTTGGCAGATCTGTTTCGTAACACTATGACTTCTTCGGAAGTTATCATATAAGTTAAATTTATTTCAACCCCCAACTGAAATATTGTAAGCTCCAAATATTTCCGGAGTTTTTGTTAATAAATTGTGAAATTAAAAAACCCTTTTTCTATTATTGTGTATTACAGTTTCATCAAGTATCAATATACAAAAAAATGTATATATTTAGTTTATGCGTATTCATGTATGATAAAAGTATTTTTCTCCATAAGAGTACCAAAATTGTCAATCATCTTTAAACCTGAGGTTTGATTTAATAGAAATGCAATAAGTAATGGTTACATCAATTTTTTTAAGCATTTCACGTATTGTAGGTACATGATTATTACGAAAACTTAAAAAGTTGTTAGAGTTATGTGGACTGATAAGCACTGTTAACTAAAGTATTTGATAAAGTTGTCAAAATCCAATGTATTTGTTTTCAAATGGAACGCATTGTGAACTGATTTGTTTTTGGATTGTCCCTTGTTAGGCATATCACCCATATATAAGTTTGATAGGAAGTATCTACAGTCAGAAAAAATAGTACTAGAACAGACAAACGAGTATTTGTTCAAAATACTCTCTCACTCGTGTAACGAATAAGGGATTTTTTATGGTTGATTTTCAAGATTTAATAAATAAATAGAGGTTTATACGTTTTAAAACTAATTACAAAAATATCTAAAAACTACTTGCTAAATTATCTACCAAATAGGGACGTTGGTAATGGCAGGGACTTTTAACAGGACATTTGGGTGAGTGATAGCGGTCACCCGCTACACTCCCTTAGCCCTTCTCACTGGCTTACTTGATTTTACTGACTGCTGTTTAGTGTATTTTCTGATTAACTTGTTAATTTGTAATGATCCACATAGTGCTCTTCAAGTTACCCCAAAACGGAACTTTGGAAGTTGGTCACAGCCTACATATACCGTGCAACTATGTCGAAGTTCCGTGTGGCGGTTCCGTGTTTCGTAAAATAAACACGTTGCTTATTTAAATTAGAACAAATGTAATTAATGAAGTAATATGCAATTCAAGAAAAATATTATTTTGGAAAATTTGACCACTATATGAAACTCAATCAGTGGTTTCTATTAATTTTTACTGCACAGCGCTGGTTTTCTGGGCGGAACGATTAATTAAGCTACTTATATAGAAAAGGTTGTTTGAAGTAAATTGATAAATATAACTAGAAACGTTTGATAAATATTATTTATCTATTTTATATATTACAATTTTAATACATAATAAGTTCCACTATCTTTTTCTTATTTTATAATGATGGTTATAAACAATTTTCAATCATTATCCACTAATGTTTCGATCTAATAAAAGATGCACTGATTGGTAGTTGCATAATTGATACTACAATAGAGACCTGATTATCTGAACCTCAGTTGTACGGATTCGCATTTATCCGGATTGCAAATTTTATCTCAAATCTCTTAAAACACATTGATATTTGTTCATTTTAATAATATAAAAAATCAAAACAGTAGATGTTTCAACAAGATATATTATTAATTACTCTGCAATACAATACAGTACTGACAATGTACCTACTCTTGAAAATAACTTGTTAGTCGAAACAATTGTCGAGTAATTATTAAAATATCTTGTTGAATCATCTACTGTGTTGATTTCCCAAAAATTAATATTAAACAGGTTTCATCACAATACCACCATAGTTAGTTTTAATTTTAATAAGATTTACTTATTTTGTGTAATATAAAATTGCTTCTTTTCAGAGTTTCGATTATTTGAATGACAGCAACAATTCGTCTGGTTAATATGGTCCCTACTGTATCTCAATTAGAGAACTTACCGAAACTATTCGCTGCCTTGGTTTAAAAGATCAAACACTAATGACGTTTAGAACAGTATCTCTACTTTTGTTTCTTATAGAATACTGATCGTAGATCCATGAAACCACCAAACATATACATCCATATGAACGAATTGTTTTGTCAGGGGCTGCGACTTACATGTAATTTGAAATTTGGGGGTAAACCTAAAGAAAAATTTTATAAGTGAAAGATATCAAACGCGACTAGACGATGGCCATGAGGATATACTTTTTCCTATGTAGATCGCAAGTGACCATGCGAAAGCTACTCGCGAGGAGTCTGAAAAGGGAGACGTGATGATATAGATCAAAGTTATTAACGTTTTACCTCGTTTGAAATGCATTGAAACCTTCAGGTTATTATAACCTTTGACTCTCATTTTGATGTCATCGATAGATCTGGCTATAACCTACATTAAGCTAACTAAGTTCGTATATAAAAATTGTAAACTGAAAGCCCAGTTACTTGCAACCCCTTTGGATATAGTTAGTGATGCTGAAAACGGAAAAGGAATTTTATGACAGTTATCACGCGTATCAAGGAAATACTAATGCAGGTAAGAAATAAAGTTGTTTCTGTCCACGCCCTAAGTAATCATTACAAATTTAAATTATATTATACCTAAACAGAACTTCATCATAATCATAAAATATTTGAACTTTTTAAATTCTGCCACTCATATTCGCGTTCTCAACGAACTATAGGCGGCAGCACCAGTTGTGCAAAATGGCGGAAGGAATAGGGATAGATTTTGTTGATATTATAGAGATAATAGGCGATTTTAAAAGGCCTTTAGTTGAAGGACAAGCTATATTAAATGCAAAGCATATCATTACCTGTGGAATATTGTCAAGAAATGAAAAAAGTGCTGTGATACAGGCTTTATGCCTCCAAACAAGTGATTTAAGAGGACTACCTCATCAAATTGAAGTGAAAATAAATGTAGATAATAATAACGTAAAAACAATAATTTGTTATTGTACCTGCAAGGCTGGAAACTCCGGCAAATGTAAAAAATTTGAGACGAATACGAATAACAGGTACCACTTGTTATAACTTATTTACTTACAGTAGAAATAAAAATCCAAACTGGTTGAATATGATAAATTAACTGTACAATTCTAATTTTAAGGGAAGTAGTGCAACATTTCATGGAAAAAATACGAAGCCAAAGCTTTACAGGTGTATGAGCAGCAAACTGGGAATAAGGTGGAGCACTTAAGCATTATAATTCCAGTTCAAGTACCATGGATGGCAGTAAATCTGGATGGAATTGTTAGTGGAAAATTTTGTGTTGAAGTAAAATGTCCTTTACCGGGCAAAACACAATCTATAAATTCTGTAATATGTCATCTTAAATACTTATGCATTGAAGAGGTAAATAATAATGTAACACTAAAAAAAGTCATTCGTATTACGGTCAGGTGCAATTGCAGACGTTACTCAGTGGATTACAAAAGTGCCATTTTGTGATATTTTGTTCACATGATAATACATATTGTATTATTGAAGTACAATTAGATCCCTTATTCATAAATAAAATGTTGAAAATTTTGTTAAAAGTTTATTTTACTCATGTATTGCCGGTTATTCTACAAATAAATAAATAAAAAAATGGCAACTTCTTTTTCCAGTTTATTTACAATAATTCCTACTACATATACAATTTAAATACAAATATTTAAAGTCACATATATACATAATTATATACACATAAATTAATATCTTTCATCACTGAGTAATGGAGCGGAGAGATTAACAATGCCCGAGATGATATTAAATACAGAATCCATGTAAGGAACTAACTAACTTCCTTTCAGAATTTTGAAAACTTTTAATCTTTGTATTGTTCTTTTAACGTTTACTCTTGCTGAAGCAATTTCAGCAGTGTATGCAGCCTCATCCGCTGACAGTTGTTTTTGTTTTCCTAAAAATGGCGGTCTTATTAATTTGATCTTTTTCTCAATACATTCATTTTCTATTAAAAAACCTTTATCCACCATTATAGCATCTTCGTTTGGTGTTAACTTGTCTAATAAGCCTGATTGTAGAAAAATTTCTTTGTCTGAAATACGACTACCATAAACAGGACTTAAGAACGTAATTAAACCAGATGGTGCAATTCCAATAAGAATTTTTAATGTGTGATCTCCTTTATAATGAGAATAAGTCATTACACGACACTGAAGACACTTATTTTTTTGAAGAGCTACTACAATTCTAGTATCATCAAATTTTGTGAAACTAGCAGGCATTCTATTCTTTATACCTTCTTTCCGATGGGATACTCCCTTTCTTCAAGTAGCGTTTGAAAGTTCCTATACCTAGATACAAAATAAATAGTTAAGATGAACCTTGTAAATCGAAATTCTTTTGAATTAATTTAAAAAATCTAACACTCACCTGGATAGAAGTAGTCAGTTTCCTTGAAATGAAGACTACATACATTCATATATTTAGAAGCAGGTTTATTTATTCGTAGTTTAATGAGCCATTCTTTACACAGCTGTTTATTTTTTGGAAAATAATGTAAAGACACATTATTTGTCGCTCGCGAAGAACACTGAGGTACTGAACAATATCTTCTAGATATTTTTTTACACGGATTACGCTCCATCAAGTACAAATTTTTAATAAATTAATTAAAACTCTCAAAAAATGTCACACACTCAATACAATCTAATACAATTTACAAATTTTATCCCTATTCCTCTAGTTCCTGACAAGCGGCAGCACCGTCGCTTGAGAACGCGAATATGATGCTTCGTGAAACATAGAACAAGATTAATATTTTTATAAACGCTAGACATTTTCCTCTATCTATCCGTCTGTGTCGAAGCAATCAAACGTCATCTTCGTCTGAACAACTATATAGATTTATGAGTTTGACGGTAGATACTCAGTTCATTTAAAAATATTCGATATCATGAAGCTTTGTATATCAATGTCGAAAGGAGATGGATTGTGGTACAGAAGCGAGATGAGGGGGAGAGAGATGCCGCTGTGCCTCTTGCTATTTCGACTATCTTATCCGACCGTGAACAGCGTCACTATTTTCAAAATAGGGGTGGTTATGCGGGGGGATGGTGGTTCCGAAGCTTTCCAGCTAATAGATATGCAGCAGAGGGTAGGGTTGACTCTACTGTTAGGGGGAAGAATAGGTATATAAGGATTCGATAGCGTAACGGCAGCAACGTAAATCACCGTGATTAATTATTGAGGTGAACTAGGCCTACAGTCAATTCAGAAGCAAGAATTATTCGGGCCACTACATCGCCCCACGCACATGCCATTTGTTTTCTTTTTTTCCCTTTTTTTATATCGCGCATCCAACCGAGAAAGTCTTTTCTGTACCTGTTGTCTAAAGGGGACCCTTTCGAATTCATTGCACTGACAAATCAACACAGAAGTAAACTTCTAAATTTCCTGAAATGATTTCTAATTAGACATAGTTTTCCATTTCATTATGAATAAGTTTAATATTTGTCTTATATTTAGTAACTAGATGAAGAAAATTTTAGGGCGTAAGGGTGAGTATAGACGGTCACCCGCTTCACCTCCCTAACCTCCTTATGGTTCACTTCTAATTTGTTTGTGATCTAACTGGTCTCTAACTCCCCAGAAAATTTGTTAATTTGCCATTTAAATGTCCACTAATTGACCTACTAAGTAAATGTCGGTAGATATTGGCTTATAACTTCAAGCGTTTTGTTTTGATGTACCTTCTAATATTGTGCAAATGATCCACATAGGAATTTGGTTTGCAGATACCATATAAGAATTTTGGGACATCGTCATCATAATATATTGATGAATATGGATAATACTCAAAAAACTTTTCTTTTACTGGTTGTGGCAACTCTTCTTTCCAAACGATTCGCTTTATTTTTTAGTCAACATATCGGCGGTTTCTATCTTCTTTATGGCACTAGCAAAATGAGCCATACGTTTGTTTCCATTACGACACTAATGGTTTGTTTTCTAAGCTAGAATAATTTATGTTGGTCGAAAATGTTCCATTATTGTTATTACTATGATCATCTATGTAGACACTCTTGACTAATGAGGGTGGTTTTTTCGAGAAAATATTTTTCAAATGATGCTCGTGAAATATAGTTAGGTAGAACGAAACAGTAAACTCATTCAAATGATAGATAAAGGACATTTTAATTTTTAGCAGTCCAATAAAATAATTGTTAATGATTAATACAAAATTTTCAAAATTAGTATTAAAAATAAAACTAATAAATTTTGGAGATCATATAATAGCCCAAGCATTTGAAAATGGTGCAAAAAATAATAATAATTGAAGATAACCTTATTTATAGCTGCGGCGAGAATAATCAGATGTACTACTTTTTTCAAAAATTATCAAATATTGTATATATATAAATATATAATCTCGTGTCACAATGTTTGTGCAGTCTAAACTTTCGAAGTATTCAACCGAATTTTATGAAGTTTAGCTTACTGTGTGTGATTTGGTCCAACTCAAACGATAGGATAGTTTTTAACACCATTATGGAATTATTTGTAAGTTCCACAAGTTTCTAACAGATGGCGGTATAAGTTAACTGAAGGACACAACAATTTATCATCTTTTGCAATCTAGTTTGTGTATTCATCCGGTAAACAGCGCCATGTTTTGATTTTTTGATGCTACAATATATTCCAACAAAAACATCATTTACTGTGAATGTTTAACTGTATTAACTATTATTAAAAGTTGAAAGACCCACACCAACGCGTGGCCAGGACAGCATGTATGAATATAAAATTAAATTGAATTCAGAACCTACCTATCAATTTTTGTGGGGAAGAAAGCACATGGACCGTTTGATTATTACTCTTTCAATTTTCCTTACATTTGTTATTGAGTTCTAGTCGCGGAGAGGCGCCACTAGAGAGAGCACACTTACTACTCCTGATGATGCCCTAATAAGGCGAAATGTACATCGAGCAATAATAAAATATAGTGAAACTCCTCCAAGTGTTTTAGTTACTTATTTTCGTATTAAAAATGTTTCACCAAGAGTTTTTGGCGAATTACTTCTTTAATATGTACTTGCTTTAATTTAACCCAATTTTTGTAAATATTTCATTTTAACTAATACTATGAAGACTTATATAAAATGCTAACTTCATTACAACTCCTTAATTTAAAGTGGCAGAAAGGGATACTATTAATGGTTTGTAGTTGATAGTAGGTTAACATTTACAGTTTTTTGTCGGTTTTTATACTCTTAAAATACATACAGGTATACAAAAACAGAAGCATTAAAATGGTGTCGATCAATAAAGACTATGTATGAATTTAAAAATGTAATAATATACATTAAACCTTGTTTGGAAAAAGTTAAATATGTTGGGTTGAAAAATTTGAGGGCAAATCCTCCAATTAAATTTGAATTCCGACGGCACTGCC
The DNA here is from genome assembly GCA_029378335.1 of Agrilus mali. Lineage (NCBI taxonomy): Eukaryota > Metazoa > Arthropoda > Insecta > Coleoptera > Buprestidae > Agrilus > Agrilus mali. The sequence continues at coordinate 11,576,336 of CM055660.1, forward strand.
ATTATATTACAGATCCATGAAAGGGGAGATATCAGAGATTATTCTAGAATAACCGACTTGTATCTGTATAGTTCCCCTTTTAGTATCCGTACTTAATATTCATTCATTTTTTAATAGCGTTGGTTAGAAGCGACTCGCACGTAGTCACGTAGGTAGTGGCGGAAAGTTGATCGCGTCGACCCCTTGATGATGAGGACATTCGCTTGGATGAGGTATTATGCGTTCAAAGAAAAAAAGCTCTTACCGTCGATTGCCCTAAGTGCATTTCGACACACTGCATTAACATCAACATCAAAATAGAAGCAATCGCTTCGGTTACGCTAAAAACAGCAATGACTGCTTTAAATAGTGCGCTTTTTCGAATACATCAAACGTCAAAGGCATGAAACGGCAGAGTGAAATACAGCCGTCGGGCGCGTGTAGACAAAATATACGGGTCATTTGTCACCATCCAATTTTATTTTTTCATCGATACAGGATTCCATGCACGCCAAAGTTCACGAAACAAAATAAGTAAAGGGCAAAAAAATTCTGAAGTTGACTTAATATTTTTTTCGGGCATATTAGAAAAATTAGGTTATGGTAAAAATTACGAAACTGCATATTAAAATTTGCTGTATTTTATTTCAATTTTTGTAATAATTACTTACTACAAATGCTATTAACTTTTTCTATATTGTGAGATTGTCACTGATTACCTACAATTTGTTGTAATATACCAACCCATTAGTTATTAAGAAAATAATTTTATTCTATTTTTATTTTAATATCCTGTATTATACGTGTAATGGAACCCGTAGAATAAAAGAAAAGCCTCCAAACGTCTTTAATTTACTTATTATTAACATTTAATACAGAAAAATAACAACTAACAAAAAATTTACTTACTGGCTTGGTGGCCAAATGGTTATTAATTTGTGACTTTTTAGTTAGTGTTGCTGACTGACTAAAAAATGATCTTAAATAAAATTACAATAATTATCTACTCATACATTGAAAATACAAAGTTCTGATAACAGAATTAACTTAAGTTAATATTAATAACCGCAATATTATGACTAGATATATAAGTAATTAAAATTACAATTTCTGATGAGAAAACACCAACCCGTAACCCATAGAAAATATTTAAATTTTTGTTGTGTCGCTGACGACTTTACCTAACTTTTTAGGTTCAAGTTTGATTCTGAACATATCACGAGAGCGATACTCCGTGTGATGTCCATGTGTTAGAGAGAGAGAGGCGTCAGGGCGCGTTAAATAGCAATAAAATATACACAGCTTACAGCCGTTTAGGTGCACTGCACGAGAAGCCGGAATAATGTCGTGCTACCGTTAGGGCTAGCGCGCATGGGTGACTTTTGTCACTGTGACTGTTTTGTCACTCTTATTATGTCTGTAGAAATATATGGAGATGCACGCATGTTACGACGTGACAACTGGGTGACAAATTTGTTCTTGGGCCTGCGAACAAGCCCGTGACAAAACTGTCAACGCGCCCCTAGATTTTGATAGATACGCGCGCACAGAAGACAAAACAGTTACGCTGACGCCATTCCCCGTGCCCCGCTTGCCAATTACTTTTTGATTGCTCGCCGGTGATAAGCAACTATGGCGTCAAACGTGACTGTGCACGAGGACGATATTGATAATGATGTGCTTATAGAAGAAGTGGAAAGAAGACCAGCACTTTTCGACAAAAAATTAAAAGAATATTCTGACATAAATTATTGAAAAAAAATCTTTGGATATTGTTGCAATTTATGAAACATAATGTAAAATTTTCCACTTATTAATCTCTCACTCAAAAGAGGATGTACCCAGTATTCTTTTTCACGATATTTTCTTTTCCGCCGTATGAATTCGCAAATAATGACTGTCTCCTCCAAATCCATATCGATAAATCAATATGAAATGAATCCTGGATTTCAAAAATGTTTACTGACTGTCATTCGCCGTGAGCGCACTCAGAACTTAAGACGCGACGTGAAAATGACAAAAACTTTATTGTCACAGTGACAAAAGTCACCCATGCGCGCTAGCCCTTAGCCTGCCACCTGGTGAAAATGTCCAGTACGAGTCATTTTTAAAGGCTCCGGAAGCTAGTGTTGGTAGGAACCTATAGTAAAAAAATTATGTTCAGAAGCATGTTCAGATTTCAGAGTTCAAAGTCTATTAATTGTAAATGACGCACACTTTATTGCACCATACGTGTTAATTAAAATATTACATAAATGATGGAGTCGTGTTCGGTAAAATATTGTGACGGACGTGTTATTTTAAATGACGTTGACATTCGCCGACTGCGAAATTTGAATGAACGTTACCTATGACGCGTTCCAGAAGGTTCGAGAGTTGCCGGACGTTTCTAGAGTCATCTAGAAACGTCTATAATACTATATAAGGAACAGCGTTGAACAGTTTGACAAGTCTTTGCCAGAAGAGTGACAGATATAAGTGAAAAGTGAAGGAAAAGCGATTAAGAAGCGAAATAGTCGGTGAATTGTTGTTAGTTTTGTGTGAGTGTTAATTAATGAAGGTGTTAGAAAATACGTGTATTTAAATTACGTAACAATTGGTGTCAGGAGTAAGGATTTATGCCAGTAACAAGAAGTCAAGCAGCAATAATGGAGGAGCAGATGGAGTTTTTGATGGAAATGCTTAAAGAAATGAAGGAAGAAATGAAGGCAGACCAGGAAGAAATGAAAGCAAGCCAGGGAGAAATGAAAGAAGAAATTAAAGCAGACAAGGATGAAATGAAGGCAGGCCAAGAAGAAATGAAGGCAAGCCAGGAAGAAATGAAAGAAGAAATTAAAGCAGGCAAGGATGAAATGAAGGCAGGCCAGGAAGAAATTAAGGCAGGCCAAGAGAAATTGATCGAAGAAATGAGAACAATAAAAATTGAACAAGAAGGTTTGAAGGAACAGTTAAAAGAAGTAAGAGTAGAAGTTCAAGAAGAGTTAAAGGAAGTAAGAGTAGAAGTTTAAGAAGGGTCAAAGGAAGTAAGAGTAGAAGTTCAAGAGGAGCTAAAAGAAGTAAGAGTAGGAGTTCAAGAAGAAATAAAGGAAGTAAGAGTGGAAGTTCAAGAAGAGTTAAAGAAAGTAAGGGCGGTGCACAGAAAGTTTCAAAAGGAATTAGACGAAATGAAGGCCAATCTGAATGTATAAGAATACCCAAAACTAAACAAAATCGAAGAAGGAAGTGTAAGAATATCGAGAATAAAACCACCAACATTCGATGGGAAGGTCTCTTGGTCAGTTTATCTTAAACAATTCGGCACTGCTGCCAAGGCAAGTGTTTGGAATGAAATGGAGAAAGCTACTGCCCTGATCATAGCGTTACGCGGGGAAGCTCTAGACGTTTTGCAAGGTATACAAGAAATGCAGCAAAACGATTTCAAAATTCTGGTGGACCGATTGGAGATGCGCTACGGTGATAAACACCTATAAAAAATGTATCAGGCTCAATTAAAAAGTCGCTATCAATGTAGCAGCGAAAGCCTCCAACAATTCGAAGCGGACCTCGAAAGGCTTGTGCGGTTGGCTTTTCCTAGTGCTCCTCAAGACTTTACAGACCAGCTGTCCACCCAAATGTTTGTCGATGGAGTGCGAGATGTGGAAATACAGCAAGCCCTGCGCATGTCTCGACATAAAACTGCAGGCGAAGCTTTGTCGCACGCACTGGAATATGAAGCAGCCAAAACAAGCATCCAAAGGACATGTTAGAATTCGACAGGTTGGGTTCAATTTTGATGACGACAGCGAGTTACTTCGACAAGAAGTTGTAAAAATAGCTAAAGAAGTGTTTTCTCCAAAACCGAAAGAAGAGATGAGTGAGCGCCCACGCTGTTGGACTTGCGACAAACAGGGTCATCTTTCACGCGATTGTCTCAAAAGAAAGAGAGAATTTACTTGCTGGAATTGCGGAGGTACGGGGCACTTGAGCAGCGGCTGTCCATCTGGAAGAAGACAGACGTCAGCCGCCAAAGGAAGCAAGCAAGGAAACTAAGAATAGCCGGCCTTACGGGGCGAAAGTCGGCTTTGCGTCCCCAAGCCCCAATCATCATCTCCGTATCGAAAACAACCACTGATAATTCACTTACTGTGGATGGTTTTGTGACTGATAGTGGTTACCGGCGCATCAAGAACGATAGTTAACCCTCGTATAATCGCTAAATGGAGGATTCAACCGCTAACCATAAATGCTGTCTTAACCACTGCGACAGGGGAAACAACATCGTTCCATGGAGAATGCGAAGTGGTGATCGGTCTTGGAGACGCAAGCCTGTACCAACAAGTGCTGGTGGCCGATATAACCGACGACATAATTTTGGGACTCGACTTCATGGAAAGACACCGAATCCAGCTAGACATGGGCACAAAATGTTTACGAATAGGAAATCAAGAACTGCCACTACAAAGAAATGGGTCTGATCAGCGAACACTTCGGGTCGTCGTTGCTGAAGATCAAGTTTTACCTGGACACTGCGAAGCTGTTGCCCGAATTACAATAGAGGGCAATGTCCCTTATGAAATGACTGGAGTCATAGAGCAAGATAACGAAGAATTGAGGCAGAAAGCTATCCTTGTCGGAAGAACTGTGGTACAAACCGGCTCGACCACGATTCCAATCAGAGTTGCCAATCTGAAAGGCTTTGAACAAAAACTTACCAAAGGAACACCAATAGGGACATTAGAACCAGCCATCACCATAAATCAATTGGACCAAATTAGATACCAGAAGGAAGAAAACGGAAAGCTGCCAGAAGCATTACAAGCATTAATCAACGAGGCAACTGAACATCTTACTGAAGAATAAAACTCGAAAGCTAGAACACCTAATTCGAACTTACAAGAACGTCTTTGCGATGGATCACAGCGATTATGGAAGAACCAATTTCGCGTACCACCGAATCAACGCAGGAAATGCAAGACCTATCAAACAGCCACCCAGACGAGTACCATGGGCCAAACGAGAAGAAGTCGATTCATTGATCAAGGACATGCGCGAGAAATAGATAATAGAACCATCGAAAAGTCCATGGACCTCCCCTATTGTTTTGGTACGTAAGAAGGATGGATCAACGAGATTCTGTGTTGATTATCGACGATTGAACGAAATAACACATAAAGACAGCTATCCTTTGCCACGAATCGACGACACGCTAGATTGTCTGTCGAGCGAAATCAAATGGTTCTCGACGTTGGACCTAATAAGCGGATATTGGCAAGTCGAAGTGCATCCTGAAGACAAAGAGAAGACTGCGTTTACTACTGGGAACGGTCTCTGGCAATTCAATGTAATGCCCTTCGGTCTATGCAACGCACCAGCTACCTTTGAAAGATTAATGGAGACCATTTAACAAGGATTGAATTGGGAAATCTGCTTGGTCTATTTGGATGACGTCATTGTGTTTGGGCGAAAGTTTGAAGACCATCTCGCCAATCTAAGCAGAGTACTTCAGAAATTCACAGCGGCAAAGCTAAAATTAAATCCCAAAAAGTGTGCGTTGTTTAGGAGAGAAGTGAAATACCTAGGCCATGTCATATCAAGTAAAGGCGTTGGTACAGATCCTCACAAGACCGAGGCAGTTCGTAATTGGCCGCAACCAACGAATCAGCATGAACTGAGAAGTTTCTTGGGACTATGTTCGTACTATAGAAGATTCGTGAAGGGATTTGTGGATGTGGCTCGCCCCTTGCACAGACTCGCCAAGAATGGAGTGCCTTTTGATTGGACGAATACCTATCAAGAAGCTTTCCAAATTCTGAAAAATAAGTTGTCTAACACTCCGTTTTTGACTTATCCCGAATTTGGAAAGCCATTCATAGTCGACACCGATGCGAGCAATGTGGGTATTGGAGGGGTTCTTTCCCATGTTCAAGAAAGAGTAATCGCATATTTTAGCAAGACACTGTCAAAGCCCGAGAACTATTGTGTGACCCGCCGAGAACTATTGGCCGCGGTGAAAACTATAGAACATTTCCACAAATATGTATATGGGCGAGAATTCCTGCTGAGAACTGACCACTCTTCTCTTAAATGGTTGCTGCAATTCCGAAACCCTGAAGGACAGGTGTCCAGATGGTTACAGCGTTTACAAGAGTACAATTTCAAAATTGAACATTGGCCAGGAAAACACCACGGTAAAGCCGACGCCTTATCAAGACGACCAACCCCCTGAATTGCAAACATTGTTCTTCTGTGGAACGAAAAGAAGTATTAGAACAAGTTCCATGCCTACATACCACCGTGGAGAGACAAGAGATTTGGGAAGACACAGTGTTAATGGAGGAACAGCGAACCGTTGGTGACCTAGGACCCATCATGAAATGGAAGGAGGCAGGAGAATCTCGACCAACGTGGGCGGATGTAAGCCCCCTGAGTACTACGACGAAATGTTATTGGGCCCAATGGGATTCCTTAAAGCTCGAGAATGGAGTCCTTAAAAGAATCTGGAAAAGTCCGGACGGGACAAAAAAGCGACTATAGGTTGTATTGCTTTAAAAAAGAAAAAAAGAAAGAAGTAATAAAAGAGCTGTATACTGGGACTGGAGGTGGACATTTTAGGGCGAAGAAGACCTTAGAGAAACTACGTGAACGGTATTACCGGGTGAACGCTGGATTGCATGTAGAAGGCTGGTGTAGAAAATGCGAAGTATGTGCTTCCAATAAAGGTCCTACAACGAGAACATGAGGAAAGATGCACCAATATGACGTCAGAGCACCATTCGAAAGAATAGCCATGGATATCGTTGGTCCCTTTCCCCGAACTGAAGATGGCAACCGCTACATCCTCGAAGCCTATGCAATCTCCAACCAGGATGCAACCACCGTAGCGGAGGCAACAATAAATAACTGGATCAGCCGATATGGAGTTCCTATGGAAATTCACACCGACCAGGGCCGAAACTTTGAACCATAAATATTCCAACGAGTGTGTGAATTGATAGGAATAAGGAAAATTAGAACGATTCCGTTGCATCCTCGGTCTGATGGGATGGTAGAGCGATTTAATGCGACTATAGAAAACAACCTAAAGATGTTCGTAAACGATCATCAGACCGATTGGGATCGCCACATTCCCTTATTCCTTCTGGCCTATAGGACATCCATACACGAGACTACTGGACAGACCCCTTCCTGTGTACTATTCGGAAAAGAACTGAGACTACCTGCCGATCTGATGTTTGTCCGACCTGAAGATTCTTCGCTATCCACGGACGATTATATGTCTAAACTACGCGAGCGGCTAAACACAATCCATAAAGCCGTCAGAACAAGAATAAAATTCGAAAGTGACCTAATGAAGACCCGCTACGATCAGCGAGCGAATTCCACTGAATTCAGGGAGGGCGATCGTGTATGGCTCTATAACCCAGTTCGCAAGGAGGGAAGGTGCCCTAAATTACAACGGAATTGGGAAAGCCCGTACAAAGTAATTACCCGGATAAACGATGTCGTCTACAGGATACAACGAGGCTTCAAATTGAAGATGAAAGTTGTACACCTCGACCGGTTGGCTCCATACACAGTGGAAGAAACTGATCGGAACGATCAGCGCTAGAGGGGGGGCAGTGTGACGGACGTGTCATTTTAAATGACGTTGACATTCGCCGACTGCGAAATTTGAATGAACGTTACCTATGACGCGTACCAGAAGGTTCGAGAGTTGCTGGACGTTTCGAGAGTCATCTAGAAACGTCCATAATACTATATAAGGAAAAGCGTTGGACAGTTTGACAGTTTTTGATAGAAGAGAGTGACAGAGATAAGTTCGAAGTGAGGAAAAGCGATTAAAAAGCGAAATAGCTATTGAGTTGTTGTTATTATCGAAGTAGTTATTGAATCATTGTTGTTATAGAGTTAATTTAATAAAAAATGGTCAGAGAAAAATACGTGATATTGTAAATTACGTAACAATATATTAAAGAAAATTAAAATAATTTTCAAATTTGTTTCGAAATAAAGAAAAGGGGTCCACCTCGCCCAAAACTACAGCTGACACAAGAGTGTACCTTAAAAAATAAAAAGTTCAAACGTGTGCTTAAAGTAGAAAAGTATAAAAAAACTTCGTGGTTGTGTGGGTGTAATAAATTAAACGCATTATTTTGCTTTCCGTGCCTGATTTTTGCCGGTAATCCTAATGAAAGTGTTGAGTGGACAAAGACAGGGGTTACGGATTTGTCACATTTGTCGGCAAAACATAGACGAATGTATTTCCTGTATAAGTAAACGTAAGGTTTTTATTTATTGTGTTATTAAATGCCATAAGTATTTGTTTCTCCTAAAAATATTAAACATCTTCGCCTACGGCGCATTTACAACATCGTGAAATACGCTTCATGTTCTGCTATTACCTACATGTTATTAACTTTGTGAACCCCCTTCGTATTCGACCACGAGCCGCCACTGCTCAGAACTACAAAGAAACTTAATTTATCTCCAAAGTTGTTGATTGATTGATACAGTTTAGAATTAAGATCGCATTAAATCTTAAACTTTTAGGTAGTTAGCTTACCTAACTACAAATAAATCATTTTTTAGGTAGTTTTGTACTAATATTTTAAATACTTTACCATTCTAAATTATACATTTGACACAGTTTACTCAAAAGTAGAGTGACGTTGTATTTATATTTTCAAGAACTAAAAATAATTTGCCATTAATGGCAATGGCATTTCAGTAGAAAAATAGAACCTTTGAACGTCCAGAAAACTAACTTGAATTCTTAGAAGCTCGTTCTTTTTTCCTTAACGTAATAAAATCATTGGAAAAATTTCTCTAGAGGCAAGTACCTATAGGTAGTTCCTAATATAGGTACGTATATTACGTAAAAAATATTGAACGAGTTTAGTGACGCTTTTACGTGGTCCAGGTCCAAATAGCACTTATAACGGCAAGTTCCTTAGGGACGCAATATTCAATTACTGGGGTTCAAATCAAATGTGCCGTTTACGCATTAATGGATGGAAATCGATGAAACTCCCCCAATAATTCAGCCTAGGGTTAAAATTAGAGCATATGCCTCTCTTTAGAAGAGGGCGTCCTTGATAAACTATAGATACTAAGATACCCTGCCATAATTGTGAAAATTAAGTACTGGGGTCAATCAACCAAAAATGAATAAAACTGAGTGTAGGCTTTCACGGCTGTCGTCTGTGTAAGTATATCAGATATACTTCTGAAGAAGCCGACTGAATGAGCGTTGAAACGTCAAGTATGAACCAACGAGACCACGGTAATACCCGGAAGACAACATAATTATAAATAAAATTGTTTCCTTTGTCAAGTATTGTCTCAAATGGGAGCAAATTCTATTAAATAATCATTGATTTGATTTTAAATGGGGGTTTTACGAGAATTAGGTGGAGAATTTTCAAGATTAGAAATTTTAGTATTGAAAATACATCTCGACTGTGTGTGTATATAGGGCCATCTTTCGATAAACGAACGTTAGAGAATAGATTTGCCGGTTGATGGTAAGGTCTCATGCTAGGTGACAGCTAACTGAAAATAAACGCTAAGAGGGATAAACAAACCATTATGTATTTTTATAATTAAAACGTGCTGCATCTGATAATAACAACATTGCGATCTTGGGTCGTTTATACGTTTATATGATTTGTTGTACATGGTTAGAATAATTAAATGTAAATTCCTAAATAGAAAATATTTGAAATATACCTAGGACAAATTATATAAATAGTGTGCACTGTTAGTATTTGTAGTATGATGACATATACCGTAATGAAAGAACTTAGATAATCGTCTCACTTTAAAAATATGACGATAATAAATTGCCTAACTACTTTTCATGAAAATTGACAAGAAATAGCTTTACTCTTAAAGAAAAGAAAGTAAAATACTTCACAAAGTGAAAAACAAGCTAAATACACTAATCAAATAACCAAATTTCATTGGAATTTATTGTATTTTTTTTTATTTTGGGAATTTATTATTAGATTATTTTTTCTAATTTAGGTATCTAAACAAATATTTCATTTTATTATAATCGAAATACTGTAGTTTTATTTTATTTTATGTTAATTTATTCTTATTAAACCTTTGTTATGACTTACCAGCTTTTAGAGTTGAAAGCAACGTTCTATAGTTTAAAACGTAGACACATACTAGGTAATCTTTTAAATGTGCATGACGGATTAAATTGAAATTGAAAATTGTATTAGGTACTACGAAGTCTGACAGTTTATAAATATTCTCTTTTATATTTTTGAAAAATTGGTACCTTACAGTCAGTTTTATAATTGCCGCGACCATAATTAAAATAAGTACATTATTCTTTTTCTTTTTTAATTTACTTATTACATGGATGGTCTATAAATTGGAAAAGAATTCAAGAAAAAATGCTGCGCGACTTTTTAATAGTTCATTTACGAACCATTTGCTTTTAAAATCATTAACATATATTGTTTTTATAGATCGAAGCAAAATATAAAAAAAAGGAAATAAATATATCCCTTTGATAAAAATTATGACTAAAGATATTTTTCTTATCGCCCCCTGCAATTTCCTGTACAAATTTTGAATTCTTTAATTAAAAATAATTAAGTAAAAGGTGCTGTATTCATTTGTCAATAATAATGTCCGAACGTTCTATGTATAGGTAAACAGCTGCAGAATTGGTTACAATTACTTTCTTACTCAATAAAAAACTCAAAGCAAAAACTTTGTCTTCGGTTTATGATAATAACAAAAGTCAGATTAAATATTGTTCTTTAAATTTAGTGCAGACAGCCACTTACAAGATACTAACAAGTCTAAAGAAATTCCATCTAATACATCCAGTGGTAATAAACAAAAATAACTTAGGTCGTCTATTAGTTAATGACAAACAAAAAATTGATAAGCTAAAAAGAAATGGAATTTATCAAATAAATTGCAAAAATTGTAATGCGATATATATTGGTCAGAGTGTTCGAACCTTTAATTATTAGATTAAAAGAACATGTAAACTACATTAATAAATGTAGCGGCCAAATGTTATTATTTGCAGTAACAATAGCTTAGTTTCTAAGAATTCCAAATGGCTGGAAAGTTTATAGGTTTATACATTCAGATAGTCACGTACACAGACCCTTCAGGTCGGGGCTGTACATACCACCAATACTTAGAAATATGCAGGTAAGGTTGTAGCTACCCATATTACCTGATCGTAACAATCTTTACATATAAGTTCAATAACATATACGAAATAAAAACACAAAAGTTTTTTAGATTTCTACTATATTGTTATTAAACATAACAGCTGTTTCGGTATAATACCTTCTTCAGATGTAACTTACAACTAAGTTATACAGATAAAGTGGCTTCTATTTATACCTAATTGGGGGGTTCTTAAGTATTACAATAATAATTTGGGAAAGACCTGGTGGTTTCATTATGAGTAAATAATAATTGAAATTGCATAAAGTTACATGAAGATTAAAACAATACAATATAACAGACAACTTAATTACAATATACCTAAAAATACAATAAAATAAAAATTAAAGAAGATGATTTTCATTTTAATAATATCATAAATGAAATGTACAGAAACAAATTACAATGAAATCAGAACAATACATTATTAAAGACAGCCTATATATAAAACATAACCAAATATTACAAGAATATGAAAAACGAAATAATAAATGCTAGAATAAGTTTAATAAGGGGGAATTACTTAAATCAAGTTGGTCATTTAATAATGTATTGCTGTTTTTAAGTCTATTTATCTCCAATGTCTCCAATAGATTTAACATTCTTCCTTTATTCGATGAATGTAATAGGTAATTCAAAATTTTCATCAAATTTATGTTTTTCGCTAGCTAAATGTATGGCACAGTTGGATTTATTATCTTCTCTAGAAAGACTATCCTTGTGTTCTTTTATGTGTTTTTCAAAGACTCTACCGGTCTGGCCTATATAAACCTTACTACAGGTACCACAATTAAGTTTATATACACCAGACTTTTTACCTTTATCAGTTTTACTTTTATTGTTTTTAATATATTTACCTAAGCTATTGTTAGATCTAAAAGCTATATTGATATTTAAGTCAATCAGGTTTTTACTTATTTTTCGTGTCGGTTCACCAATGTATGTAAGTGGATAATAACGGTAATTAACTTTGTTGTTTATAGATATAGGGTAAACTTTATTAATCGCTTGTTTTTTAAGTTTTTTCTTGAGTAATTGTTCTATCAGTACAGGGTTGTAACCATTATTAGTTGCTAGTTGTTTAATGAAATTTAATTCTAGTTTTAAGTTTTCATCACTTAAAAAACAAGCGATTAATAAAGTTTACCCTATATCTATAAACAACAATGTTAATTACCGTTATTATCCACTTACATACATTGGTGAACCGACACGAAAAATAAGTAAAAACCTGATTGACTTAAATATCAATATAGCTTTTAGATCTAACAATAGCTTAGGTAAATATATTAAAAACAATAAAAGTAAAACTGATAAAGGTAAAAAGTCTGGTGTATATAAACTTAATTGTGGTACCTGTAGTAAGGTTTATATAGGCCAGACCGGTAGAGTCTTTGAAAAACACATAAAAGAACACAAGGATAGTCTTTCTAGAGAAGATAATAAATCCAACTGTGCCATACATTTAGCTAGCGAAAAACATAAATTTGATGAAAATTTTGAATTACCTATTACATTCATCGAATAAAGGAAGAATGTTAAATCTATTGGAGACATTGGAGATAAATAGACTTAAAAACAGCAATACATTATTAAATGACCAACTTGATTTAAGTAATTCCCCCTTATTAAACTTATTCTAGCATTTATTATTTCGTTTTTCATATTCTTGTAATATTTGGTTATGTTTTATATATAGGCTGTCTTTAATAATGTATTGTTCTGATTTCATTGTAATTTGTTTCTGTACATTTCATTTATGATATTATTAAAATGAAAATCATCTTCTTTAATTTTTATTTTATTGTATTTTTAGGTATATTGTAATTAAGTTGTCTGTTATATTGTATTGTTTTAATCTTCATGTAACTTTATGCAATTTCAATTATTATTTACTCATAATGAAACCACCAGGTCTTTCCCAAATTATTATTGTAATACTTAAGAACCCCCCAATTAGGTATAAATAGAAGCCACTTTATCTGTATAACTTAGTTGTAAGTTACATCTGAAGAAGGTATTATACCGAAACAGCTGTTATGTTTAATAACAATATAGTAGAAATCTAAAAAACTTTTGTGTTTTTATTTCGTATATAATGATGGATTTCTATCAAGTAAAGACCGAAACAATCCTGAAGTTCAATAACAGTCAAAGTAAGAGGCAGTTCTTGTAGTAACGCTCCCGCTGCTAGTACCTCGTTTATGTTGTAGTACTTATAGTAAATAAAAGTGTAAAAATACATTCGTACATCTTTTCGTATATCATCGCACCTATAAAACCCCTCATAATTGATGACTCCCGACGGGTGAAAAATTTTTTGAGAGGACAAAAAAAAAAGAAGTGCGCGAAATACCGGTCTCGTTGCGTTTAAAGTGCAAACTTATTTTGTTACTAGTTCCGTGTCAACGAAGTGCCAGAATAAACAATGCCTCACGACAGCGAACAGCCTACACCAAGTATAGAACGTGTGAGTGTACGATTGCCTCCTTTTTGGGCAGAAGATCCGGAAGTGTGGTTCCACCAAATAGAAGCCCAATTTGCCGCTTCTCATATTACTTCCGACGAGACCAAATACAATTACGTTGTCGGAAACTTGGATCACAGGTACATCAAAGAAATTAGGGATATTCTCATCAATCCACCTGCAACTGGTAAATATTCTACAATACGCGAACAACTTATTCGAAGACTGAGTTCCTCACAAGAACAAAAGACCAAACGTTTGCTAGAACATGAAGGGATAGGTGATCGCAAACCTACTCAGTTTTTGCGACATCTTCGGAGCCTTGCGGGAGCTGTAGTTCCAGACAATATTCTTCGACCCTTATGGTTGACACGTCTACCTCAGACAACCCAAGCTATCCTGGCCACCCAAAACGACACAACGTTGGACAAACTAGCCGAATTAGCTGATGCTATCTTAGACGCTTCAGCGCCAACACCACAGATTTGCCAACTCCAAAATAACTCCCCAATGGATATGTTGGTCGATCGATTTACGTCCTTACTTACCGAAAGAATCAACGACATGGCTAGAACTCTTCGTCAAGAAATCGCTGCAGTAACTGGTCCTCAACGCGAATACGTTCCGCGACGTTCGCGCACACGTTCACGTTCTCGCTCGCGGAATAACGGAAACCGACAAACAAGTAACAGTGACATATGTTGGTATCACGCGCGATTCAGAAGCAACGCTCGAAAATGTACAACACCGTGCGCGTATAATAAGCCGGGAAACGCGACGGGCAGTTGCTAATGGCGGCAAGCGACGCCGGCCCCAACCACGCCGCCTACCTGTAACGGACAGAAACTCTAAAGTGCAGTTTTTAGTAGAC
>CM055660.1:11591339-11688859 GCA_029378335.1 Agrilus mali
TCCTGCCAGCGATCTAAAATTTCAAGGCATGTCTCATCACCGACTGGTACATTCATCTCACCATCGTCCCGCTTTGAACACGTCCATATAGATCTCGTAGGACCGTTACCACATTCCCGAGGATTTAGGTACTGCATGACGTGTGTTGACCGCTTTACTCGTTGGCCGGAAGCGTGGCCAATTGACAACATTGAAGCCTCAACAATAGCGCGAACTCTACTAGAAGGTTGGATTTCTCGTTTTGGTACACCCCTGCGAATTACGACGGACCGAGGACGCCAATTTGAGTCTTGTCTATTTAAAGAATTAAACCATTTATTAGGCACGACTCATCTGAAAACGACAGCGTACCATCCAGCGGCCAATGGAATGGCAGAACGGTTACATAGGCAGTTAAAGAATGCAATCAAATCCCATGGAACAACGCGGTGGACAGACATATTACCAGTAGTTTTACTTGGTATTAGAACAGCGTGGAAAGAAGATTTAAATGCAACTTCCGCCGAATTAGTCTACGGAGAATCACTGCGATTACCAGGCGAATTCCTTGCACCACAGAAAAATCAGCAGTCAGAGGGTACCGCCGATTACATTAACGATCTACGACAGTTTTTCCGCGACCTCAAACCGACCGACGGAACAAACCATGGAAAATACCATACCTTTGTCTTCAAAGAACTTTCCAACTGTGCAAAAGTGTTCGTTCGCAGTAATGTAACGAAATCATTACAACAGCCGTACGAAGGACCTTTTCAAGTTGTAAGCCGCAATAACAAAACATTTGTCGTTTCAGTTAAAGGTAAAAACGTCACTATTTCGATAGATCGTCTAAAACCTGCTTACTTACTAACAGACGACGACTCCTCAAAGAAAATCTCCTCACGTGAACTTACCGAAGAAACTGAAAAGCCTAAAATGACAGCAGAGAATCCAAAACAAAACCGACCACGAAGGAAAGTACGATTTCCAGACTATTTCGGTTCCCCGGTTCATTATTAACGATTGTCATATCAAACGAATAAATATATTTTTTATGTATTAATTAATGACTATGTATCAATGTATTTTCTTTTAGCATTTAATTTTTTTTTCTCTTAAAAAACACTAGCAGGGGGGTGATGAAGCGGCCAAATGTTATTATTTGCAGTAACAATAGCTTAGTTTCTAAGAATTCCAAATGGCTGGAAAGTTTATAGGTTAATACATTCAGATAGTCACGTACACAGACCCTTCAGGTCGGGGCTGTACATACCACCAATACTTAGAAATATGCAGGTAAGGTTGTAGCTACCCGTATTACCTGATCGTAACAATCTTTACATATAAGTTCAATAACAGTCAAAGTAAGAGGCAGTTCTTGTAGTAACGCTCCCGCTGCTAGTACCTCGTTTATGTTGTAGTACTTATAGTACATAAAAGTGTAAAAATACATTCGTACATCTTTTCGTATATCATCGCACCTATAAAACCCCTCAATAAAAAACTTTGTAAGTACAACAAATTTATCAGAACATTGTGTAAATGAAAAACATGAAATAGACTCGGATAATCTAAAAATACTTCATATTCAACCTAAAAGCTAAAAACTAAACTTATTAGAAAATTTAGAAATCAAAAAAGCATTGTTTTCAAAACTCAATCTAGTGAACAATCAAATTGAATTAACAACAAGCAATACTCCTATGCTATTCAGTAATTTATAATTTCATGTTTTGAACCCCTTCCCTTCTCCTCTTCTTTGAGGATTCATGTCGTAAAGTATAAATACCCAACAAATGTTTTCTATTATTAGTATCTTATGTACTCTTGAAAATGACCGTTTTGGTCGAAACAGTTCGTCGAGCTAATAAATAAGTGTTGAAACAATCTAGTTCTTTTATTTTATGTTAATATGTTTCATCTACCGATTACCACCAACAATATTCTTAGTTGCAATTAGTTACCTTATTCCCCAAAAAATAGAGGCACAATTTATTTTCAAAAAACACGGCGGAAGCTCTTCTAAAACTTTTGACGGAACTGAGTTATAAGTAGTTCAAACAAGTCGACCGACTTCGCCCTTTTATAATATTAGTGGATTTTTATGGCACCCGGTCTTTTGAAAGAGCTTCACAACGTTCCTCCTTTTACCGAAAAACGTATCCGGCATAACGTAGTAAACTGCCTATTTGGTATGCCAGCCGAGAGCGCACAAAGTGAGAACTTCATAACTGAGAACCACTTTCGGCCCGCATTAATTATTCAGAATAATTCCCAAGGCAACGCAGATATGCCATGATTAATTACGGTGCACCAATTTAATCTGCTTTATATAAAAACAGCCACAAATTATGCAAAATGCATCGAAAACTTAAATATTTGTTTTCGATTTACAAGCACTATCCATTTACCGTTAAATTATAGAATGATTATTAACATCAAATTATAAACAATTGCTTACTATATATATATATGATAGAGTAGAATGTAACAAATATTCACAATAAATTAATTTCACTCGAAAAAAGTGCAAGTATTAAAAAGGGGAGAAGTTGAAGAAAAAAGAAAAATTTTGGAAGAAAAATCAAAAGAAATTCAAGAATAAAATATAGGCACTAAGGAAAAGACGAAGAAGTTAAATAAACAAAGTGAATATTAAGATGAAAATGAACATGAAAAAATCATATAGATATGCACAAAAAAAATGAAAAAGAAGAAGAGGATGAAGAAAACTCTATGCATACTAAATAGAAACAGAAGGAACTCAATAGCAAATGGCAAAAGCGAACGCAAAAGTGGAGTCAAATAGCTAATTAGTTTTCTGGTTTAGTTAATAATTTATAACAATCAAAAGACGAATGCAACAAAAGAACCCCGAAGAACTAAAAACAGCAAAGAGAAAGGAACAACAAAAAAATTGGATTGCGAGAAAGATAAATTGGGCGCAAATGTAAATGCGGGCGAAAGCCGGCTTTGCGTCCCCAAGCCTCAATCATCATCTCCGTATCGAAAACAACCACTGGTAATTTACTTACTGTGGATGGTTTTGTGAACGGCAGGAAATTAAAACTGATAGTGGATACCGGCGCATCAAGAACAATAGTTAACCCTCGAATAATCGCTAAATTGAGGATTCGACCACTAACAATAAATGCAGTCTTAACCACTGCGACAGGGGAAACAACATCGTTTCATGGAGAATGCGAAGTGGTGATCGGTCTTGGAGACGCGAGCCTGTACCAACAAGTGCTTGTGGCCGATATCACCGACGACATCATTTTGGGACTCGACTTCATGGATAGTCACCGAATCCAGCTAGACATGGGCACAAAATGTTTACGAATAGGAGATCAAGAACTGCCACTACAAATAAATGGGACTGATCAGCGAACACTACTGGTCGTCGTTACTGAAGACCAAGTTTTACCTGGACACTCCGAAGCTGTTGCCCGAATTACAATAGAGAACAATGTCCCTTATGAAATAACTGGAGTCATAGAGCAAGACAACGAAGAATTGAGGCAGAATGCCATCCTTGTCGGAAGAACTGTTGTACAAACCGGCTCGACCACGATTCCAATCAGAGTTATTATTCTGAAAGGTTTTGAACAAAAACTTACGAAAGGAACACCAATAGGGACATTAGAACCGGTCACCACCATCAATCATTTGGACCAAATTAGAGAACAGAGGAAAGAAAACAAGAAGCTGCCAGAAGCACTACAAGAATTAATCAACAAGGCAACTGAACATCTTAATGAAGACGAAACTCGAAAGCTAGAACACCTAATTAGAACGTATCAGAATGTCTTCGCGATTGACGACACCGATTATGGAAGAACCAATTTAGCGTACTACTGGGAACGGTCTCTGGCAATTCAATGTAATGCCCTTCGGTCTATGCAACGCACCAGCTACCTTTGAAAGATTAATGGAGACCATTTTACAAGGATTGAATTGGGAAATCTGCTTAGTCTATTTGGATGACGTCATTGTGTTTGGGCGAACGTTTCAAGACCATCTCGCCAATCTGGGCAGAATATTCCAGAAATTCACAGCAGCAAAGCTAAAATTAAATCCCAAAAAGTGTGCGTTGCTTAGAAGTGAAGTGAAATACCTAGTCATATCAAGTAAAGGCGTTAGTACAGATCCTGACAAAACCGATGCAGTTCGCAACTGGCCGCAACCAACGAATCAGCACGAATTGAAGAGTTTCTTGGGATTATGTTCGTACTATAGAAGATTCGTGAAGGGATTTGCGGATGTGGCTCGCCCCTTGCACAGACTTACCGAGAACGAAAAGAAGGATTAGAACAAGTTCCATGCCTACATACCACCGTGAAGAAACAAGAGAATTGGAAAGATACAGTGTTGATTGAGGAACAGCGAACCGATAATGACCTTGGACCCATCATGAAATGGAAGGAGGCAGGAGAATCTCGACCAACGTGGGCGGATGTTAGCCCCCTGAGTACTACGACGAAATGTTATTGGGCTTAATGGGATTCCCTAAAGCTCGGGAATGGAGTCCTTAAAAGAATCTGGGAAAGTCCGGATGGGACCAAGAAGCGATTACAAGTTGTGTTGCCCAAGAAGAAGACGAAAGAAGTAATAAAAGAGCTGCATGCTGGGACTGGAGGTGGACATTTTGGAGTGAAGAAGACATTAGAGAAAACACGTGAACGGTATTACTGGGTGAACGCTAGATTGGATGTGGAAGACTGGTGCAGAAAATGCGAAGTATGTGCTTCTAACAAAGGTCCGAGAACCAGGACACGAGGAAAGATGCACCAGTATAACGTCGGAGCGCCATTCGAAAGAATAGCCATGGATATCGCTGGTCCCTTTCCTCGAACTGAATATGGCAACCGCTACATCCTCGTTGTGATGGAGTACTTCAGCAAGTGGCCGGAAGCCTATGCAATCTCCAACCAGGATGCAACCACCGTGGCGGAGGCAATAATAAACAACTGGATCAGCCGATATGGAGTTCTTATGGAGATTCACACTGACCAGGGCCGAAACTTTGAATCAGAAATATTCCAACGAGTGTGTGAATTGATGGGAATAAGGAAAACTAGGACGACTCCGTTGCATCCTCGGTCTGATGGCATGGTAGAGCGATTTAATGCGACTATAGAAAACAACCTGAGGATGTTCGTGAACGATCATCAGACCGACTGGGATCGCCACATTCCCTTATTCCTTCTGGCCTATAGGACATCCATACACGAGACTACTGGACAGACCCCTACCTGTGTGCTATTTGGGAAAGAACTGAGACTACCTGCTGATCTAATGTTTGGTCGACCTGAAGATTCTTCGCTGTCCACGGACGATTATGTATCTAAACTACGCGAGCGGCTAAACACAATCCATAAAGCCGTCAGAACAAGAATAAAATTCGAAAGTGACCGGATAAAGACCCGCTACGATCAGCGAGCGAATTCCACTGGTTTCAGGGAGGGCGATCGTGTATGGCTCTACAACCCAGTTCGCAAGAAAGGAAGTTGCCCTAAATTACAACGGAATTGGGAGGGCCCGTACAAATTGATTACCCGGATAAACGATGTCGTCTACAGGATACAACGAGGCCCCAAATTGAAGATGAAAGTTGTACACCTCGACCGGTTAGCTCCATACACAGTGGAAGAAACTGATCGGGACGATCAGCGCTAGAGGTGGGGCAGTGTGACAGATGTGTCATTCTGACGTTGACAAGCGCCGACTGCGAAAATTGTGTGGAAGTAACCTATGACGTGTTCCAGAAAGTCCGAGAGTTGCTGGACGTTTCGAGAGTTGCGTAGAACAGCGTTGGACAGTTTGACAGTATTTTGATAGAAGAGAGCGACAGATATAAGTGAGAAGAGAAGAAAAGCGATTGACAAGCGAAATAGTTATAGAGTTGTTGTTGTTATCGAAATAGATATTGAATCGTTGCTGTGTTATAGAGTTAATTTAATAAAAAGTGTTGAGAGAAAAATACGTGAAATTGTAAATTACATAACAATATACTAAGTTGCAAGTTGATAACGACAGGGGTGGTTTAAATATTACCTACCTGAGTATTACCAGAACCCTCATAACCAGAAAAGAATGATTGTAGCTACATATTTTATTGGCTGGGTTTTCCATATTTTTTGTTTCCCCATTTTTCGGTAAAGTTGCATGGCAACAATAAGTAATACACAATTCAGAGATATTAAGCATCTTGCAACAGACACATCTCAGCATCGGTACTGATCAGTCGAATCATAAGATTTTTATTCATTTTTGTCGGGCGAATTTAAGTTACATTTTGTTATTAAGACGTTGAAACTTAGTTTTTATTGTTGGAATAGAGATTCAAGTAAATGTTTTAAATAAAACAGTGAATTTTTTTCTTCAACAATATTCCCGATCCGAATAAATAGTTGCACAAAATTAATTTGGCGTCCAACGTACAACGTTTGTACAATATCGTTATTCTGTTTAATTAAGTTTTCTTGGGTATAAAACTCAACATCTAGAACACGACCAACACAAGATGTATTGGTCTCACTTTATTTCGTATCATAGATGCAAAATCGATCGTTACCTACAATATAACACAGTAACTCACAAATATATTTCTCAGAAGGCCCTGAAATTTCTGAATATTCTTTCGAGCTGTCGTACACCATTCCTAGTAAAAAATTTTTGGACGTCTTCTATAAGTCCCTAAAGCAGCGACCAAATGAATTGCAACAATATATGAATTCTTGTTTATGCCAGAACTTGAAGTCTTATAGTTTTCAGTAAATTGGTACCTACCCCTCTGCATCTTTCTCTTGTCCTTTTGGAAAACCATCCAGTACACTAAGAGATAATTTTTCAAAATTTGAGGTTTGTCAACATTTCCAAAACTTCCTCTAACATTATTTCATCCAATTTCAATTCTGTAACGAAACAAACAAAATCACGCGCAATGTTAACAAAATAACCCACAAGAAAACTAATTATTTCAACAAACTGCTTTGTTTTCTATGAGAAAATAATATCCATATTACAGACCCCACTGTTTTCAAACTTTAAACTAAAACTGACTCCCAACATTCAAAGTAGTATGTAACGTTCGTGTGGAGTACACCTCAGTGAGCTTTATAATGTTTTAATGTAGGTACAATTTCATTTTCCTCGATATATTGCTGTTTGCAAACAAACGATGTACGTACTAACCAACTAACGCTTCATTACTACATGCAAATCGCGAACTAATTTCTTTAGGTACGTACTGTAGCGTCGCCTTTAGTTTCGGCGTGGTTTGCTAGGTGAATAAATGGTGCTGTTTCTCGAATGAGCTGTTTGTTTCCGTATTATTTGCAAATGGAGTAGACAGTTAAATTTAGTAATTGCTTCTGAACTATTTCGTGTAAATTTGGTCTAACAGTGTTCCTTTACTTATTGGCGAATTACATTGTTTTAATGTATTAAGACATTTCCATTAGAAGAAGTACTTTTCTTAAGTGAATTTTATCATGTAGTGCTGCAACTTTTCTAAAACATATTTAAAACAAAATTATCCCCCAATTGACAAATTCCCAGAAAACGATTGTAACGTTTTCCGAAAGGGGAAGTCCACAAAATGAAATCTAAATTAATTTCATTAAATTTATTTACACTTTAACTACTTGTCCCATATTGGGAAATTTGTAGTCCTACTCGTGATTAATACATGGTCCATAAATCATTCCCTAAATCTGGGAAATATCTCAGAAAAAAACTTCGATGTTTAAAAAAAAAAGTTCTTAGTATGAAAAATAAGTTAAGTCAACGTTCCATCCTTAGGGATGAGGATAGTAGTCGTATTCGTTATCAATACCCGGCCTAAAAATCACCCTATAAATCCTGACAATTATCCAGAAAACAATCCTCATCGTTTCCCAAAACAAAGCCCTCAGCAGGAAACAAACTGTTTCTAGACCTACTCGTAATCAATGCCTTATAGAAAAAAAATTCTAACTTCCTCCCCGTTTGACTTATATAGAATGCATCGCAATCTGTACAATTTCTTTTATATACACACATATATTCCGCTTTTCTTTAAAGGACTAGTGTTTTGCTCATTATTAGTTAACAGTTTTCCTAGATTACATTTATTCACAGTGATAGCTTTTATTCCTAATTTATTGAGATGGTTACAAACTTTTTGGCTACCTTTACCATAATAATTAATTAAACTAAAATTAATTTAATTTTCTTTGTTAGAGCCTACGTATAAGTGTTTGGTCAAAAGTTTTTACCTTGTAATTCTTACGATACTGTCTATTATTGAAGGTTTATAACCATCGTTTTTGGCTATACATTTAATAGTGTCCAATTCTTTATTATAATAATTATTTTTATTGAGGGGAAAATTTAGAAGTCTGCATATACCTATAGGAGCGGAAAGCGGCTAATTTCACTTTTTGGAATTGATTAGAATTAGTATTGATTGTTGTGTTGGTAAAAGTTGGTTTACCTACTATATAATATGTTGTATTCTTATTTATTGTTTTTAAGTTTAATATCACCATTGAATTTATTTCTATATATTATATACCTACTCATGGAAACCATCGGACGTTAACTACTAGTCTCATCCGTAAGAAATTCAGGCTCTTATTCATGTTTAATGCTTGATTCAGTAATCATTTCTTAAAGGCTGTGAATATATAAAAAAAAGTAAATAGAGTCTTCAACGTTTCTCGGAAAAGAAAGATCGCAAAACGAGGCATAAATAAATTTCATGTAAACCATCACACTTCCATTACTCGTTTCATCAAATTTGTAGTTTTATTTGTTGTCAACACTTGGCCAATTAAAAAAACAGGGCTGCTTTTCAGAAAAAAATTTCAATGATTTTCCGAAGAGAAAGCCCTCAGGGTGAAACAATTGCTTTTATAACCTCACACGTGTTCCTATACATCTCATTTATAGAAAATTAGCGATTCTGTTCGTGGACAATACGTGTCCTAAAAATTATTTCTACAATTTTAGCAGTTTCCCAGATCAGAATACATAATTATTTCAAGAAAATAAAAACCTCAACATGGTCCAAAAACAAGCTACAATTCTCGCATTCGTATTGCAAAGTGACTGCAAAAATTTCCCTATGGCTTTAGATCTCTATTATCCTTTGTGGAGTCCACCTACTTGAAATTTTAATTTTAAACTACAAAAAATTCCCCTATAGTGTTTTTAATCATGTAATAGTGGCTTCTTGTTTTCGTTTCAACTTCAAACAATAATCATTTAGTGCCGACAGAGTAACTCCACAAAGTCTTAAAATCGAAACGGTTATAATTGGCGTGTACAAAACTCCTTATTACTTACCATGTTTTCAAAATATGCAGCAGCTTAGTAATCAGAATTTTAATTTTATTCTAAAGTTTGCAAACGCGACTGAAACGAACATTATTAATTAATTTGCTTGACGGCTGTAACATGGCCGCTTCGAACGTTTCAAACTGAGCTCCAAATTCACAGTAAGTAACGAAAAGTTTAGAAATCTCTCATTGACGTTGAAATGTTCAAACAGAAGCTTATTAAGAAATACCGGCTTCCATGAATATGAACGCACACAGATTTTCTCTTCAAGAGGAGAAAATGGACAGAAGGGTGGACAACTTTTAACAATTAAATTTGTCAACGGATTTTTCAATTGGGTGATTGTGAAACATTGTAATAACAAAACACAAAAACACAGTTTGTAGTTTTTCACAAATATATTTAGTAAATTCTTGCGATATTGTTTAGATCTTGCGATCGTTATCAAAGAGTACTTAGAGAACTAAATTACTGCTTACATAAGTAGTATTAATTTTTGGACACCCTGTATAAGATGACGAGTTTATTATAATTGGGATATAAAATATTATCTATTGTTATTCTTCATTGTAAATTTTGCTTATATAACATAAATATTTCTTAAGTATTTTCATATTTTGGCAATAATATTCCGTGCCGTATAGCGTGAATAACCCTATTATAAAGCATAATACTTACTCTTAATAGTAAAATAAAACGTTATTTGCTCATTTAAATTAAAATATCAAATGCTAATTATTGTACAGTGATTTAATAATTAAAAATATTTCTTCCTTTTGCAGGAGACTAATTGAAAAGAAGATTTTCCAGAAGTCATGACTCCTTCGAGATCGTACACGTTGTTTTCAAACGAATCTTTTTTATGACCGAGGAACCGAAATGGCGTCATCACTTACAGCGATTGGTTTCATTTGGTCTGTTTTATCAATCATAGCTGCGATATTGTGCTGTTCGGGATTTTATTTACCCTTCTGGATCCAGGTAAAGATCGTTATATTCTACTTGCAACTTTTGTGTTAAATGTATACCTAATGTAGGTAAAACGATTACAACTTCTACGCTCGAATAAAAGTTAATGTTAATTCCGGATCGTTGTATATTCAGCGGCCAAAAGAAAATGGGGGTTTATAACAGTGAAACCTACCCTTAACATTACATCCTCGAATACTTAAGTAATTTATTAAAATAAAAACACGAAGTTGGAGTTCTCATTTCCAGCTTTCATATAATTCTCACATTAATTTCGGGAGAACGAAGGAACACAGTTCCTCTTCTTAAAAGTTTTCTTTAATATAATGCCCTTACCAAAGTATTAAGATGCTCCTTAAGAAATTCGACCCTAAAAGGATATTTCATGTTTCCTAAATCTACAAGTAATCCAATTAGTCCTCTGGTAAAAACTGAGGTGAACGAAAACAAGTTCTCTCTTTTTTTTAATATCTTTAGGGCGAATTTTGAGGGAACAGTAAAATACTTGCTGCGAGTAGCGAAAACATACCGTTAATTCTTGGGAAGCAGGGCAGTAATTGGTTAGACAAATAGAAAAGAGTATTTCTTAATCTATAATAACGAAGAAAGTCACAGCACAAAACATTACATTATTACGTACGAAATCTTACGTATTCCTTTTTTGGTAGATTTGTACAAGCCCGTAGCATATACTTCCAACCCTTCCTAATTTGCAGCGTTTCTTATCTAGATAAATGATAACTCATGAGTTGTGTAAGTAAATATTTGCCTCTTTGAAGTTGACCAAGTTTGACCACAAAATTTGAACACCCTGTACATTTTAGTTGTAAAACATTGTTACGTGTACCCAGAAATCGAATAGAAATGTTCAAAATCGAGTAGAATAGAAATTGTACCAAATCGGTATTCCGTATCTTCTCGAATCGAAATGTAAAGCCGACCATCGAAATATGACATTTTACTTGAATTGACTTTTGCATTGATATTTTGATTTACAATTTTACTGGAATTTGATTTACCTGTGTTTTACTTGAATTGATTTTTACATTGGATATTTTGATTTTCATGTGTTTTATTTGAATATCATTTTTGCATTGGATATTTTGATTTACATGTGTTTCACTGGAACTTATTTTTTATATTTGATATTTTTATCTATTTGTGTTTTATCTGAATTTATTTCTGTATTTGATATTTGATTTATATGTAATTTACTTGAATTTGATATTTTGATTTTTATGTTTATTTGAATTTGTTTTTAAATCATTGATTGGCTGAGATCGTGGTTTTCTCTGTCAGGCTCTTTTTCTACTCTAGCCACAGGCTGAGTCTGACACTTTCATTTCCAAATTTACATTTGATTTTGATTTTGAATTAAAAAGTAGGAATGAATTCACTGTGTTTTATTTAACCTTGTTCCTCTAATGGTAAACCCGTACCAGAGTACAAGTTGTCATTTTTGGCAAGACCTAGATTTTCAACACAACGAAGGCTAAGAAGTTTTCGTCGATCACGTTGGCCTAGGTATGTTACACTACAACTCCCGGTATAACCGAATGTAAATCGAACTTGAAAATATTTTTAAAAGAACCGGCATAAACAATAACCAAATGAGCCCAAGTTTCAGAATTGAATTCATATACCTCTAATATCCTATCAACTTAAAAAACCCTGTATACCTACGTACAATATATTAGATTTATATTATTTTGTACGAAATTGTTTACATCTATTGAAAAGGACTTTTATAATGTGAAGTGCCATTCGAAGTACGACTTTATCTAGAAAACTGTCAGGCGAAACACATCGAGTTCACCGTTATTTCTTCGATTAAAAAGAGTTCGATGCGTGCTATCAATCTTTCGAGATAAGATGAATGCCATTTGGGTGGAGATCTATATGCACACTTTTCGGCAAAAGTCCTTCGAACCGACCGTTCGGGCACAGAAAATGGGGGTAATTGAATGTGACCGGGACGTCTTTAAAAGGCATATAAGAACTCGCCTGCGTCACACTATCTGATAAATACTTTCCTCCAAAGCGAATGAACAAGGAGGGTGGAGTGAAGGCACTCCGTGAATTCCTTCGGGACCGATATAATCATCGGGGAATCCCGCGCCCTCGTCACGGAACTTACAGGACTATCTCTGTAAACGCAATTTGTCACTCTCCAAGAGGGTCGCGCGGTCGATCTCGAAAACAAGCAATAAAGTTACAAGTGTTTTTGTTTTTTAGCGCAAAAGAATATTTGAATTTCACGTCGGAGGAGCGAGATGAAATATAGCTCAGGATTATTCATATTTATTACTTTGTAGAGTTTCCATTTTAGGCCGTAGAGCAGGCCCTTCTTCCAATTGGCGAAAATGGAACACATCAATCTGCAAAATGAAACGGTTTGTATGCAAGCGAATGGAGGAAAAGTGATTTTTTTGTTGCCACGAAAAACAAAACGAATGAACATAGGATATATTCTCTCCACCACATTATTACAAAAATAAATTCTAGATGGGTAGAAAAACGACGAATTACGTAACTGCTTCTGGACGGTATATTTGCATATGAAAAGTAAATCTCGAAAGAAATAAGCAAAAGTAGTTACCAGAAGCACTTTATTTTATTAATCATATGTTTTCCCGTAAAAGGAAACATACTGACCACAAGCTTATCCTCGACTAAAAAATATTTTGAAATTTTGAAATAATATATTGTCACTCTAAATTTATAGCGATTTTTCATTCATTCTCTAAACAGGGGGGAAGATATGGGTACTACAATATCTGAAATTATGTAATATCTATCTTTGCTTATTTCATTTTTATTTATTTAACCAAAAAAAAATAGATAAAAATACATAAAAAGTACATTTTTAAAACCTATAGAGGAAACATGGCGTTCCCTGTGTATAGGCTTGGGAGAAATGAATAAGCACATATGATTTACTCATCATTTAACAAAATAAAATTAATATAGAATTATATAGAAATTATAAACCGAAAAAAAAATCGAAAATGCACCAAAATTAAAATACTTAAAATGATGAGACACAGACTGAAGCAATACAAAATATTCTTTTATAAAGTAAATAGTTGCTGTTGACTGGATATTAACCATTTTTTTTGGTTTATATTTAATTGCAGTATATAAAGGACTGTTATGGAACTTAGTTTGAGTAATTTTGGGTCCCTGTATTGTTTTGTGTCTAGATCTACCTTCATAGCTATTATTTATATATATTTATACTTGGCCAAGTCAAAATACAAAAGAAAAATATATTAATTTAAATTTAATCGATGAGTACTAATCTAACTTAACCTAGTGATTGCTCCGGTACCTTACAACGATCCCTTACTTTTTT
Source organism: Agrilus mali (assembly GCA_029378335.1). NCBI lineage: Eukaryota > Metazoa > Arthropoda > Insecta > Coleoptera > Buprestidae > Agrilus > Agrilus mali. Next base: position 11,604,970 of record CM055660.1, read on the forward strand.
TGCTATCAAATCGGGCCTTCTGATCCTCCTGGTACTTCAGGATACGGGATTGTATGTTTCTCGGACCCTTGTGACGTCCACCACATCCTTATCCTCGGCTTTCAGCCGACCCTTGGCAAGGACCCTGTAACCAAGTAATGCCTCGCTCGGTGAGACCCCGAGAGCATTATAAATAGTACCATTAAGCCCCAATTGTATGTTCATAATGTTTTGATTCCATCGATCATCGTCTGTATTCGCGCCCATTATCGCTAAAGAGTTTAGAATAGTGCGATTATACCGCTCTACCTGCCCGTTCCCGCGGGAAATCGCATTAAGATAATGGGTTGTTCCGATGTCATTACAGTACTTTCGGAATTTGGGGACATTCGCGTTTAAAATGACCTGTTTGTTTACATCGGTAACATCGCGGGGAATTATTTAGTATTTTGTCGTGTATTTTCTTTGTTTGACGTAACGTGTTTCTTTCATCAAGGGTTTTTAAATGGCTAACAAAATACTCGGATCTGCAATTCCCGCAGTTTCGACCGCAAATTTGATCTGATCATCATCAATACCGCCCATTATCAAATTTATCTTATCTTCGGGACTGAGTGGAATTTTAAATTTATTAATAAGAGTTAATTTTTCGAATGAATATTCGTAGAGGGTTTGATCCGGTTTGGGAACGCATAACAACATTTCTTTTAGTAATTGATGTAGATTTCGTTTCGGTAAGAATTTTTTAACGAGTAGTTCTTTCCACTCGGGCCACGTAAAAATTTGCGAGGGAAATCCCTGATACCATACCTCTGCCGGGCCCCTCAATTTACTTAATGCTAAATAACACGTGGTTTTATCACCACCCATATATCTGAGCATATTCGTCAACCGAATCTAACCATTCATTAACATTTTGTTGAATCGGATTAAATTCATGCACAATTTTATCAGAAACAGAATTACCATAGTACTCACCAGCTGGTTTTTCTCTCTCACCTTAAGGTCGTAAGCAAAACGATTCATACCTTCCCTAATGGCATCACTTATCAGGGATGCTGACTCACTTTTCCGCAGTCTTTCCACCGAAGACGACTTCCTCATTCGATTCTCACTATGATGTCGACGATATTCACCCTCAGAAATGCTATCGTCCCGATCTCTGCAATCGCGATGTTGCTGGTGCCGTGTTGAGCCTTGCACTTAAACAATGTTTTTCTTGTCTGTGGGGGTGGGAACTTTATCCCACTCCTGATGTTAACTATTTTATTTCTAAACGGCCACTGTCAACTGGTTACAACTTTAAGTTCTTATTTTACAAGTGCTTTTCTCGAGTGGTCTTCTTCGAATGCCCGAATTAGGTATGGGTAACACAGTGTCGTATCACACAAAAGTATTGACACTTTTCAGTGTGTCAGGTGTGTTGAAACAGCTCATATGAAACCAATGACACTTAACACAGTTGCGACACACGAGCGAGCTGAGGTTCGCTTGTATAGGAATCAGTGGGTATCGTTGGGTGTCATCGTGTCGTCAGTGTTAGACGGTTTCAGATGCCATAGAGTGTATCATTGTGTCGTGTTGTATCGGTTGATGTCGTTTTTCGCGGTTTGTCGTTTCGTATCAGACAGTCGCAAGCTTGCTTACAAGTTACAAACGAATCAACTTTAAGCCAGTCCCATAGATAATAGAAGTGTGGGTTAAAAAGATGAAACCATAGATATGTGAAACTGACAAGAAACAATAATGCAAAACAATATTTTATTTATGTAGGTATAAGTAAATAAATAATCCGTCTTGTATTTATACTTTATTTTTTATTTCAAGTTAAAAAGTTTCACACTTTTAATTTTTTTAACACAAATTTAATGTATTACTTATCGTTCTAATAAATAATTTTCTAATTCAAACAATATTTTTATATTTTATGTGAGAACTGTCTCTGTTTATGCAGAACTTAACATAAGCCTAACGCTATCGCCACTATGGTATACGTATCACATGCAAACGTGTCGCTTTCTGTTTCAGCACGTTTCAGCAATCGTTTCAAAACTGCGATTGCGTATATGAATCTTTTACTGTGTCATATGAAACAATTGTGTTGAAACAGTGTGTTGATACAGCACGCGGTATCAGTGTTACTGTATCGACACACTAAAATTTTGTGTGTTACCCATGCCTAGCCCGAATGCCTCCGATTCCGTAAGTTCCCCGTGCGTGGTCAAGGTTCCTTTCCGTCCCGCGTCCCGTCGTAGTCATTGGTACCATCGAAAAATTCCCCATGTGCTCGACGGTTCATGGGCGGCTCGGAATGTCGGTAACAAGATTAATGTCATCTACAACTTTATAACTTTGATATCCTGTATACAGCTCATATACTCATTCTTAACAATAACACTGTACATCCCAGGCGCAGCTTTAAGTATAACAGAACGTCGTTTTAAAACATTTTTAAAACCATTAACTAATGTAAATTTTCGTTAATCATTACTGGGTTTCTGCTCTTAATATCCTCCGTGAGGTCATCGAGGTTCTTTTGGACATCAAGTATTTTCATTCTTGGTGCCTTTAGAGTTTGCACCACAACTTGGTAATAGTTTCTTAATTTATCACTTAGTATAGCCGTTGTTCTGTCTACATCTTCTTTGTTTTTACGCTTAATAGTAACATCACCAAATTTATTGGTTAGGGGTTTCTTAATCGGCACAGCGATGTCTCCTAGCAATTGGCACTTAACTTGGTTGACAATGTCTGTTGTTTTTATCTTTTGCTTTGACTACAATGTTGGGTATGATTTTCCTTGTGCTGTCTTTGTCAGTCTTAGTTATATCTGCATAACTAGACACATTAGTATTATTCTTGTTATTTTTATCTTTCACTATCTCTCGTAATATATTTTTTTTCATGTAATTCAGAATTTAATTCTTTTAGCAGGTCATTTTTCACAAAGGTTAATATTATCATAACGACTTTTCGAGGTTAGATCCACATTATGTTTCGCACATATAACTAGCACGTCACTAATGTATTTGCCCGAACCACCTTTATTAAGTCGATTAAAATGATTAATGTGAAAAACACTATCACAAATTATACAAGTTACGATTTTGGGTACTTGTATATTAGAGTGGCACTTGAAAGATTTCGCACTACTCTTCGCGATGTCTGTCATAAGCCCACGCTACGTTCACTGAGGATGCCAACTACAGTTGTTGGCGAAACATCAGATAAATAACTTCATCGGTGTTCTCACCGAATGAGAAACAATTCAAGACCACGGCCAACAAGCCCGGATATTATAATTTCTTCTGATAACGCTGGCCATGAAAGCTTGTTTTTTCTGATAATATTTGCTATTAGTTTTCACTTCTCTTTTGTTTTAGCCTAATTATAAAAATAATTGTAGATAGTTTTATAAATTTCCAACTTATTGTTAAAATCGATGAAGGTACTTGTTATGTATAAAATGAAAAAACGGAGTCATCCATCATAATGGTTGCGTTTTTAGTAAAGTTATTGAACAAAATCAAAAATGTGTAACGCCATTTCCATAAAAAAAATTAAATGCTCATATGTTTTTTTCTAGATGATACCTTCCTTCCTTTAAACGCTTTCTACCGAAAATTTTGCCTGTACTATTTAATACCTCGTTTCGGGCAATTACTTGAGTTGGCGACACCCTGTTTTTTATAACAATACCGACCCTGACATATTTTTTGGTCCTACTATAAAAGAGTAGCAAGTAAATTTTAATTTAAACTTAAAGAAGACTTGTTGGTAGGTACAGTAAGGATTATTACGCTACTATTAGGGTAATTAAACGGATGTTTTTTGTGTATTATTATAAACGGTTCTTTTAATATCTGCGATTTCTAAATATAGTAATTGAATAAATAAATTTACTTGTTAAGCCCTTAAACATACATAATACAATACGTATAAATGTGACCCTGAAATTTTTGTAACTATTCCTCAAATAACAGAAAAGTATCTATATTTTGATTGGCAAAGCAAAGAAAGAAAACACGAAGACAATTAACCGTCATTCAAGAAAATGATAAAGAAAAACGCTTACTGTTTAACAGAAGAAAGTAAAATACTTCGTAAAGTGAAAAATAAACTACAAAACGAAATATAAATGTGTAAATTCTCGTACTTACCTCCTAATGACATTAAAGTACTCTTACAATTAATGTTGTTTCTTCTTTCGTAAACGTTCAGTGATCGAGGTGTGATTCATAATATTAACATTATCTTAATAGCAAGAAAATTCAGAATTTACACAAAGACTTACGTATAGTAGATAATTAAAATCACAGTTAACTTGAATTGTAACTATAAATAACATTTCCTTACTTAAATTAACACTTTGAACTAAGACTGGCCTGAAGATACTTTTACATTGATAATCATGACAAAGAAATTGTTCGTTATGGTTATCATCTAATTATTTTCAATTACAAGATATTTCCCAGATTTATCACTAATCACAAATTAATAGATATATTAATTTTTTAATACAACAAAAACAACTTTTCTCGAAAAATTTTGAATTTGTGCCTAGTATTTTCAATACGCCTAAAAAATTTATGTCAGGTGGTGGGACTGTGATACTTTTTCTAAAATCAGTAGCTAGTTTTTGTTTTTGTTTACTCATCCCTTCTTGTTACAAACGGTGAAATTAGCAAGCTTCGCTTTATATTTTTATTTCGGATGTGAATTTTGTTATCAAAAATGTCTTTTCAAAATCTTGATTTATTTAGAGAATTTTATGACTTTTTGCATCTCCGGAGAAGCGTAAATAATTTACTCAAAAAAACTGTTTTAGATTTTTCTTCCAATTTATAACTAACATTTGCTATTGTTGCTGACCTTTGCTAGTGATCCATATGACAATGATTTTACGAATTAATTTTTCTTTGCCCATCAAAACTGAATGGTTTTTTAGCTAATTCGATCAGATTGCCTATATATTTTTGTTATGCTGCCTATATTATGACAGAAAACAATTTAATTTTCGCAACGCTGGCGCTAGTGTGAATTTGTAAAAATATTTCACACTCAACGAATTTAAATCGGTCTATCGTGTAATACATACATGGAAGATATACAAGAATTGTACTCATTTCTATGTAAATGATAAATAAACTCGTCCGTTGTTTTTAAAATCCGCACTTTAAATTATTTGAATATCAAAATTTTTTCTCTCGTATTTTACTGTGAATGTAGGTGCGTAGTTTTTATTATTACATCAAACTGTATTTTTTTATAATCTTGTATAGCACAAAAAATCAATCCGTATGTATATGCTGAAAACGAAGTTACTCTTTTCGGAAATGTACAAGAGTGCCTTAAAAATGTTAAAAGAAAAAGGTATTACATACTCCGGTTTGAAAGGAAAAAGATAAAAATTCAAAGTGGGTTCAAAGGAAAATTTCTGTAGTGGTTTCAATATTAAACGAAGGAAACATGTTATAGTTAAGGAACGAGTAGATAAAAAGCATAAATATATCTTTAAAACCAAATCTTCCTTCTTCTAAAAAGGCCTATCCTATATTGAAAATCCGATCATTTTCGAATTACCGAGAGGTGTGATTGGTATTCAACTATCAGTTCGTAACCTACCAATGTGAATACAAATAAATAAAAAACAAAAAACTTAAAAAAAAGCTTTTATTTAAATGCTCTAAAAAGAAGAAAATAAAATTTTCCTTTAAAATTTTAACTATCAACTTATAACCTCATTATACACAATTTATATGATCATAAAAGCTTGTAGTAAGTATTTAACTTTGATATGTCTAATCACTCTTTATGTAAAGTCGATAATATACAGACAAATAACATTAAATTAAATTATACTTTTTATTTTTATTTTTATATTTTAATTCATTGTAGTAAAATCAATCTTCTAGAAAAGGATTTCGACTGTTTGTTTCTGTTTTGTGAGTGAATTTGACATAGAATTACATACTTTGCGTAAAGCTTTTCTTCAAAACACCAATCGTTAAAACTTATAAAGTTATACTTAAACCACAGCTATTTTCAATTCATCAATTATTTATTTATTATAAACAAAGAGATGGTACCTACCGCCATGGGTAATAGTTCGTTTTTCTTCATTTATTAGTAATTTATTTATATCATATTTCGAAACTCATCTAAAAGAGACAACAGACAATTTTCCTAGAATAGACGACGTTTCCGCCATTTTTGTGACTTTAAAAATTCTAAACTCACAATATTCAACCATGAAGTTCACGAATCAGAAACTAAAAGTAGATTTCCTTTATTATACAGAAAAAAATCTATAAAAATTGAAATTTATTATACAAAAAACTACGACGAATTAATATAGAATTAAATAAAACAATGGGCAAGTTTCACCAATTAATTTATTGTACTCGACAATATCGTTTCGATCTATGTGATCATTATCAAGAGTATCTTAATTACTAAATTTAAACTACACAAATCACAAAATTTATAATCTATTTAAGATGAGTGGGGATGAATATGTTTCCAATTCCAGTTGATTGTTCATGAGTGGTTCTTTCTTATATAATGATTTCTTAATTTCTAAAGATTCTAAAAGTGACAACTTTTTTCCTTTATTAATATTGGTATGTAATATTTGGGTTTTATCTAAGTCTAAACTATGTCCTAAACTTAAGCAATGTTCAGCGCAACCCGTTTTGTTATCCGATTTATTAATGGTATTCACATGTTCATTTATTCGAGTCTCTATGGCTCTTCCTGTCTGACCTAAATAGCTGGCATCGCAGTCTTTACAAACCAATTTATAAATACCACTTTTTTGTCTCCTATTAATTCTAGGTTTTATATTTGTTAATAAGTTTTTTAAAATCCTATTGTTACATTCTACTAGTGAAATTCCCAGTTTTTTAAATCTAGTTCTAAATTTATAACTTACATGATTGACGAATTGTAATGAACAATAGGTATTATTTTCATTTTTTAAACCTAAACTATCGTTATATAATAATTTTTGTATTCTTTTGTTGAGTTTTTTATTTAAAACTTTATTGACTATGTTGGGATTATAATTATTATTTATTGCTATACTTTTTATGGTGGCTATTTCCTTGATGTAGTTATTCGCAGATAAAGGTAAATTAATTAAATTTGGCAAATTAGCAGCATTTAATTCTTTATTAGATAGACTAATTAATTTACCTTTATCTGCGAATAACTACATCAAGGAAATAGCCACCATAAAAAGTATAGCAATAAATAATAATTATAATCCCAACATAGTCAATAAAGTTTTAAATAAAAAACTCAACAAAAGAATACAAAAATTATTATATAACGATAGTTTAGGTTTAAAAAATGAAAATAATACCTATTGTTCATTACAATTCGTCAATCATGTAAGTTATAAATTTAGAACTAGATTTAAAAAACTGGGAATTTCACTAGTAGAATGTAACAATAGGATTTTAAAAAACTTATTAACAAATATAAAACCTAGAATTAATAGGAGACAAAAAAGTGGTATTTATAAATTGGTTTGTAAAGACTGCGATGCCAGCTATTTAGGTCAGACAGGAAGAGCCATAGAGACTCGAATAAATGAACATGTGAATACCATTAATAAATCGGATAACAAAACGGGTTGCGCTGAACATTGCTTAAGTTTAGGACATAGTTTAGACTTAGATAAAACCCAAATATTACATACCAATATTAATAAAGGAAAAAAGTTGTCACTTTTAGAATCTTTAGAAATTAAGAAATCATTATATAAGAAAGAACCACTCATGAACAATCAACTGGAATTGGAAACATATTCATCCCCACTCATCTTAAATAGATTATAAATTTTGTGATTTGTGTAGTTTAAATTTAGTAATTAAGATACTCTTGATAATGATCACATAGATCGAAACGATATTGTCGAGTACATTAAATTAATTGGTGAAACTTGCCCATTGTTTTATTTAATTCTATATTAATTCGTCGTTACAATGTTTCACAATAAGTGCACCCTCGAAAGTTTAAAATTTATTCAAAAAACTACGTTTTCTGATCTTTTTATATTAGAAATTATTATATTAGAAAAATCGTTCAATACATTGGATTCGAATCAAAACCGGTAATGTAAAAGTTTATCAAAATCATAAACTCAAGTTAAAGAAAACAAACAGTACTCTAAAATTCCTTTCCATACTAAACTCAACTAGTTTATGAACTTTAAATCGAAACTTCGGTTTGTACAACCCGCCAAATACTTTACAAAATCTTTATGGGAATCCAAAAGATAAAACAAGTCCCCAAGAAAAGCAGAAAGTTAAAATATAAAATAAAAAACTGGTGATAAACAGTATATAGGTTAAAGTAGTAGGGCAATGAATGTTGATTTAAGGAACATTTGGCCCATCTTAGATTTAATAGATTAGGAAAATTTAGTGTATCTTCCCACATATTTAACTATAACCATGAAATAGACTCCAATTTAATTTTGAATACATGTTAAAACTTAATTTTTAATTACTTACAATAAATTAAAATAAAGTACACACTTTTTTGAGTTTCAAGTTTTATTTACTAAAGTTCCACAACTATACTTTCGCCACACATTGGCCTCATCAGATGGATGAAGAAAGGTACAGAAACTTAATAATAACTATTACATACCACCTAGTATATAAAGTAGACTGCCTGTAGTGTAGTTATAATAAAGGGCTATTAGGGTCTTGTGAAAAGGGTGTATTCCCATTTCGTACTGCGTATATTTTCTACCCAATAAGTTACATTACCCAGCAACAAATATATTTATTTATAAATAGTTCAATCAAAATTAGTAAGTGTCGTCATGGCCTTGTCATACCCTTTTATTGTGTTTTACTATTTTTTTTAGTAGGATAACGTTCATTAAAAAATCTGCAAGTTCTTTCTGTAATTTTTCCACATTCACCATGTAAATAAAATAAATTTAAAATATCTTGATTGCTGCAGTTTTTATTTAAATTATTTATTCTGGATGCATTATTGCAACAATTCAAAATTGTGGATCTGGAAGACGGCATACGCTTTCTGACACTTTACAACAATTAATTGTTCAATTGAAAATATTTTTTAAATAAGCGGCATAAACAATAACCAAATGAGCCCAAGTTTCAGAAGTGGATCATTCCATTAATTTATATACTTCTAATAGCCCATCTACTTGAAAACCCCTGTATAATAAGCTGAATTTTACGATAAGAATTAAATCGACTATTTAGAAATTTGTTCCTTCAGTACTAATCTGAGGCTAATCTAATAAGCTATTTTTGCTTTTACTTTAAAGCAGAAAACATTTTCTGAAACAACGTCGGTTCGGGGTGGGGAGAAAGAGAAACCTTTACATACCACAACCTAAGCCACATATTGAATGACAAAAATAAGTCATAAATATTTTAAATGCAACTAACTAAAGAAATTTTTATCAAATTCCGAAAACATTCACCTTATTTTCGTTTCACTTCGTTAACCTTTTTTAACAATGCCATATTTATGCCTCTGAAAATTCGCTATAACCGGAAATCTATAGGTTTGCTATATCCAAACGTTCGTTAATACACGTTTAAATGGATCTTTAGTTCATACTTCTCTAAATGGTTCGTTATGAACGAAAATTTGTTATAACCGGGTTCGTTATTAGCAAATATTACTGTAATTCTATTATAGAAAAGTATTTATTACAATTTTTAATTGTTTTTTTTAGTTGTATTTCCATTTAAAATAATCTCCAGCATCCCATTCCGTTTTCTAGAGTTTGTATCCTTGGACTGGGAACATTCACGGAGTTTGTCTTTCTACTTGGACCATCCTCACTATTCCTTTTATAATATCTATCTACAAACATGTCCATTCTTCTTGTATCTACATGGTACATACATAACAAAAACTGTTTTACAAGAGGCATATCGTTCATCACGTTCAGCTGTCTGGATACGTGTCACCCGTTCTGTTGTTAAAACGTACCCAACATAACACGTCCGCACATATACACACACAAATCGTAATAACGTCAATGTCGAGCTTTCATGATGAAAACGCGCTAATTTGTCCTCCTCATTAATACGTAACAATTCGAGGCACAAAAGGTCCGAATGTTGTACAACGACTGAATAATTAAATCAGGAACGTTTAGCGTTCCGTCCTGCCGCAAACGTTTTAAGTGTACTAAATACGTACGGAAGCTTTTGTTTCGTTTGCGGAGCTTTTTTCTCGCGTGCTCGAAATTTTAATGTGCGCCTTTCTAACCCAAAATGAATTTTTGAGTAACTGTCATACATGCATAAAATATTACGAAAACCCGTCTAAATATGTAATTCTTTTAATATATGTATTTGCTATTCAAAATTTTAGCACTCTTTCTTCTCTGATGTTAACGTGAAATTTTACTTCATCTTTCTTACATAAATGACAAATACATTAATAATTTATTCGTTTTTTTATTAATTAAAGCTGATTTATGAATAATTATAATCACCTATTGTCTTTCCCGTTAACTACTGCTGTATTGATATACACGAAGTAATGAGCAGAAATAGTCTAGGTCAAAACCAAGACCAACTGAACACGACCAAGAACAAGGTTTTCCAAAATTCTCATCTAAATTTCTAAATTGTGTCACTAAAAATCCGACCTTATATTGCAAAAATAAGCATCAAATAAAAATACTCTGAAGAATACCTTAAAATAAGATAAAATTAAAAATAGGTTCTTAACATTCTAAAAACCCTTTAAGCCTTTGTGACATCTGAGGAAGAAAAATAAATTGCAGATTAAAAATTCACCAAGACTTACCTTGGTCAGTCAGTAGTTCCGCTTCTGGGAAAATATGCTTACTCAATTCATTTTAAGTAGTAACCTGTATTAAATTTTTTAATTTTCTTTAAAAACCCGACTAGAAGTTTGTTCAAATTTAGAGCCCGCATCGGAACAGATTGTACAAAATATTCTGACCTACTACTAAGAATGAACGCCACACCTCACGGAGGATTCTCTAAACGGATCCGATTTTGATCTCTAATTAAATTGGGTGGGCAAACACGAACAAAATTTTTTTAAGGTTTCCGTTTGTTCAAAACCTTATCAGAAATACATATAATGTAATGATGAGAATCGGATCGTGATTTTGTAAATGTTTTGTTTTAATCGCCATTTCTATTTATTTGATTTCATCTTCGTTTAACCCTGACAAAGAGTACGTTATTCGTCGAAAAGGCCTACATTTTTACTAGTACTTGTTTAATCTATTCATTGCTTCATCATACCAAAATTTAGTTTAAAAAATGTATTCTTCAATTTACAGATTTTAAAGCCATAAAACTCTAAAACAAGTAATGGTTTCTTCTTTAACTTACCAACGTCAACTCGCTATCCGTTCCGTATGAACTTCTGTCAAAACCTTAAGTTTAGTTTACAAAAAGTAATAACAAATATACACTGATTATTTTAAATGAACTAAACTGATATCAAATAAATTAAAAGAAAAAAAACCTTTCTAAAAAAGACTTTTATTTATAGATATGCTCTAAAAAGAAGAAAATAAAATTTTCCTTTAAATTGGATTTAGAATGACGCCACATCATTTTTTGAGTTACTCTCAACAAGTCCTTTCATTTGATACCCATATTGTAGAAGTGCATTAAAAATAACTATTCCGCCATCTTGGATGTTCCGCCATACTAGATTTAGAATGACGTCACACAGCTTATTGTGTATTGTCATCCAAACTAAACGTGTAGGTATACAAAATTTCAGCTCAATCGGTTGAAGATATCTGCTACAAAATTGAGTAGCAAGATTCCACCCGAACAAACATACATTGCAAGTTAAATAAAAGCTTTAAGAAAAGAAATTATATTTAAACTTGTATCTTTATTCATATGATTACACGTAGTCTACTATAGAGAAGTCGAAGAAGACGTGAATCCTAGACTGATATAATATTTATAGCACTGCACTCCCTGACTTAAACGAGCATTTAGGTCACGTTTTTCTATAACCTTAATTGCTCATTTTCCACGTCGAAAAGTTAGCTTTTTAGTCAATTACGTCAGTCAACTTGTCAACTGTAACTAACCTTACAGTTAGTCCATCAGCTGTCATAATTCCTCATCACGATCACTTTCTAACATCGTTAAAAATCTTTTAACTAGTACCTAGTATCCTAGTTAGTGCTACATAAAACAAATATTTACTGTTCATCTCCCTTAATTTTTTATCTTGCAATGCTTACAAAGTAAACTCAAAATGTCAAACTACCTTACACGTCACATACCTAGCTGAACGGAAGCAAAGTGTGTTCTGTTGTGCGTTCCATAGACATAGGTGTGTTCCATTAATATAAGAGTTAATTTGACGGTCGATGACAATAAATTTCTATATTTGTATCGATATTATAAAATGTTAGTTGAAATATTACTAAAAATTTCATATTTTTCGGAATGGTGTGTTTAAGTCACTCGTGGCTATAAAACTTGAAGTTAGCGCCCGAGTGAAGCAAATATCGAAAATAACTATTAACTAATAGTCTACCTTCGCTCTGGAAAAGTCACGAGTCTATAAGATTCCATAGTATTTGCGAAAATTGTAAAACATTTTCATACCCATCTCGTACCTTCTGGAAAATTCTAGAGCACTTTAGAACCCTCTGGAAAATTCTAGAATATTCTCGCATCTTCCGAAAATTTTCAAAACATTCTCGAACCTTCTGGAAAATTCTAGAACATTCTCGAACCTATTGAAATTTTTTAGAATATTCTAGAACCCTCTAGAAAATTCTAAAGTATTCTCGAACCCTCCGAAAAACCCTAGAGTATTCCAGAACTGGAAAATTCGAGAAAATTCTCAAACGTTCTGAAAAATTCTAGAAAATTCTCGAATCTTCTAGAAAATTCTAAAACATTCTCCAACATTGTGCAAACTAAATCATTCTTGAATCTTTTGATAATTTTAGAATATTCTCTTATAAATAGTAACGAGTCTTAACTTCATCCCTTTAACCTAACTTATGTCCCTCGTTCTGACAATTCGTGTGCTTTCTGGGATGTCATTTCTTGTCGTGCGGGTGGTATTTCTTCATATGAGTATAACTCAGAAACTTAAAAATATTGTCTGTAATCCTGCAACGATTGTTAAATCGGCGCCATTGTCCTGATTTTGTCCTGTATCAAGGCAAGTCCTGAAAGTTAGTAGTCTCGTAAAATGTTCCATTTATCTTATCATACTTCGCAAAATCTGAACTAATTTCATGTCGAGAAAATGTAATTTTAATGAAAGGTTTCTTCGTTCTGGTACAATTATTCTGCAGAAAACATTTTATATACATGTTAATAAATAATTCATTAGGTATTAGCCCATTTAATTTCAAATTTCCGCGAAATGTTTACGCCCTTAATAATCCACATTATTACAACAACTTTCTTTTCATTTAATTGTTTTCACGCCTGTTAGGTAATACAAACAGTTTTTTGTCATTTAAATAAGTAAAAGAATTTCTTAATTAAAACATTTTACTTGTCAGACTACATATTTAATAAATAACTCAATTAACAAAGCATCTACCCTGCATTAATCAATCAGTGGAAAACGACGTAATTGTTTTGCTGTCAAACCTTTTTACCCTTTCTTAATTGGTTTTGTTAGATTGACAGTTTACCGGTTTTCGTGGAAAGTATTGCTTTTCCACTGAAATTCCTCCGTTTCACCAGAATAAGAACAATTAGCTGTCGTAAAGTTTTCAACAAAAAAACATGTTATTCCCCTTGTTGTATTTAATTTTAAACGATTTTCAACGAAGTAACTAAGAAGTTGTTTGAAGTCACTTTGTCAGTGTTGCAGTTCTTAGACAAGGAAAGAGAGAGGACTGATAACGCGGCGTCCGGCAGTGTGACCGAATGTCACCAAACAATGGTGGACGGTTGCGCCAGAGGCGTAACATATGAACATTGACTCTCTTTCGTGCTACTTAAAAAAAATGAAGCAGATAATAAAGAAAAAAATTCATCCCACAACAATCTCGCCTGTGACCGAAATTTATTTAAAAAAAATAGAATAAATAAGTAATACCAAAAACATATATCAAACAAAACAAGTAGGAGACTTTACTTATATCATGCATGCATAGATATTATTAATATAATATAATTACAATACAACTAACATTTAAAATTGTGGAACATTAGTTCTTACAGGAATTTACCTCAAATTTAAATAAATGTAATTTTGCATATAACTGAATTAAATGTTATTATTTAAAGGAATAAGAATTTATTTTTTGTTTGATGGCGTACGTAAGAAACATAAAATTATTGCTTAAATAAGCGGTGCAACGTAATCTTATATTTTTTGTTTTTAATTTAAATGATAAAAACAATTTTATTTCCCATCTTTATGAAAAACAGTTCTTCGGAAGAATTTTGGAGAAAAAAACCCTTTCAGTGCAAAACAATCGTAGGCATAAAGTCGAACATGCTGCATGCGCCATATAAACATTATATAATATAATATATAATTCGAATGTGGAATTCCACAAAGGGAAGTTTTTCGTATGTAGGGTTTACTATAAATACGCCCAAAAAGGCTTATGCCGGACCTGCTATCTGATGACGAATATAACGCCAATATTTTATACATAATCAGTAACTAATACGCCTATGGATAAATTAACGATTATACTGTATGCATAACTTATCAAGCATGAAACATGAATGAAAATCGTTATAATACTTGTTATACGTAATGTCTCTGTGTTAATCTTAATGTATTGTAGTCGTCGTTTTATAGACAGAAGCATCGTTTCGTAAATTTGTAAATTTGGGACTAAAATGATTCTGCATTGCACAGAAGCAATTTTTTTCTTAACTGTGAAACGTAACTCCAGGTTCTTCTCTTTCACTGCGACCCTAGATGACGATTATAGATAAGAAGCTCGTTTTCTGAATTCGACATCAGCGCCATCTCACCAAGTGTCTTCCCAAGCTAAATTGAAGAGTGAGAGAGAAGATGGAAAATTTTACATAGAAAACTACCATACCGGTTATGGCGCGAATTTTAAAAACGTGAAGCATATAGGGTTTTTGTTATGATAATTTATTATTATAAAAATAAAGAAAATACGTTAACACAAAACTACATATATTTAATTAAAGGTTGAATTACAGTAACGTAATAAATAATGCGAATACAATAATATAAATACAGTTACTATTATATATAAAAGAACTATTGCATTATTCTTTTTTAAAAGTATAAAAAAATTAGCAAATTTTAAATAGCAGGACATAAAAAATTGTTAATTTCGATAAAATCCAGTAGCTTCTGTATGACAGCAGTTTGATGAAGGAGATCTGGTCGATCTGGTAACACTCGCAACGCCTGAGTAGTGATGCTTCTAATCAAGGTAGTAAACTTACTTGAGGGATGGAATAATTTATGCCCTTATAGTCTTTCAAGTGAAAAAACAAGTTTTCAGGTTATTCACACTTTATCGAAAAAGTCAACAAACAAAAACGAAAAACTTTTAACACAAAACTGTACAATGATTGATCGATCATACGACAACAAATTCATAAACAAATTGATGCACTAAGTTGATGCACATATGATAGGAAATCCCAAATTTCACGTGCACACTGGTGCGCGCCCTATGTGCATTTATCCGCAACGACAATGAACGACAATTTTTAATCGTCATCACAATCAAATCCGGTAATTTAGAGGTAATAAACAAAGGCGTTTTAGTTGGGAAGACAGATGCTACGATGGCGTTGTCGTCGACATCCCATACCCTGACTGCGACTTTGGCAGCCGTATGTCGAACATCCAACCATTTTATACTAATCACAAAATTCATAAAAAAACTCTAAACACGTGCTTTCTGTCACCAAACGAAATGGTCGACAATTCTTTGTTTGTCACCTTTTCAATGGCGCTCGCTTCGATTTCGGTCACACATCGTTCGTTATCGTAATATCGAACGTTACCAGTCCCCTCTCTTTCCTTGTCTAAGTTCTAGGTACTATAAAAAGAAGTTTATCATTTACATAATCAAATCAATCAAATGATTACAGTATTTATGTATTTATATAAAACTGTACTTAATTACACTATTTATTTACAAATTAACATTCAAAATCCATAATTAACGAACATATCAAAAGTTTTGAAAATTAAAAAAAAATGTCTTAAAATTACTAATTTTCTAATGTTTACAAAATCAAGAATTTAATAAAGTTTATACAATTTTACACACTTGAAATAAAGAAATAAAATTAAAGATTTTAGAATCTTTGAAAATAAATAAAATCAAAAATCGAAATGCAGAAATATAACGTTATTAAATGATCGTATCGAATGGAGTTCTTCACCACTGTTAAACTTATTCTAGTATTATGTTATACAGGGTTTTTCAAGTTGATGGGATATTAGAAGTATATGAATTAGTAGAAGGAATTCAATTCTGAAGTTTGGGCTAATTTGGTTATTGTTTATGCCGCTTCTTTTAAAAATATTTTCAAGTTCGATTTACATCCGGTTATACCGGAAGTTGACACCAACTTTGTTATTTTAAATGGAATGGTATATTTTTTACGCTGAATTCGAATAAAACATGTAATTCTATGGTAAGTTTGATAACCAACTTGTACTTGGCCTTATTTACGTTAAAGTATAAAGTCTGGCATTTACATATTTTACTTAAATAACAATTTTATGACGGTATGTAGAAAGCCAGACCAATCTGAAGGGTCTAACACTCCTCAGATGAAATATAAGGGCGAAGAAACGCAAAAGAACGTAGTTCATGTGCATTAATGTATGTAACAGCATATTACTATTCTTAGATGTATTAATAAAGTTTGAAAATAATCACATTTTCGGCCATGATTATAAGTTTTTATTGTAATTCTGATACAGATTTTTTTTAAAAGCACTACCTTCAACTCTCAAAGTCAAAACTATTGTAGCGTCCAGTGATACCGTGCGTATGTGTGATAACGATTTGTGTGCATGTACTTCTTATCGCTAACATGTTTACGGCACAGTCACAGCGTCAAACTTTATTAATACATCTAAGAATAGTAATATGCTGTTACATACATTATTTTCTTATACAATTGGGGGAGATGCAACACAACGGTTAAGAAACAATGGCATGTATAATTAGTTCTGTTAATTTTGAAAATAACCTCAAATGATTCGAAAAAAATAATTTTTAAAATGTAGAATGATGTCCTACGGTTTACTATAAAAGGAAGTTAGTGAGACATGTTAAAATCTTACAGCAACATGGTTTCTCTCTCAGAACATGGAACACAATTTTGACAAAAAAGAAAATGTAAAAATTTTGCATGTTAAAGACAAAAGTAAAAAACTTACCCTATTAGAATCTATAGAAATTAAGAAACATTGAAATTGTAATTCGGAAAATGTCGTTAATGAAATTGAAAATGTGTATAATTCCCCAATTGTAAAACTTTGCGCAAAATATCTGTAACCCCCACCCTAAAGAATTAGTATTGTTACATAATTTACGATTTCACGTATTTTTTCTCTCAACACTTTTTATTAAATTAACTATAACACAACAACGATTCAATATCTATTTCGATAACAACAACAACTCTATAACTATTTCGCTTGTCAATCGCTTTTCTTCTCTTCTCGCTTATATCTGTCGCTCTCTTCTATCAAAATACTCTGTGATCAAATACTGTCAAACTGTCCAACGCTGTTCCTTATATAGTATTATGGACGTTTCTAGGCAACTCTCGAAACGTCCAGCAACTCTCGGACTTTCTGGAACGCGTCATAGGTTACTTTTATGCTTTTACTAAACCTTCGCAGTAGGCGCATGTCAACGTCAGAATGACACATCCGTCACACTACCCCCCCCCCTCTAGCGCTGATCGTCCCGATCAGTTTCTTTCACTGCGTATGGAGCTAACCGGTCGAGGTGTACAACTTTCATCTTCAATTTGGGGCCTCGTTGTATCCTGTAGACGACATCGTTTATCCGGGTAATCACTTTATACGGGCCCTCCCAATTCCGTTGTAATTAAGGGCACCTTCCTTTCTTGCGAAATGGGTTATAGAGCCATACACGATCGCCCTCCCTGAATCCAGTGGAATTTGCTCGCTGATCGTAACGGTTTTCGTGGAAAGGGACCTGCGATATCCATGGCTGTTCTTTTGAATGGTGCTCCGACGTTATACTGGTGCATCTTTCCTCGTGTCCTGGTTATCGGACCTTTGTTAGAAGCACATACTACGCATTTTCTACACCAGTCTTCCACATCCAATCTAGCGTTCACCCAGTAATACCGTTCACGTAGTTTCTCTAATGTCTTCTTCACCCCAAAATGTCCACCTCCAGTCCCAGCATGCAGCTCTTTTATTACTTCTTTCGTCTTTTTCTTGGGCAACACAACTTGTAATCGCTTCCTGGTCCCGTTCGGACTTTCCCAAATTCTTTTAAGGACTCCATTCTGGGGCTTTAACGAATCCCATTGGGCCCAATAACATTTCGTCGTAGTACTCAGTGGGCTAACGTCCGCCCATGTTGGTCGAGATTCTCCCGTCTCCTTCCATTTCATAATGGGTCCTAGGTCATCATCGGTTCGCTGTTCCTCAATCAGCACTGCGTCTTCCCAATTCTCTTGTCTGTCTACGGTGGTATGTAGGCATAGAACTTGTTCTACCTCTTCTTTTCGTTCCACCGAAGAACAATGCTTGCTATTCCGTGTGCATAATCGTCTTGACAGAGCTTCAGCATTACCATGGTGTTTTCCTGGCCGATGTTCAATTTTGACATTATATTCCGGTTTGCTTCTTTCGGCGGTTGGCGTCTGTATTCTTCCAGATGGAAATCCGCAGCTCAGATGCCCCGTACGTCTGCACTTCCAACATGTAATTGCTCGTTTCCTTTTGTTACAATCGCGTGAAATATGCCCATATTTGTCGCAAGTCCAACATTTGAAATTGTATTCTTGTTTACTTCCCTCGGCAGCTGACGTATGTCTTCTTCCAGACGGACAGCCGCTGCTCAAGTGTCCCGTACGACAGCAATTCCAACATGTAATTTCTCGTATTCGTTTAGCACAATCGCGTGAATGATGCCCATATTTGTCGCAACTCCAACAGCGTGGGCGCTCACTCAACCCTTCCTTCGGTTTCGAAGACATGACGTCTTTGACTATTTTCACAACTTCTTGTCGAAATATCTCGTTGTCGTCATCAAAATTGCACCCAGTCTGCCGGATTCTAGCATGTCCTATGGACGCCTGTTTGGCTGCTTCATATTCCATCGCATGCGACAATGCTTCGCCTGCAGTTTTATGTCGAGACATGCGCAGGGCTTGCTGTATTTCGACATCTCGCACTCCATCGACAAACATTTGGGTGGACAGCTGGTCTGTAAAGTCTTGAGGGGCACTGGGATAAGCCAACCGCACAAGCCTTTCGACGTCCGCTTCGAATTGTTGAAGGCTTTCGCTGCTACGTTGATAGCGACTCTTTAACTGCGCCTGGTACATTTGTTGTAGGTGCTTATCACCATAGCGCATCTCCAATCGGTCCACCAGAATTTTAAAATCGTTTTGTTGCATTTCTGGTATACCTTGCAGAACGTCGAGAGCTTCCCCGCGTAGCGCTATGATCAGGGCAGTGGCTTTTTCCATTTCATTCCATTCATTTGCCTTGGCAGCAGCGTCGAATTGTTTAAGATAGACTGACCAAGAGATCTTCCCATCAAATGTTGGTGGTTTTATTCTCGACATTCTTACACTTCCTTCTTCGCTTTTGTTTAGTTTTGGGTATTCTTGAACGTTTAGATTGGCCTTCATATCATCTAACTCCTTTTGAAACTTTTTGTGTACGGCTTTTAACTCTTCTTGAACTTCTACTCTTACTTCCTTTATCTCTTCTTGAACTTCTACTCTTACTTCCTTTAACTCTTCTTAAACTTCTTCAACTTCTACTCTTACTCCCTTTAATTCTTCTTGAACTTCTACTCTTACTTCCTTTAACTCTTCTTGAACTTCTACTCTTACTTCCTTTAACTGTTCTTTCAATCCTTCTTGCTCAATTTTTATTGCTCTTATATCTTCGATCAATTTTTCTTGACCTGCCTTAATTTCTTCTTGACCTGCTTTAATTTCTTCCTTCATTTCTTTTTGGCCTGCCTTCATTTCTTCCTTCATTTCTACCTTCATTTCGTCCTGGCCTGCTTTAATTTCTTCCTTCATTTCTTTCTGGTCTGCCTTCATTTCTTGTTTCATTTCTTCCTGGCCTGCCTTCATTTCTTGTTTCATTTCTTCCTGGCCTGCCTTCATTTCTTTAAGCATTTCCATCAAAAATTTCATTTGCTCCTCCATTTTTGCCGCTTGACCTCTTGTTACTGGCATAAATCCTTACTCCTGACACCAATTGTTACGTAATTTACGATTTCACGTATTTTTTCTCTCAACACTTTTTATTAAATTAACTATAACACAACAACGATTCAATATCTATTTCGATAACAACAACAACTCTATTACTATTTCGCTTGTCAATCGCTTTTCTTCTCTTCTCGCTTATATCTGTCACTCTGTTCTATCAAAATACTCTGTGATCAAATACTGTCAAACTGTCCAACGCTGTTCCTTATATAGTATTATGGACGTTTCTAGGCAACTCTCGAAACGTCCAGCAACTCTCGGACTTTCTGGAACGCGTCATAGGTTACTTTTATGCTTTTACTAAACCTTCGCAGTAGGCGCATGTCAACGTCAGAATGACACATCCGTCACAGTATATAAGAACCAAAATTTGTTAAGCTTAGATATAGTACCTTCTTCTGAAGATGACCTTGTAGGTTGAAACGAATTTGTCAAGATTCAATAAAATTTAGTGAAAGTTATTTTGCAAGTGTTTTATTTCATAATTAAAAAATCAATGGAACGTTGGGGAAATTGTTGCTATATTGATCAATAAATTAAGTATTCACGATGGATTCTGTCACATAGTGCTCATATTTTTCCAAAATTATTTTTCCTTTTAATTGTTTTTTATTTCATTAATCACATTTGTTCTAATTTAAAAATGCAACGTATTGGCTTTACGAAACAAGGAACCTCCACACGGAAATGCGACATGATTGCACGGCAAAAGTGTGCCGTGACCAACTTGCGATTTTCCGTTTAGGGGGTAAAAGAGCACTAGGTGGGTCATTATAAAAGAACAAGTCAGAGTAATAAAGAGAGAGTAAGTCAGTAAGGTCGAGCCAGCGAGTCAGAGGGGTTAGGGAGGTGTAGCGGGTTACCGCTATAACTAACCCTAATGCCCTAATAAGAGTCCCTGCTATTATCAACGCCCCTAGTTGATAATTATTTAGGCAAGTAGTTTTAAGATATTTTTTTAATTAGTTTATAAGTGTTATTTGTTTTTTATAATATTTTCTCATTAAATCATCAAAAATCAACCATAACAATTCAGCTTATTCGTTACAGATTCTGTAATCCATGTTTATTTTTATTAGTATATAATATCTATTTATTATATACCACATACTTGCATATATCTCATACCCCTCAGTAGAGATGCCACTTCAGCTCTTTTATAAGTTTTAATACATTATTATAGTAGAAAAAAATTGGGGCTTGATTTCGTATTAAAAATACTGTTACGAGTACTTGCCAATTAAGTTGGTGTGAGCATAATTAACGAACATCTTCCCTGAATACATAAGGAATATTCTCGGCTTCCCTGAAATATCTAGAAAACACCAGCAAAGATCAATGGGAAAACAATTGGATTACTAGACGGCTGTAGAATTCCCTAGAAAAAGGCTGAAAAGACTATATAAAGGCGAGACACTCACACCGAGTTAGTTGACAGTGAACAGCTGATGTTTGAAAGCGAAGCGATCGATAGGCGAATTACCAGGCGATAGAAGTCATAGTGTCTATGGTATAACGAGTGTTCATAGTAGAAGCGAGCGGGAAAAGAGGCTTTTAGTGAAATGTATTGTGTAGACTTGTTTATAACTGTAGTGTAGTCAAATTAACTTTAGTAATTAAATAAATTCGTTATTTTTGTTTTGTTAATTGTGTTTTCCGTGACCGAACACGTCACAATACAAAGTAACCTTAACTGTAATTACCTACAGAAATAAAATCGCAAATACTAAAATAATTACTTCAAAAAACGTATGCATCTTTCTCGAATTTACTCTATTTAATAAAGTCTGGGTACATACTCCTAAATGGTTTATATATTTGGCTAGACTTTTAGGAAATTTCATTATAATAAGCCCTCGTCTACGGAGAGCAATTTAAATATAAAAAAATCTTAACTTTGTGAAAGAGCAAATTATTACTCAGCCTCAAAGGCTAAATACTAATTTAAATGAAAATTCAATGGGATAGCAGTTCGTAACTTTTTAGAAATTACCCTCCCCAATGTTATTATGAGCGGTCAGGGTTCGATTAAATGACCTCCTAGATCTCCTGATTTATCCGTAAATGTTCTTTTCCCTTTAAGATAAACCACCAAAAAAAATAATAATAATAATAAGCCCAAATACGTATTTATGGGCCAATAATTTATTTTAACCGACAATCAATACTCCATTTGAAACCCTGCCGTAGAGTGGTATATACGTAATAAAGAAATCTTTTCATTAACGTATTTTGTTTTCTTTTTTTTTTAAGTAATTGTTATTTTTTTTTATTTTTAATTTATTTTTTTTGTTTTAGTAATTACTACTGAAATAAGGGAATATATCGATATTTTGTTTTATGATAATTCTTCTTCTTCAGGTGCCATCTCCATTTAATGAAGGTTGGCGACAATTTCGGCATACTTATTTCGGTCCTATGTAGTTCGAATTAAAGATGATATATTCATACCAGTCCAGTCGCGTATATTACATAATAGATTTTTTAACTTTAGGAATACGGCTCTGGCTTGTTCTATACGTGATCTTACTTCGACGTCAGGGTCTACATTTGTCGTTATGTAGCTACCAAGATATTTAAATTTCTCAGCTTTCTCTATTGCGGTGTCATAGATGTTTATGTTGAGTTGTGGGTTTGGAGATCTTGTTATGGCCATTACTTTTGTTTTTGTTACATTTATTTTCATGCCTAGTTGATCTCCCACTTCTACTACTTTGTTGATTAGGCGTTGAAGAGCTTCTGGATCGTCTGCAATGATAATCGTGTCGTCTGCATAACGTATGTTTTTTAATGTCCTGCCGTTAATTTTTATTCCATCCTCGTCATCGCCTATTGCTTGATTAAGTATGTGCTCAGAGTTTCAATGTTTTTATTTTTATGTATGTACTCTCTGATTGTCCATTATCAGTAGTATTTCTTCTGTCATCCATTCTTTCTTGGTCTTTGGACTGGCATATCCTATTTCTTCTTGTTCTATTTTTAATATTGCATGTTTAATTTGATCCCAGATATTTTCTATGTTCGTATCTGGTGTTGTATTTGAGTTTATTTTTGCAAACTCTTCATTTATTCGTTCTTTTGTCTTTAAGTTTTATCATGTCAATACTTTTTTTATCACTCTTTTTTAGTTCTTTTAATTTCACATCCAAGTTACCTATCACAGAATTATGGTCTGAGCCTATGTCTGCCCCAGGGTATGTTTTAATGCCTTTTATTCCGTTCTTAAACCTATTTTTGATTAGAACATAGTCGATCTGGTTTCGAATGATGTTATCTGGGCGGTGCTGCGTAGATTTCCAAGTATACAAAAACGTCTTTCTGGTAGTTTGAACAATGTGTTAGTAATTACAAATTCCTCTTCTTTGCAAAATTGTACTAGTTTGTCTCCCCTACCATTGCGTTCACCTAAGCCGTATTTACCAACGATTTTATCTACTTCAATGTTGCCAACCTTCGCATTGAAATCGCCCTTTATTATAGTAGTTTCGTTGTTTTTGGTATGTCCTAGCAATTCTTTTATTTCTTTATAAAATATTTCTACCTCTCAATCAGATTTTTCTGCAGTTGGAGCATAACACTGGATTTATGTTTGTAGGTTAGGTTAGGTTAAGTTAGGTTGGGCATTTAGTTTGATGAACATGGCTCTATCTGAGAGTGGAATGAAGCTAATTATAGCTTGACTTGTTTGATTGTCTAATAGGATACGATATGATAATTAAGTAATTTTATTATCACCATAGTCAGTAACTTTTTTATTTATATTTTGTTGTATAGTTTGGAATATTTTAGTAATTCCAAAACATTCTCAAGAATTCAGCAAGCGATAGTTTTATTCTCTGGAGTCTGAGGACTAAACTGATTGATCAGTGTAGAGGTGCATATTGTAAAATGTTTCATATATTGTACTTAATAATCATCACAAACTCAATCAATAAATCATGAATTTGGGATTTCATGTAAGAAGAATTTATGACAAGTAACTTTTTCCTGCAGTGTATTTTATTGTAGTTAGTTATTCTATATTTTTGCAATTTAAAACCTCTTAATAATAGCATTTCACGTTTGGACGAAACAATTTTAGGAGCCCTTTGGACAACAAAAAAATAAAAGTAAAATGATCTCAATTATTGACTACTTCTTCACTATGCATCCTCGTAATTTTAGCAAAAGCGTAGTTCTCCACGACTAGATTATGTAAACTGGATAGCAGACATCACCTGCCACTTAATTGAAACCATATTGGTCCCTTTCATAAATACCATTTAGAAACTAAGTTAATGTTCGACTACCTCCAACCACCAAGTACTTCTACCACTGCTCCTATTCAATTATACGCCGTGCTCCGGTCGCGTCGGCAAACGAACGAGTAGTTTCCCTAAATCTTGTCTTAATTAAGTTCTGCTGTTGATGGACCTTGTTATGCAAATTAATTGTACGATAAATGGCGAGGGCGTGCTGACGATGGTGTAACGACAAAGGAAACTCGGCAGCTATTAAACTTCGCCACCTCACTTTCATAACTCCACAGAATACACTACACCACTCCAAAGTAAACTATATGACAGTACGCTTTGTCAAGACATTCTATAAAGTTTTGGCGACTGAATTGCGTCTAGCTGCGCTGCGGTCCGAAAACGAACGGACGTTTATCACGAGGACAACATCGAATTCGTTATATAATTGTTAGAACGAACTCATGCAATGTCATCTGAAACGGAAGCCGTCTCCAAACTTCCAATATCCTACATAGTTATTTTGTCAGTCAACCGTACTTGATATTTTCGATGAGCAAGAAATACAGCTCTGGTAGATTTTGAACAACGTCGCAACCTTGTTCTCAGTTTTTGAATTGAAACTTCTTTATAGATGGGGGTACTACAATTTTTTTTACACGAAAAAGTTTTACGGGCGTGTGGAGGGAATAGACGGTACATCGCGTATTGAGAGGCGACAGTGGCTGAGAGAGAGAAAGGCTGCCGTGACGAAGAGAAGGCAACGGCTGCGTTAAATGGGTATAATGCGCAGCCGCGAGAAGAGCGGATAGTCCGCTAGAGTCCCGGCGGCGTGTGCTAAGCTCAGCTGTTGTTTTTTACTTCTGCCCTTCACGTGA
The DNA here is from genome assembly GCA_029378335.1 of Agrilus mali. Lineage (NCBI taxonomy): Eukaryota > Metazoa > Arthropoda > Insecta > Coleoptera > Buprestidae > Agrilus > Agrilus mali. Next base: position 11,630,521 of record CM055660.1, read on the forward strand.
CTGGGCATCATTGTCTATTACCTCTATTTGCGGTCTGTGTTAAAAATAAAATATATTTAAATAAAAAATGCATTCATTAAAAGTTACCTAACCCAACCAAATCATAATTTTCAGTAAACCTGTGAAAAAGAATGTGTGCTGGGACACAGAGTAGAAGTGAAACTTCAACGGACAAGTGGAAAAACGAAAGGCAACGGACAAATGGAAGAACGAATTGCAACGGACAAGTGGAAAAACGAATCGCTACAAAATTTTCATTTGAAGTTTTACGGGCATATTGTTAATGTACTTCAAGTAAAAATTTTGTTGCGAATAGTTTTTCCACTTATCCGTTGCGATTCGTTTTTGCACTTGTCCGTTGCCTTTCGTTTTTCCACTTGTCCGTTGAAGTTTCACTTCTACTATGTGTCCCAGCACTCATTATTTTTTTCCGTATACAGTTTGTCCATAATAAAGTTGGGATAGCTTTGGTATCTCAAACAGTAAAAGATACAGGATCGATTAAATTAGAGAAAAATTGCGCAATTTTGAGTCAATAAAACAGAAAATTTCTATCAATTCTTTTAAATCATTAATTTACATAAGATTTCTAATAATATCTAAAGGTAATACAAAATATGGTTTTATTTCTTACACTTTAACAATTAAGAACGAATTGTTGGATATTTTATGTTTTATTGACGTTGATACCGTTATGCCTTACCCCTAAAGAAAATTTTGCTGGTGTTCAGAGCCGTAGATACTCAGGAAAAATTTTAAATATTACCTCAGGCTAAAAACGTGTTTAAACTATTTAAAGTGTAGTATCATATAATTAAGAATAAAAATTACCCTGTATTTTGTATTAAAAATAGCAGGACTGTATTACAAAAAACTAAACTGATGATGATCCCTCGAAAGCGAAACGTCGGACTTCAAAAGTTTTGCCACAATTGGATAGCCCGGAAAAAGTTGCAATGTAAAAGTGCACTTTATTTTGATATCCGTTCTCAAATTAATAAAGCCAGAAAAAAGTTTAAACGATTTTGAAAAATTCCGGTTTTTCCTGAACATTTCCCAAACTGCTTGGAATTTTAAAACTTTCTAGACGGCATATTGTGAGGCTAAAAAATACACAACTTTTCTCTTGGTAATTTAATCGACTCCGTATCTCTTACCGTTTGCGAGATCCCAATGTCATCCCATCATTATCTTGGGCACACTGTATACTGTATAATGTAATTATTGTAGATACAAATAATGAACAAATCCAACTTACGATTGGATGATACGAAAACTTACTGGAGATGGACAGAAAAAAGCTCAGAGTTACACTTGCCTTCCTCAAGGGACTTGTCACTTTCGGAAAATATCTGTATTGCTGTAAAACAATCGGACAGAAGGAAGATTCTGAATTTGTAAGGTAAAATGGAAATTCAATCTACTATATGTACAGGGTTGGCAAATTTCGGTGTTTGTATACACTGTTAGAAATTTCTATGGTAATTTTTCAAAACAATTGTTGGAAGTTTTAACGCATCACGATGTAGTAAAAGTAAAATCCAGTTTTGTAAATACACAATTTATTCCAATTAAATTTGGGAAAATTACAAAACGTTTGTAGTAATATTGAATTTTGTTAAACAAATTATACTGAAAATGTTTAGTAATTTCAGTATACTTTATTGTAATTATACTACACAATTCATTTCAACCAAGTTTAGGAATATTACAAAATATATGTAGCAATTTTACTACAGTTAGGTACCAATAATCTAGTTAGTAATATAAAAATACAAATATTGTAATGTTATTAAACGTATACTAAAAATACTTCGTAATTTCAGTATGTTTAGAAGTCGAGAAAACGCGAGTGACAAAATCAAAGAAAAAATGGCAAGTTTTGACCAACAATAGTTATGTTAAGAATGTATAAAAAGATATTCTAAAAAGTTAAGCATGATATAATATTTCAACACTCACCGTTTAATTGCTTTTGTTTAATAACTAACCGGGGTTGATCTCTTTGGCTTCATAAATATTGGAATACAAATGTCCTGCAAACATGGACGACAGCGCCATCTGGCGGCCATTGATCAAACTAATGTTTTTTTGCAAAAAGACAAGAAATAACAACACGAGCGTTTCTAATAACTTCGTTTATGATGTGATTAGATAATAATCATAGAAAGAGTGGCTCAATGAATGTATTAATTTTGAATTTCTATTAATTACTTTTTCTTTTATAGATTATTTTTATTTTGTGTCTCAAAAATTCATCACATTTCCAGAATGTGTAAAAAAATTTTTTGATGATTTAGTTCTGCTACAGCAGATTTTTTTTAGTAAAATTACAATACACTATGGAATCCTATAATCAAAACTATAAAAATTGTAATTGACTTCATTGTAATTTCAATTACATTTTTTTTGTAATTTGTCTTAAAATTGTAATAAATCAAATTACAAACAATGTTTGTAAATTCGAAATGCTTTCTATTGCAAGCTGAGAAAACAGTTCAGTAAATTCACAATGTGTGTAGAATTTATACATAAAGATTGTAAAATTACAAGTGGTATTAGTAGATTTCCTCATGTATCTTAGAAGATTACTTAAATTGTATTTTAATTTTGTATTGCCATACACTGATTTGTAATTTTACTTATCTTTTGTTTTGTAAAACAATTGTAATTTTACGAAAATTTTTAACAGTGTAGAATAACTCAGGAAGTAGCTACTAGACAAATGGTAACTTCTCGATCTCTCTTTTGATATTAAGTCATTGTTGTCTTTTTTTATTTTTGAGTTACAAGCAAAAGTTGAAAATTTCGAGTTTTGCTACATGCCTGAATTTTCGTTGTTTATAAATATAAGAAAATACAACTTTCATGGTTTTCACGCAAATTTTACATAAAATTCAGACGGAGAAAATAAAAGAAAACCATGCACTTTAGAGTTTTATTATATAAGGTTTTTGAATTGTTAAGGAAATCTCCACGATGAATCATGGGGACATTAAAAGTGTTCTACGTTTCATCTTCTATCACAAGGGACTTCTTCCGAGATCTTCACGTTGTCGATGTAGGATCTCCAACGCTGTTGCTGAATATTTTAGATACTACATCGACATCTTGAAGTTCCTGGAAATTCTTTTGTAGTAAAAGAAGAAACGTCGTTCTTTAACAATACGCGGTTAAAATCCGAAAATATAGTTTCTGTAGACGACAGCCGTAAATACCTCAATCATCTTACACGTAATTTCGAAAAGAAATCGAGAAGCTACTATTTATTTATTTTTCTTACTTTTCATTTACCACAGGCCAACAGAAATAGCTTGGCCCTTGCAATCTGAACGCCCACCGGTGCGCGATGGACACAGCTAATATTGTAGTGGGGACAGTCCATTTAGTCTTCGTACTTCGATGAAGCACATATGTATGTATGTAAACTCGCCGCGTATTATAAGAAAAAAACATTCAATCAGAAACTTCAACGATAGGGACAATTAATAATGATTTTCACCTAATTTTAAATTTTATTTAGTTTATAAAAGATCGTGCAACTTTTAGCAAATACTTTTCACAATTGGTGAGACACTCTTAAAGGAAAGCGGACAAATAAAAGAATCACTTAGGAATACATATTTATTCTATAAACTTAATTAGTCAATGTTTCGTTAATTAGTTTATTATTATTATTATAAATATTTTAATATCAATAATAGCTAAGCTGAATACCTCGAAATATTTATTTATTTGTTTATTTATTATTTACAGATTAATGTGCGTTTACAACTGTAATTATTTAATTTAATTACTTACTAAAATCAGTATTCTAAGGAAGAAGTGATTGTAGAAATAACAATACTGGGTACTAAATTAACACATAAGATATGTTTATAATAAAAAAAATTAATTTGTTAAAATTATGGGAATTGCGGTACATAATTTATCTATTCCTTTGTTTTCTAAAAGTTTGTCTATTTCATAAGCCTTATGCCGCGGTTTATGTAGTTTATTTAAACCATATAGTACATATATTTATGTCTTTTTCAAGACTAATCTCATTACTGATAATAGTAATAAGATTACTCTTGAATAGGCATTAAATTGCCGAAACAATTGCAGAGGTATATAGGATATATGTATTGTATGGTATATAAAACATTTAAAAGCAATTTTATTTCTCTTCCGTAAGTATTTAAAATGTTTCATGAGGAACCGATCCTTAACCCCATTCAAATAATATTACATATTTAAAATACAAAATGGGAATTCTGCTTCAGTTAAAGTGCATTACCACTTTTCGTGTAAATATTACTAATACCACTAAGACACCCTGGGGCGAGTTTTCTTGTACAATACGGGCCCGATTTGAAACACGGTACGAACACCGAGCGGTAAAATACATCTTTTTCCTTCCAAATGCGCTTTCTTTCTATCTTTTGCGCCGTTCGCTCGAAGTCTGAGGGGCCACCTTATTTCTGTTGACCTGTACATTGTCCTTTAAAAATCAAAATTTGTCTATCGTACACAATAACGAAAGTCTTCATAAAGCTCATAATTTAGAATTTCCTATTAGGTAAATGACTAAAATTTCCAAACGTACAATTAACTATAATTAAATAATAATGCGCTAATAGATGACACAGTACCGTTACTAATAATATAACAATTTTATGCTAAAACCATAAATAGAAATACTCAAGTGCCAAAATAGGAAAAAAAAGTAGGTAGATAAATATGCACTGGATAAAAAGCAAAACTATTACCTCTGGTCATTCGTTATAAAATTTTGGATCACTTTCAATAATTAAAAAACTACCACCTTCTCAGTATCTCAACAAATATTTTTGAATGTCCATAAATCTAGTGACACTCCACCCCGAATTAACACACCTCTTCCTATAAATTTAACTCTGGTGAACAAATTTTGTTTTTCTAATTCTTTATTTACTCTATGATACACATCCTCCCTTCCATGACTTAAATATATACATATTAATTTTAATTCCATCTGTGAATTACTCACCCTTCTAAAATTCAATTCCATATTTTTACATTTTAATGCGAAATCGAGGCGTTTCACTCTTTAGTAATTAAAGGGTTATGCCGGTTGCGTGTTGTTCTCCCACACGTAATCCTCTTTGTCGATCATTTTAGGACATTCTGATAGATGCATGTTAACTACATTTTCTGTCTTTTTCGTCTTCTTTCACGTGTTTTATTAATCGATTGATTTAAGATTCTTTCAGTTTTCAGATTTGCACGTGCTCATTATTGACTGTATTGCAAGTTTGTAATGATTTTTATGATACATTTGTAATTTTTACATTAATGATGAATAACGCACGATAGGTACCACTGAGTTTTTGTAATAAATTCTATTTATAATGCTTCTCTTTAACGCGATCTTGAATTTAGCAATTTAATTTATTATTTAACCCAGAGATTCCCAAGCTATTTAGTCTAATATATCACGTACCATTTTTTTTTTTTTTTTTTAGACAAACCTATAACTTAGCGTAACCTGACTTAATCTAATCTCATAGTTGATATTAATTAACTTTTTCAATTGTAGATTTTTTAGATAATTTTGTTTATGAAAAGCCAAAAACTTCAATCTGTAAAATCGATGCTTTAACGGATAATTCGAAATAGGACAACTTTTATGAGTCTTTCCACATATAGGAGTGTAAAAAGGATTGAAATAATGTTAAAAAAATGTACTCAGAATAACCCCTGCAGTGGAGGATGAGGTATAAATGCGTATTAGACTATGAGATCTACAATGAAGATAAACGAAAATAGGATAGATATCGAAAGAATGTTTAATTCAAGAGAAATAAATATTAAAAGAAGAGAAAGACATTAGTCTCAATAGTCTATTCTTTAGCATAAAAGTATCCATAACCGTAAAATAACATAACCTAAGCGAGGTTAGATTCACTTTGAAGTTTATTTATTGAAAAGTAATATTCTCCGTCTATTGAAAGGCCTACAAATGACCGAGTTTGTTTTGAACGGAAACATTTCGGCTGGTGGAACCCACATCACCGTGATCCTTTTGACCTAATCCTTCATCTAATAAATAATAATAAAATTTGTCTCGAATAAACTGATTTCGGATAGTAAGACCTACATCACTGTAATCATCTTGACCTAACCTTCCGTTTGATACCCAAATCCTCGAGTAAGTATATTCTGGACACTTTTCACTTTTCATTATTATGTTGCTCCTGGCCTAAACTTTCTTTTGATATCCCACAGTTTACAATCTTGCTTTCATAAAATACAATTTTACCGATCACAATCTGTATTCATAAGAATTCATCAAAGTTCGCAAATGCAGCCATTATGAGTAAAATGATTATAACCTCAATTAATAACCGAATAGGCAGTTCTGATTTTTATAGGTCACTGTAACATTCAATAAATACAAACAACAGATTTTGGGATGAAATGATTTTCTGCAATGACACAAAATTTCGTCTTTTTACACGAGTAAAACGACATTAAAATCCCGCACGCCTCGCATAAGACACTTCTTAATACGTTCACAACATTTCGTCGACTGAACTGTCATGTCATGATGACGAAAAAATGTTCGTTATCACGGTATTACGATATTTTGAAAAAGAAGATAATAAATCGCCATCTACACAATACATGCCTTCAGTTAGTAACGTTATAAAATTATTCGGCAACATTATCTTAAAGAAACCTGCTTTCCTTTCACAAAGAGTATCAAAATTTTATTACAAACAGTAACACCGAGGCAGCATGTGGATTTGTGGACAGTTACGATTTTTATTATTAATCAAGAAGAGACAGAGAACAAATAGCAAAGTTAGACGCAGGGATATATAAGTAGATGACTACAATAACATAATAATAATTTAAAGGACTAATGAAGGACGACAGCAATGATAACCACTACGTAACTTTAAAATATAACTTAATTGTAAGACTAATAATAAAGAATAACTGCATATAAAAAATAAATTTCAGTCAATAGAAATTATTTTTACATGTACCTAGTACCTAACTGAAAAATAAAGAAGTAGGTACTGAAGTATTAAACACGAATTCCATTAAAATTTCATTTTTTTGTCCCTGTCAGGATGTCCGAATATGATCCATATTAGTTTATGAGATAAATATTTTTTTTTTAAACTTAATAGTATACAAGGGGTTCAAAAAATACATTTTTTTAATTAAAGACCCTGTATATTTTCGTAAATTGAATATCCCCCTTTCTTCTGATTTCAAAAATATATAATACCATATGTTCCTATAGAATTTCATATATTTAAACAACTGAGAAAAAATATTGTGTGAACATGTTCATACCCTCTAAAAATGAAATGCCCCATAAATAAATTAACTAAATCAATTTCTTCCTATTAAATTTCTTATTTCCATTCCTGCATGAGATTACAGTAATGGAAAATCGAATACACAACTGAATCCAGAAGTTAACAAATAGCAAATGAATACAGCTCGAGTTTTTTTTTCCCAGTGAATTGAAGGCCTTTGATAAGTCGTTTGGTGTTATTAATTTACTTGCTTACTAATCTAAGTGAAATGTATAAAAACATAATGTGTGTGGGCAATATTGCCTTAAAAGTGAAGACGAATGCTTTTAATTTGATCTTTCATAAACCACAAGTCTCCACTGTCACTTTGTATGTATGAAATCAGTGTTAAATATAAGACAATATTGTCTTAAAGATTATTAATTAAGATTTTTATGGGCCAAAGCCGAATATGCCAATTTTTGCACTATGAAATCACATTATCCCAAATCTATTATTTTAGGATAGTTTCTAAAAAGAGGAAACGTTTAGAAAACACTATTCATCTATTTTTATATATGTAAGTAAATATAACAATGATAAAAATTATAATCCTCTATTTATACAAGTAGGAATATGATCAACATTTTTCGTTTTTCACTTTTGACACGTAAGTTCCACTCGCTACATAGTCATTCTAATACTGTGTTATTCCGAAATCCCATTAGAATTTCAAATTCGCTACCCTTCTCTCTCTATTTATTTCGCCTTTCACAGGGTCTTGACATCAAGACCTTACTCAAGATTCCTTTCCCGTTTCTCTTTCCCGCCTCCTTCATCCGACTAACTCCCATAAATTCTAATAACATTTTTGACTTGATTTCGATTCGAGAAAGGAGCGGAAATGTAAAGACGCCGACACATGTTTCCACATGTTTCGCTGCCTCGTCTCGATCCAGATAAAGGATGCATTAACATTTGCTCCTTTACTTAACAAATGGACGTGGTTCTTTAACGTCTTATCGACTACGCGCGCCAGCTCCGGCTTTTTCGACATTCATTTTCTCTTCTTCGAGTAACATGAAAATAGTTTTGTCCCGAGGCAATCTTAATAAAGAAACACGACTTATTTTTTGTCGTTGAAGCGACTAGGTACTATCCGCTAACACAGCTACAGTTGTAAAATGACCCGCTTACATTAACCTAATGCACCGCCTCAAACCCTCATCTTGAGCAAGAGACAATGCAATTAGTTTTTACGGAGAAAACGAACATTAGATGGTGAATACATAATGCGGATTACTTACTGAAATGAGCAAAGTAGTCTGCGTCTCGTATACCTACTAGTACCTATGACTTAAAAGCTTTGAAATTAATAACCAAATTAAATATTTGCATGTCACCACAAAATATAAAAAAACATATTTGTTTTAATAGCAGCTAATAACTTCCTAAAGTTATAATTTTTGGCCGTTCAGAAACTCTACAACACATTTTATAACGTGTCCTACCTGAATATCTTATCAGGTGAGCCACTAATCGAAATATAGCTTCTAGAAAAATTGTTATTGTTGGGTTAGGAGAAGGATATCACATAGTGGCTTACAGTTTGACCTCGATTCGACCTCCTAAATCATTTGAAGGCCAATTGATTTTTTTAAATAAAACGGCAACATAATTAATAGTAATAATAGGGAAAAGCAAATTTTAATTGTGAATAACTTGATTTTTGAAATCCATGTAAATAATTCCAGATTCGAAAAGAGCGCAAAATATTTGTGGTCAATATCATTTTTAAAAGATAGTGATAATGACAAAAAATAATTAATATCAGCAAGATACAAAGGGCTAGAATAAGAAATGATAAGGGCGTTAAAAACTTTTTATTATAAAATTGAATAATGAAAATTCTAAGGTGATACAATTTGGGGATATACAAAGAAAAAAGGAATAGGACAAAAAGAGATAATATGAAATAGAACAACAATAGCGAATGTTAAAAATTATTCTTATCTCGGGTATATGATAGAATAAGACAATAAAAAAGAAATACACGTAAGCAATCAAGTGGCAAAATGAAAAGCTATTATGGGAAGGAGACTATGAAGGATTAATAAGAGGGTAATGTTATTTAATATGCTAATAAAAGGTATAGTATTGTATGGGATGGAGGGGAGGTTTGTGGTTGTCAGAAAAAGTAACAAGTAGAATAGATTTATACCTAAGAAATTATTGCTTTAACTTAATGTGTCATGTTGTATTATGTATATTATATTATATGTGAAAAGAAACGTTTTTTTATAATTGGTTAATTCTAAGTCGACTAAATCATAATTCTAATTCAGTCTAGATCTGTAATTTTAAGTTAATTTAATTTATTTTAAAATCAGATTAGTGTATCATAAACAAATAAATGAATAAATAGACTTACTGAGCATTTTAAATCAACAAACCCTAACAAATTATCGTAGCGTGTTGGCTAAAACACGTAAATATAAAATATAGCCTAATGTCAGAAGATACATAACAAGAAGAGAGTTTAAAAAAGTTGAATTATAAGTCTCAAATTACAAAACTATAATATTATATGAATATCAGTTGTTGTTTGTAAATAAATGTGAAATTCTGATTTTTCTAGTCTTAATAGAGGAATTGTATAGATGAGGCTTTTAACTCTTGTAACTCCATTTTAATTAAAATCGAGATAAAGCACGTAGCTTATAGTTAACATATTTTCAAAACAATAATCCCAAATCTCCATACGCAGAACATCTAGAATTTAAAGCAATATTAATGAAGATTTCAAAATTCTTCATTTAGAAAATAAAAGCAGAAAATTAAATCTGTTAAAAAAACTGAAATTAACAAATTAAATAAAAAAGGTTTAGCTTTAAATGATCAATTAGAAGTTTGACACCCCTCTTCTAAATATGTAGATATACTATCTTATTGTAAAATTTCTATCTTCACCTGAAGAAGACTCTGTGAGTGGAAATAATTATTGTGTTAACAAATAAAAAAAATTGTAACTATAAACTACGCGTTTTATTTCAATTTTAATTAATAGAGGAAGTACGAATTCTAATTTATTAAATTACGATTACGTATTCGTCACATTTTAAACCAGTAAGCTTTTTTGAAACCGCCTAGACAGAATTAAAATCAGCAATCTATGGCATTAATAAATATGTACAATGTGTTCAAGTGCGCATTATCGAGTCAATAATTATTAAATGCGATCCGTTATGAGTTATGATTTAAATTAAGTGTAACTAGAAATCAGTGAAAAGGTAATAATGAACTCGACGGTCTCCGTTTCAAAAGTTGTGAAGCAATTCAATGCGCGAAATTACATTAAAAATTTTAGTATCCATAAAACTTGTAATAAAATCGCCTACATCTCCGAAACCGACTGGAAAGCTGCAACTATTTAAAAGTAAACTGCTGTAATCGAGATTATATACGTTGTTGCAAAATCGCACATAACATAACGATCTAACATGATAGAAGAACCAGAATACAGATTCGGTTTTACCGTTGTACGTATACATCTACAAGCATCCATTTCTTTCCCTCTATAATAATGGCTAGTGTTGCTGTTACCAGACACCCCAGCCAGATAATTCTTAAATCAATAGCTCTGAGTATAAATTTTAAGTTTTTTTTTCTATGAAAAATACCGTTACGAAAACTTAACTTCTTTCTATTCCGTTTATATTTGTCTTAGTTCAGTTTTCTTGATTACTTCTTAATTTTGATCGACCTTCCGTCTAATCACCAAGGATAGCAACTTTTGCGCAAGACTACGCGATCGATGGAAGGATCGATGAATTTTTCCGGTCGGTGCTCGAGACTTCTTCCTCGACATTTTGTATTGACCAGACTTGTTTGTGTGTGATTTCTTCTTAATGGCGGCCTGTGGTTGATGTTGCGAAAATTTTTTTACGTCTTTGTTCCTGTTATTTGTCAGCCCATCTATCCATCTTAAATCAGGTTCCAAACTGCGAGGCTGGGATTACGGGTGATGGTGAAGACTCCTAGAGTAAAGTAAACCAGGCTAAGGGACTGTTTATATAAAAGCGATCAGATCAACAAGATACGAGCCGATCAACACCTGTAGGCGGCACTGATAATAATTTATAAGGTTGGTCCCCAAAATCCTTTATCTATTGTCTGGTCCCTTTCACCATTGAAAAGTCTCCTTTCACACCCGGAACCCAGATGCAGTCCCTACGTTGCCGTAGGGTGGGCTTTTCTTGTTTTTGTAAATTTTTTATGTATTTTTTTTTGTAATATACTCTTAAAGTTCTTTTTGTGTTTTTTTTTATGAGAGCTTCGAGCTCTCAAAGCGTCAGGGTTTTCAGGAAACACCACCGCTCTACCCGGAGCATAATAATTTTTGATGATTGAATAAGTGACGCCGGAGCTTTCTTCAATTCATTTAATTTCTTTTTTTTTAACTTATTATTATTGTTTTAACAATAAAAAATCCAAATATAATCACATCTTCTTATTTGTTATTTAACCTCACATTCACACAATTTCATTTTATGTAACTATTACTAATACAAAAGTGAATATATTTCAAAAACTCATGAGTCCTTGCCTTGGGCTGGAAATAAGAAAAGAGTAATTTTGTGATAATTTTATTGAAAATTAATTATTGACGAGAGACTAGGGTTGTCATCAGTCCGGGTTTCCCCGGATTTGTCTTAATTTAGAGGGAGTCCGAGGAGCGTCCGGGTGGGATTTCATTTGTAGTCCGGATTTAAAAATTTTCAAATTACTTAAATTATATATTAAAAGAATAGATTTTTGTTTTATTTAAAGAAATAAAAAACGTAAGACTGCTAACAATTCTTAAAGCATTAAGAAGATTTTGTTTTGTTTCTTAAGTATACTAAATTTAATGTACAAATAAATAAATAAAATATTTTTAAAAAAAGCTTTTATTTATATGCTCTAAAAAGAAGAAAATTTTCCTTTAAAAATTTAACTATCAACTTATAACCTCATTATATACAATTTATATGATCATAAAAGCTTGTCGCGAGGTTTGCTGAAATGTAAAAAAAATTAAACTTAGCAGATTAAGTAAATCGCGCGACAAGCATTTATGATCATATAAATTGTGTATAATGAGGTTATAAGTTGATAGTTAAAATTTTAAAGGAAAATTTTATTTTCTTCTTTTTAGAGCATTTAAATAAAAGCCTTTTCTAAAAAAGGTTTTTCTTGCTTTTAATTTATTTTTTACTTTTTGACGAAGCACAGTAAAGAAAATAAAAGGACAAGTTTCACTAGTTGAGATGATTACTAAAATTAAGAACTACTCGCTGCTATTTAAGTAATTACAGATTGAAAAGTAGAAGGGGGGAGTTGTAGGTGGTTAATTCTAATTGATTGTTAACTAAGTGAAGGTTATTTAATAAGGCTTTTTTAATTTCATAAATTTCTAAAAGAGACAATTTTCTTGATTTAGGAATGTTTGAATGTAGAAGTTTACAATTATTTACATCTAGAGAATGACCTGACTCAATACAATGTTTTTTGTTTCTTATAGCCGCATCATGTTCTGATATCTTCTGTGTATGGAAAGGTACAGAACGTCTATTAGATAATTTCCTTTCACTTCTAAATTCTTTGAACAAGAGCATCTCTTTTACGATCGAAAAAGAAGTCAACAATAGTACCAATTTCTTGGACATATCTTTGAAAAAAGATTCAAATAAATTTTCTTTTAATATCTTTCGTAAACCTACTACAACTGACACTGTTATTCCGGCAAATTCTTCACATCCCAAACAAGTAAAGCTTATAGTTTTTCATTCCCTACTATAGAGACTGATTAACATACCTTTATCAAATACAGATTTCGATACAGAGTTATCAACTATAAAACATATTGCATTGGCCAATGGTTATTCCCCCCTGACTATTGATAAATTACTAAATAAATAGGTTAAAAAAAACAAGTTTCTACCATATTGTACAACAGTCCTTCCCTTTGTCAGCAAAAAAACTATCTTTTGTCCTATCACGTATGTTAATAATTTTAGCTATGAATACAAGCTTCTTTTACGAAAGAAGTTCAACTGTAATATAATCGAAACTAACTCCGTTAATCTTAGTTTAATGTTATGTAATCTTAAAGTTAGTGTTCCCCGATCTAAAAAATCGGGTATCTATCAAGTTTTTTGTAATAATTGTGACGCTACATACATTGGGCAATCAGTCAGGGCTATCGGCAAACGTATTTCAGAACATGATGCGGCTATAAGAAACAAAAATGTAATTCGAGAGGGATAGCTGAACATTGTATTGAGTCAGGTCATTCTCTACATGTAAATAATTATAAACTTATACATTCCAACTGTCCTAAATCAAGAAAATTGTCTCTTAGAAAATTATGAAATTAAAAAAGCCTTATTAAATAACCTTCACTTAGTTAACAATCAATTAGAATTAACCACCTACAACTCCCCCCTTCTACTTTTCAATCTGTAATTACTTAAATAGCAGCGAGTAGTTCTTAATTTTAGTAATCATCTGTTTTTCTCTTGTAAATGGCCTTATTAGGCCGAAACAAATTTGTCGAGTTCATAAATAAACTAGTGAAACTTGTCCTTTTATTTTCTTTACTGTGCTTCGTTAAAATGCAGTTTCACAAAACATGCACCACATCTACCTTAAATTTTTTACTTTTTAGTTATCGCTGGCTAGGTTTCTGAGTTTATTCATCTCATTCACCGCATCATTGTTTGATTTTGGAGTGGTTCTTCTCCTAGACAGGTTACAGACCAACGCTGATGACGCCCATCTCGCCAAATCACACAAGTCAAAGTTAATCAACCGATGTTACAGGCTCAAAATATTCTACCTCAAGAATAATCTAGGTCTCTACACCAAATTTCAGGTGGATTAGAGCAACGGAGCTTATAATCACCATCTTTTTTTAACCTGCCTTTTTATTCTAAGCGAACCCTTTCATTTAATACCCATATTATAAGAAAGCATAAAAAACTCTAAAAGTCCGCCATATTGGATTAAAGGTGATGTAATTATTCTCGGCAAGCCCTTTCATTTGATACCCATATTGCAGAAGCGCATAAAAAATAAATATTCCGCCATCTTTGATGTTCAGCCATATTAAATTTAGAATGATGTCACACTATTTTTCGAGTTATTCTAAACAAGCCCTTTTATTTGATACCCATATTGTAGAAATGCATTAAAAATAACTATTCGGCCATCTTGGATGGTCCGCCATATTGGATTTAGAATGACGTCACATTATTTTTCGAGTTACTCTCAACAAACCCTTTCATTTGATACCCATATTGTAGAAATGCATTAAAAATAATTATTCCGCCATTTTGGATATTCCGCCACAGCTTATCGTGTATTGTCATCCAAACTAAACGTGTATACAAAATTTCAGCTCAATCGGTTGAAGATATCTGCTTCAAAATTGAGTAGCAAGATTTCACCCGAACAAACATACATTGCAAGTTAAATAAAAGCTTTTAAAAACAAAACTGTTTTTTATTTTACTAAGTAACTCAAAGAAAAACACTAGTAACATGTCCGGGTTCTAAGCATCAATATCCGGGGTTTCTACGCTTCTTGTCCTAGTTGCTAGATTTTAAAGATTGCAGCCCTACTTGAGACACACTTTATATACATATATGACCTGTAACAAGATTTTGTCGGACTTTAAACAGTTATATAATAAATATGGTATAAAACCCCATAAAATCTTGTAAAAGTTACAACTTACAATGTACCCATTATAAATTGATTTTGAAATCTGTCTTTGCTTGAGAATGATGTGGTTATAACTATTTTCGTAGCTGTTAGATAGAAACCTGACTCTTAATTACCATAAGGTGGCTATGTAAGTCCGTCATGATCATTTGTGACGACAGTTTCCAGTTGCGATTGATGTTAAACATTTACAATTAATTTAGATTGAATGAAATTAAGCAAAAAATTAATTTGAAATCATGCAACTAAAAATTTGATAGTTACTGTCTTAAAGGAGAGCGAATTTTATATTTTTTTGAAAAATATTTAATGAATATTATAAGATTTTACACAATAAATAGGTAACACTTAAACTAATTATAAAATTATAAATCTAATTGCCTTAAAATTTAATCGACTGGGGGCGTTGATAATAACAGGGACTTTTAATAGGGCAGTAGGGTGAGTGATAGCGGTCACTCGCTACACCACTCTATCCTTTCTGACTCGTTTTTGATCTTACTACAGACTGTCTCTCGACTACCAAAACTGACCCACATAGTGCCATGTAACTATGCCGAAGTTCCGTGTGGCGGTTCCGTGTTTATTCACAAGTTGTTCACTCAGTGGCGTGTAAATCAACATATCAATTAGATTAATATTAGAAATCTGAGTAATTTAAACTAACAAGAGGTGCTAATTGGTAGGTACTTAAGTGGGTACTATCAAAATTTAGTGTTGCATGTTACATGTATAGATTAAAAAACATAAATAATTTTTATTTATTATTTGTTCAACTTTACGAACCGCTACTGAATTTTTCACCCCCTAGTTGCAACGCACATTCACTATGTTGATTTAGTAGTGTCTATTATTTCCCGTTCGCAGTATAGAGTATGTTAATGAACCAAGATAAAATTAACAAATAACTATTAAACTAACATGAAAGACGTACTCTACAAACAATTTAGAAAACAATGTGAAGTGAAGGAATACAAAGTTATCATGGAAATTACTAAATTCTCAAAGTAATAAAAAATAAACGAAAGATGCCATGGAGAATTGCCTAGGGAATTTAATGAATTATTAATTACACAACAAAGAATAAGGATTGCAAAAATATTAATAACTTTAAAAAAAGAAATAGCACATGACTGTCTAAGATAAATTTACGAAATTTATCAAAAAGGACAAAAGACCTCGATCACCGAACGAAACAATTGTTCGATCCTTCGAAAAAAAGTTTTGGGTGTTTCATTCCCACCAATATTGGTAGGCGGGCTGTCCCCCCCGACCTATACTCTTGTGCAAAGTCGGAGGGGTAGGGCGGAAAGCTCTCTTCAGCCTCCTTTAGGAATAGTGGGAATGGGTGGGTGATGGTTGGGGGAAGAAAGATGAGACGGACGAAATGAAGACAGAAGAGAAGTGAAAGACTATCTGTGGAATATTACTACCCCAGCATTTGCCTTAATGATCCAAGGAACCCATAGAAAAACTTGGACCAGAGTAGCCGGCGCCGAAATCGTACCGGTGACCTCCCGAATGCTAAGCAATGATCTAGATGACTAGACCATGCTGCTCGGTTGATCTTTCGATTTATTTATATTACTAATAGCCAAATTATCCTCGCTTCGCTCAAAAAAAGTCAACAGATTTAGGATTAGGTTGTGCATTGAATTCAATAATAGAAAATTCTACTACCAAAATCAACACCTTTTTTCTTTTTTGTTGTTGTGGAAGAGAGGAAATCAAAAGACACCCAGTCGCCCGTTGTGACTGGGTAGTGTCGGATTCTCAGATTCGCCCTAAGAAGAGTACGCACCGACTAAAACATCTCCCCTCCCCAATAGGCCCAGTCCTTTTCAGCCGTGTGCGATTGTGTATGTTATTTGTCTATTGTTTTTTTTTTGTGACAGAAAGTGTGGGTGTGTGGGGAGTGTGTGTGTGTGTAAATGAGTGTTTGTTGTGGGGTTATTTTAAAGGATCGAGTTGATTTTCAAGGTATTCGATTAGGTTGTCAGGGAGGTCTGGAGTGATTGTGAGTAGTCTAGCGGGTGGAAACGGGAGTTTGTTTTTAGGTTTACGTGTAATTCTTTGTGTTGTGTGAGTGACTGTTGTTGTTGTGATCGGGTTATTGTTTTCAATGATTCTTTTAGTGTATCTAATTTGTAGGTTTATTATGCGTGCGGGGACTGGTGTGATTATGATCTTTTCGTAGAATGTGTTGGACGGGTGGAATCTGTCTAATCGCGCGATTCTGCGTAAGATACGTCTTTCTGTTGTTAGGATTTTGTGTATAAGGTGTCGCGAGGGTGTGATTAGTGACACTGCCCGGTTGTCTATCAAGGGTCTAAAATCAACGCCAAGAAAATATTATTATGATAAACGTTATTTCTTCTATAAGTGTGGTAGATTCTATAATGTTCAAGAACATGATTCAATTTTTTAAAACGTCCAAAATTTATTAAAGTCTAGAATCTCCTAAAGGATTCTATAGTATTCTTGAACCCTCTGTAAAAATTCTAGAACATTTTCGAACTTTCTACAAAATTCTAAACCCTTCTGGAAAAATCTAGAAAATTCTCGAGAACCTTCTAGGGATTTCTGGAACATTCTAGAACCCTCTGAGCAATTCAAGAACGTTCTCGAACCTTCTGGAAAATTATAGAATATTCTCTAGTCTTCTGGAAAATTTCATTTCCTTCTCAGATATGAGGTCCTATGCAATAATACTCTTTTGACTCTCGTATCATTGAAACTTACCCCTGCAGCTGCAACCCGAAATCTTCTTCATGAATAGAAAATAGAAGGCTATACCTAATACCATATAACCCTAATGGACCTGTGGAGTTCGGTTGCGGAATTTGAGCGAAAGGTGTAACGCACACCTACTTTCACAATACTTATAATATATGATTAGATGTATAATTGCTCTAGAACGAACAAAATAGCTCGAACCCCAACGCCAAAACACGACACTTTAGTTGTCCGAAGCACTTTTCGGTAACAAAGTTACCTTCTTCAGGGACTGAAGTGAACTAAACCTAAAAGAGAACTAATCCTAATATATACTGAAAGTTGTTAAGGTTCAGTGAACATGGTTCAGCAGCAATGGTGATGATGTTCAATGGACCTTGACAATAACAAAAGATGATAATTAAACTAAACTAAATAGCGGAGATCCAGGGATAGGACCCTTGTCATTGTTAAGTAAAATTTGGTTATTTTTACAGATGTATAAACTTTCAAAACTATCTAGTAGACAATTATTCCTAACTTCTTTAACTAATTTAAGATTATTAATATTAATATTATGTACTTCAGTAAGAATATGTTGGGCAACACTAGATTTTTCGGCCCCTCCCAAAACCCTGTACATGAGCTAAATGCTCCTTGAACCTAGTTTGGATCGAGCGTCTAGTTTGTCCAATATATTTTTTACTACAGTCATTACAGCTAATTTCATATATCCCCGACTTTTCTAAGAAAGGAATTTTATCCTTGGGGTTACCGAGAAGAGTTTGAAGTGAGTTACCATTTGAACTGTAGGCAATGTGAAAACCAAGTTTACGAAAAATGCCTTCGAATCCTCGAGTAAATCTTGGCTCGTGTGGCATAGTGATAAACTTGGTCTTACTGGTGTCTGTTTGAAAAGTCGAAGATCTTGAAACAGAATTCTTAAATTTAATCTTATTAACTAATTTATCAATGATGTTACTATTGTAACCATTGTCAATCGCAATTTTCTTAATTGTACAGAGTTCCTTATGATATCTACAATTAAGAAAATTGCGATTGACAATGGTTACAATAGTAACATCATTGATAAATTAGTTAATAAGATTAAATTTAAGAATTCTGTTTCAAGATCTTCGACTTTTCAAACAGACACCAGTAAGACCAAGTTTATCACTATGCCATACGAGCCAAGATTTACTCGAGGATTCGAAGGCATTTTTCGTAAACTTGGTTTTCACATTGCCTACAGTTCAAATGGTAACTCACTTCAAACTCTCCTCGGTAACCCCAAGAATAAAATTCCTTTCTTAGAAAAGTCGGGGATATATGAAATTAGCTGTAATGACTGTAATAAAAAATATATTGGACAAACTAGACGCTCGATCCAAACTAGGCTCAAGGAGCATTTAGCTCATGCACGGTTTGGTAGAGCCGAAAAATCTAGTGTTGCCCAACATATTCTTACTGAAGTACATAATATTAATATTAATAATCTTAAATTAGTTAAAGAAGTTAGGAATAATTGTCTACTAGATAGTTTTGAAAGTTTATACATCTGTAAAAATAACCAAATTTTACTTAACAATGACAAGGGTCCTATCCCTGGATCTCCGCTATTTAGTTTAGTTTAATTATCATCTTTTGTTATTGTCAAGGTCCATTGAACATCATCACCATAGCTGCTGAACCATGTTCACTGAATCTTAACAACTTTCAGTATATATTAGGATTAGTTCTCTTTTAGGTTTAGTTCACTTCAGTCCCTGAAGAAGGTAACTTTGTTACCGAAAAGTGCTTCGGACAACTAAAGTGTCGTGTTTTGGCGTTGGGGTTTGAGCTATTTTGTTCGTTCTACAACAACCGCCAAAGTTTTTCCAGTCTTTATTTATAATTGCTCTGTATATATAGTTATTTTCTGTTAATGTAGGCCCCTTCCTATCTCTTTTTAATTGCAATTTTAGAATTTACAGCTTTTAAATAGGTGCGTTCTTGGTTTTCGTATATAAACTAATTAGGAGACATTATTAATTACATGTGGATTATCTTTCGAATCTGCACCACTTTCTCCTACTTTGTGAGATTTAATAAGATATGAAGGGTCCTCACATCCCCTCACGTATAATTTACTCTACAACAGAGTTTTTAATAAAAACAATTAACACATTTTTAAATTAAAACGTTAACATGTGATTTTCTAGTTGTGGTAAATAAAATGCAATGAAAATTCGATGGACACCCCTCTCCCCCTTTTTGGATCGCATATAATTAATGAACGTCTTCAAACATCGTTATAATCTCATTTTCAGTAGTACTTACATAATATACTACAGTAAAACTAAACTGTATTACGGTTCTTATGTTAGGAAATTAAAAACTAAAGTCTAATTTTATGGTAGACAATGCCTTTCACAGTAATCTTTCTGCAATATGGATGCATACACAGCTTTCCTATTTTGAGATAAAGTCTTAATTAATACCCTAATTATCCCATTGTTGATTTAGCTTTACCAAACTACTGAGATGATGAAAGCATAATGCTACATACCAAAGAAAAGCGTTCGTTGTTTAAAACGTATTTAGAACAGATACAGGTAATAAAAACGGTGTTATACCTGGTAATAAAAACGGTGTTTTTATTACCAGGTATAGTACTATACAAGACCTTTAATTATAAACTTTAAAGTATGTTACCTAGACGTAAGAAAAAAGGTAGACTCGTTCTAGATATTTTTTATTTTATAGAGTCTCATAGTTAGGTCTGTGGACTTTCGTGGCTGATGTCTATAGGAAACATTAAAATTTTGTTGATGCTCTTATTGTGAAATATTGTAATATACGTACAGGGTTTACCAAGGAATTGCTTCGTTAAAACTTTAAGAAGTGACAATGGGAATTAAATTTTGAAAATTTGGCATTCGTAATAATGTAATATGAACTGTTAATATAAAATATTTTCAATTAAAATAAAGTATTTGATTTGTTAATAATACCATTATTGCAACAGTAGCATTCAAGCGAAGTTACTGATTCTTAATTTAAACTTCTACGATTCAATATCACCTTATTATTTAAGAATAAAGTAGATTTCTTTTAAAAAAAAACTGGGTATTCAATTTAAAGCCTATAATTCTATTTTAAGATTGTATAATTATATTTCACAGAAACGAATATAGTTAATTTAAGATAACATTTACTTCATGTAAACAGAGGTATTGAAATATAACTAATTAATTTGCACAAATGTGAATGAAATATAATAAATAGCCTTTCATTTCAATTTATTATAAAAATATAATAAAACAAAATGAATTCTAAAAACACATAATAAAAATATTTCTAAGGACATATGATTTTCAACAACTATTGTTTAGAAATAATGAGCTTAATTGTAAAAAAGGAAAAACTGGTGAATACCTAATATTGTTGAATGAGTATATAATTCTTGGTTACAATTTAAAAAAAAATCTAAAAGGAAAAGAGCCGTAGGTCACTACCTTCATTTATAATAAAAACAAAATGAAAGAAAAGAACCCTGAGGTCACGAAACTTCTAACTTTTCTCGTTTCCACAAAATATTTCGTTTCCAACACCGAATGTTTTTATTATTTTTAGCTCAATGTAAACATAACACGAAAAATATCAGAAACCGAAAATACCACAAGTTTCAAGAATATTTTCAATAAGTAGATTTTGTTTCAAATTAAACCTCTTTTTGTTTCCTATAAATACCTAATAAGCGGTTTTTGAAACTTTTATTATTCCATTGTAATCTAAAGTTATTTCCTCGAAGGCGAATAATTGATTAGAAGTATCAAATAAAGTTCTAGAATAAAATTTCAACAATTTTCATAAACTAGAATAATTTTAAAGAACGGTTTAAAACAATGATAATTAAAAAGTTTTTTGAAATATTCCTTTTTGGTTTTCTGATATTTTTATCTTCGCACCTCTATCCTCATAACATTCCACATATATAAAATGATTCTGAATTTACTTTTTATTTACATATTTGTTTTCTTCATTTGAACATGTGAAAATGTTGCAAGTTGTTACATAAATATAACATGAGAATAGCTTAAATCCAAGAAGAGCATTAATGTTTTTATTTATAATATAAGCAACCCATTCTTTAGTTGTTAAACAAATTCAAATTATTTCATGTTTCTACATTACTACCTATACCAGTAGGCACTCAAGTTAATTCCATGTACCTAATAGGCCCCCATTATTTCAGTTTTATTGTGCGAAATATGGGCGGTTATGTATTATTACTTGCAGGTAAAAGTGCGTACAGCTACTCGACTCAAATGCCTCCCCATACAATAAGGGCGAAAATATATAAAAAAAAAGAGCGTGTTACCATCGACAATTTTAAACAGGCAACAACCTCCCATCTGCGATGATGTTTATTGAAAAATATCGCTATTCGCGACGCTATTTCATGTGCACGATCGCTTCGATTGCACCCTCTCCCTCATTCTCTCACACTTATTTTCCCCTTCTCTCTTCCTCTCTCTTTTCTTCTGTTTTCTACGTATACCTTTTCTCCCCTTGTCGTGCCTTTCAGCGTCCTTTTCCCTTCGGCAAAGTGCTGTGTACCCGTTAAAATATTAATGCATCAATTTCTTTTGGCAGGGGCGCTTGTTAGGGAAAGTGGATGCATACTTCAGCTCCTTCAGAAGGTGCAACTATCCCTCCGTCAACTCTCGAGGGACTGTCGAGATAGTCGAGGAATGTGGACGTTACACAAGGTAAGCATGTAATAACTACATATAACTCGTATTTTACCCCACATTACCGTATTCATGGCCTTTAAAATAGGATTTTTCTGTAAATAAAATTTTAAAAAATCTGTCAACTATTACCAACTTCACACAATATTGTTATTTCAGTTACATTTATACGAGGTATATGTTTCTTCTATAAATCTATCTGAAGGTACACTGAACTTGTATCATATTCGAAAAGGCCAAATACTTAGTTCATATTCAGCAAATAAGTAAATCATTTTTTTCTAATATTATAGGACTACTAACAAATTATTGCGTGAATAAATTGAGACGACTAAATAGGTTGTAACTTGATCCAATAAAATCAAACTTTAAACTGTTTCAACAGATGTTAAAATACGTCAAATTGAATCATTAAATATGATAAAGATGCTCCACAAATAATTAAAAATTGGAAAAGGTCTTACCCCTCATAACCACAACACTTTTAAAAAACGCGGACACGTGTTTCGCTCACTTACGAGTCGTGAGCGAAACACGTGTCCGCGTTTTTTAAAAGTGTTGTGGTTATGAGGGGTAAGACCTTTTCCAATTTTTAATTATTTGGTTTTCCACAGTCTCCTTTATATTTATTTTAAATGCTCCACAAATGTTTTTGGGCAAATAATTCTTAGTTATTACTCTATAATTTTTAATTTTATTTGTGTGCAATGTATTTTCCAATATTAGGTTTCTGTACCCTGCTGTTGTTAATTTTTGATAAATTAATTAATTAATAAAAATATGAGTTGAAAAGTGTAGATACTCACTGAAATAAAAACTCAAATTGAGCTGGATCAGATTTGTACATTATTTAAGCTACTGCCCTTTATCCGTATAACCTAATAGATAATAATCGTTAAATTTTAGCAAATAATAATAATGATAATGTAGAGACCAGAAATAATAAAAAATAATAATTTTTATTCGTTGGTATTATTTTTGGTCTCTACATTAATATATTTCCTGCAGAGACGTGATCATACGTAATATGGGCCGAGCGTAAACAATATTCTCTGTATTACCGAATGATACTAATAGGGTATGCAACACACAAATCACATTAAGGGAAACGTATGTAAGTCTCCCATGAGCTAAGAGGGCATTCGCGGACTTTAAAGCTTGGAAACTATAAATAATATAGTAGTAATAGCCTAATACATAGAAAATATAATTAAACTTGCCAAAAAATAAAAGAACAGTACTGTTTACAATAGTATATAAGTATATACATCAATTATAAAGTTAAAAAACATCTCTCAAAATGCATACGTAAACTTTTGGAAAGTACCTAACATACAAAAAATTAAATATACTAACAGGCTAATTAATAAAATATCTACGTTAAACCTCTATACTGTCTAGTGTTAAAAATTTTAGAGTACTTAACATCTAAATAGAATAAAAATAACAGTTAAAAACTGAATTAATAGGTAATTATCATTAAAGACACTACTGATTTATAATAATATGAGCTTCGTATATAATTGTCTTACCCTAACACTTGCTTCGTTTACAGTTTTTGTAGCATAATGAACGCTAATAGTAAAATAAACTCTTAATATTATATTAAATAGTTGCCTAAGATGAGTGTTAAGCGGATTTTGATCTAGTATATTTATATCAAAATTTACCTTTCAGGATGTACTTTTGAAGTGACGGGATTGACGACAACTCTAATTTTATGGTACTACTACTGCGAAATTAAATTACATTATGTATCGTAACTTTACACATTTAGTTTGTTACTTACTGTTGCTACTGCGACGAAATAGTTCGTTTGGTACGTCGAGGTACTACTTTTTTAATTAAATGTTCAGGAAAATCAAAAATAATAGGAACAGCATTTGGATTTAATTTTCTTTTTCCTACGAATATTAAAAAAACACTTTCTTCAAAATGCATATTGCAAATAACTGCATCCTTTGTCGGTGTGAAATTTTCGCGCCTTACTGCATTCACCCATTTTTTCTTTAATTCGGGATCTTTAGGGAACCTTATTAGAAGAAATTATAAATGTATCAGTGTGCTTTATGTTTGAAATTTACTTACAAATAAAATGAAATTGAGGAATCTTTAGAGGATCTTTCACGGCAACTGTATGCACAACAAAAGTTAACCATTGTTCTTATATTAAAATAGTTTTATACTAATTTAACTAAAAATAACTAATTCACAAAACCCTATGTAAACAAAAACTGTGTCTCATAACGTTTGTCTTAAATTACCGCGCTCGACACTTCGACTATATAAAACTTTCTGAATGAGGTTGCGGGAGCTCTAATAAGTTCAGCGTTTCTGTCCCTTAATGCGCACGATGGGTTGCCTACCCAAATAATATCATCTTGAAAATCCTCAGTCAAAAGACTCAGTCTAGTTATAATCACATCTTTGATTACCTGACATTTAATGATTAACTTATTGAGTATTTGATGAAGTTCTGAAATAAGAACGAAACGTTGTACAAAAATAAATAAAAGTTATAAAGTAATAACTCAAGAATCTTTTATTCAAAACATTTGTGAAGCCTTCTTGCTATATTATAAAACGTGGACATGAAGCAAGTTAATATACTAAACACTAAGAGTAATTAAAACAAAAAGGGTTCTAATTAAATCCCCAGAAGACGACCTCAAAACAACTCTTGCTTTCTAACACCAATTTATTCTTCTAAGGACACGAACACAATAAAGTAACTTTATCACTTCTAACTTGTACACTGAATTGCTTGTTATCTCTTTTATTTCGACCTTATCGTATCGTCTTATTTGGGTCTTGCAGCAATCATTTAAGGACTTGTTTAAAACAGTTTATCCTTCCTCGTTGCGTAATATCGGTTATACCTTCCTTTTGTACTTCCTCACATGGTAAGCTATTTACCCTATACATGACAATTCGTAATAGTCCTATATCCTCAAATTCCTTGCCTAATCAATTAATTGGTGTAAAAGTAAACAATAATCCGCCGCGCCAGACCGTCTAGGGAAATCGACCACTGTGCACATTATTAAAAGTGAATAATGAAACAGATACCTAGTGAACAGAATCGAAAATTTTCTTCTATTAATAACCTCATGTTTATTACACCTCAGTATATTATTTTTCTCCACAAAATTGTATCTACAGTTGTGCACCAACTGTTTTCACATTTGATGTAAAATATCTTTCGAGGGCGAAACAACGATTATAGCGGTCATACAATTTTTCGATGCCATTTTTATAATACGATTTGTCTTTAGCCTATAAATAGGCTTCAGCTTCGGCGATTACCTATTCATTTATGTCCAGCGAGCATCCCCTTGAGGTTTGACAACAAAAAAAGTCGCTGGGGGCCAGATCTGGAGAGTACGGTGGATGCGGAAGCTATTCGAAGCCCAATTCATAAAATTTTGCCATCGATTTCATTGATTTGTGACACGGTGCATTGCCTTGATGAAACAGCACTTTTTATATATTTTTTCAAAGTAACAAAACTTCATTCACTAAAAATGCTATAACTCAGATACTAATAGTGCAACAGCTGTCAAACTTATACACGCGTCTTTTGAAGGTAAGGGCTAACTAAAAATCATATGGATTTGATACTAGTAGCGCCATCTATGGGCCAGCCTATGAACTTTTCAGCTCGCCTAATACTTATGAGGCAACATTTTATTGAGTTCATAGACGGTTAAAGCACTTTATAGGGCGTCAAGCTAAGACATGTTCGTGAAAAGCCCCAAAACTAACGACCGATAAAAGGAACGAGAAGACTTCTCAAAAAAATTCATTTCTAGAAGGCGTGCTATAGGTCATAACCAGAACAGAAAAAGAATGCAGCCTTCAACTTCTCAGGGTAGTTTCACGGAAACATCAGTGAAATGTAATTATTCGTTCTTTTTAAAACAAAAATATTTAAAACAAAGTGTACAGGAAAAACAAAATTAATGAAACTATAACACTACATCATTATTTCAATAAGCGCATCAAACATAATTTCCAACGATTCTTTCATCTTTCGAATTCTTCTTTTGGAATGCTCTGTTGGTCCTTGAGACAAATTATAGTAGATCAATTTAACGTTTGTTTAAGGTCGATTTTTATTTTGGAAATATAACAGAGCCTGAAAGAGCTGTAAATAGAAATTAAAGTAACTTAAGGAGCACCACCGCGGTCTTGATTTAAACACAAATACAGAGGCTTGAGGACCGATACGTTCTCGTGTTGTTTCTTCTAACACTAGCTCTTCCAAAACGTTAACAGCCCCTTGATCACTGCGTATTTATTGCTCTTCAAAACATCTATTGGTAGATACCTACAGTATTCCTGGTTATTTGTTGGTTTTTATGAAAAGATCTCGTACCTAATGAATTATCGCTTACCGTTCAAGAATAGGACTAATACCACCTTCACATTGTTAGCAGCTTATTTACATAGATTTCACTAAAAGAACTTCGTGTTTTAATGTCAGAACACTTAAAAAACTGTCAATCTGAGCTCTCAATCTCGAACAAGTATATGATCTCCCTATAGGTTCTCCAATTTCTCTTGCTGGCGGATATTTTTATGTCAAATTTCGGAGAAAAACATTTTAATAGTAACACTTCCCTAAAAGATAAGAAATTTTATTGAAAAAGGTATGTGATATTGTGTATGTGTGGTTGAGTACTGAAAGAAAGTTAAAAAAATTCTTCATGCATTTAATAATTGTTGAAAATTGATCAATCAACAGCTGACATATATTAACTTCTATTTGATATTTTTATTTTGTATAGAATCAAGTCGGTAATTCAAATGTTTATATAGTTTGTTATTTTCGTTAGTCATGTAAAATATCCTTACAAAATAGCACGTCTTTATTTTGTGAGTTAGTAATGTGTATTTTTGATTGTTAATAAAGTTAATAAAAATCAATCACTGCCAACTCAAGACTGACTCATTTATCAACTAAGAACCCAGTCAAAATAACAACAGGTTATGGGCCCAGAACAGCTGTAAAGGTTCTTTGGAAGTTTGCAAAAGAATATGACAGGCAAGTCAAGAAAAGCAGTCATCGCACAGCAAGACAAAGTTGAACACGTACACGCAAGTCGCTTTAAGTCAGAAAATCGTCATGAAAGATTGTAGATTCATTTTGTTTATAAATTGTCAGAAGTCAGTCAAAACAATTGTCAGAAGTCAGTCAAATTGTAGAATTTAAAGCAAAATGGATACTGTGAAATCTCAGTTGGAAATGTTAAATGAAGATAGTCAAGGAAATGTCAATTTCATTTCATGGCGATTTAAATTAAACCTAGCACTTAAGAATAAGGACTTGTACGACATTGTGACAGGTGCAAAGTCCAGACCAGCAGGTGCTACGTCAACAGATCTCGTTTCAACTTTGATTAAGAAGGATATTGAAGCTCAAACGCTAATAGGTTTAAATGTAAACAGTAAGATTGCGAACAAAATTGCAAATTGTAAAACTGCCAAAGATATGATCGATAAATTAGTTAGTTTATACGGTACGAAGACTGATGTAACTATACAAACGTCCCGAATTAAATTCTTTACTTTTAAATATGATGAAAGCAAGTCAGCAGTGGAAAATTGTATGGAGATTTTGGATCTTGCTGATGAAGTGTCAACCGAAAATGATCATATGAAGGAAAGTTGGATCATGCAAAGAATCACGAGTGGACTACCGCTAAGATTGGCACACTTCAGGACATCATGGGCAATGTGACCGGAGCAGCAAAGAACGTTGAAACTCTCATGGAACGTTTGAGACTCGAAGACGAAGAGAGAAACGACGACAAATTCAGAGGGCAGCACCAACAACGCTCTCATGGCAAGACGTGAGAAACAGGAACAGTCGTCAAACAGTAAACAGGACAAGTCACAGCTCACATGCTACAAATGTGGAAAGAAAGGTCACATGACCTGAAGGTTTTGACAATGGATCAGGGAAAGTCTGCAAGTTAGGTAAGAGTCTTTACGGACTCAAACAATCTCCAAGGATGTGGAACAAGAGGGTTACCACACACTTTGAAAAGCAGATAGGCCTGATCAACACAGATGACGACCCGTGCATCTAATATAACAAGGACAAGAGCATTATGCTCTCACTCTTTGTGGATGATGGATTGGTAGCTGGAAAGGACGAAAACCAAATATACAAACTGTAAGGGGAGATAGGCAAGGAATTTGAGATAACATTCAGCAAGAAAGCGCAAGACAAGTTAACGTATTTAGGAATGGAAATCAAGATTGACAAAGACGGTATCTTCGTAAATCAGCCTCGTTACACGGAGAAAATCTTGAGAAAGATGAAACTTGAGAAGTGCAATCCAGCATCAACACCTATTGAGCAAGGGATGATCAGCAAGAAGACAGACTTCAAGAACGACGAGCCACTTCCGGCGAATAACAACTATCGCGAGGCAATAGGGAGTTTGTTGTATTTATCTACAATTACCAGGCCAGACATCAGCTTCGCCGTGAACTATCTCAGTCGATTCTACAACAACCCTATGAAGAGCCATCAGGCTTGAGAGGGACTACGACAGCAGGAATTCCCTTCGGAGGAGGCAAAATTCTCGTGGCCTACACAGATTCAGACTTTGGAGGAGACTCTCAGACTGGAAAGTCGACGAGTGGAGTGTTGGTAATGAGAGGAGGACCAGTGATCTGGTACTTACAGAAGCAGCGTCTGGTAGCGACTTCAACAGCAGAAGCCGAGTACCGAGCTGCGGTGTCAGTGATTGATGATATATGCTGGATCAAACGAATTGCACTGGAACTTGGTATTCTGAAAGTTGATCAACCGATCACCTTGTACGTCGATAACATGTCAGCCATACACATGCTACAAAATGCATACGAAGAAAAGACAACCAGAGGAAAGAAACACATCGAGATATCACGCAAGTACATTCAGCAACATGTCGGCAAAACTG
Organism: Agrilus mali; assembly: GCA_029378335.1. Lineage (NCBI taxonomy): Eukaryota > Metazoa > Arthropoda > Insecta > Coleoptera > Buprestidae > Agrilus > Agrilus mali. The sequence goes on from CM055660.1 coordinate 11,659,972, forward strand.
TGACACTGCAACACATCGAGAGCAGCAAGCAGACTGCAGACATTCTCACCAAACCACTTAACAGAAGAATCTTCGAAACGCTCCGCTGAAAATTGATCAAGGAGGAGTGTTGAGAATTGATCAATCAACAGCTGACATATATTAACTTCTATTTGATATTTTTATTTTGTATAGAATCAAGTCGGTAATTTAAATGTTTATATAGTTTGTTATTTTCGGTAGTCATGTAAAATATCCTTACAAAATAGCACGTCTTTATTTTGTGAGTTAGTAATGTGTATTTTTGATTGTTAACAAAGTAAATAAAAACCAATCACTGCCAACTGAAGACTGACTCATTTATCAACTAAGAACCCAGTCAAAATAACAACAAAATTGTTACGTAATTTACAATGTCATGTATTCTACTCTCAAACACTTTTATTAAATTAATTAGTACACAACGATTCAATAACTATTTCGATAACAACAACAATTCAATAGCTATTTCGCTTTTTAATCGCTTTTCTTCACTTCGAACCTATCTCTGTCACTCTTCTATCGAAAACTGTCAAACTGTCCAACGCTGTTCCTTATATAGTATTATGGACGTTTCTAGGTGACTCAAAACGTCCAGCAACTCTCGAACCTTCTGGAACGCGTCATTTTACTTAACTTTTGCAGTCGGCGGATGTCAACGTCACTCAAAACGCCACGTCCATCACACTGCCCCCCCCCCCTCTAGCACTGATCGTCCCGATCAGTTTCTTCCACTGTGTATGGAGCTAATCGGTCGAGGTGTACAACTTTCATCTTCAATTTGGGGCCTCGTTGTATCCTATAGACGACATCGTTTATCCGGGTAACCACTTTGTACGGGCCCTCCCAATTCCGTTGTTATTAAGGGCACTTTTCTTTATTGCGAACTGGGTCACTGAGATATACACGATCGCCCTCCCTGAATCCAGTGGAATTCACTCGCTGGTCGTAGCGGTTGCCATCTTCAGTTCGTGGAAAGGGACCTGCGATATCCATGGCCATTCTTTCGAATGGTGCTCCGACGTTATACTGGTGCATCTTTCCTCGTGTCCTGGTTCTCGGAGGTTTGTTAGAAGCACATACTTCGCATTTTCTACACAAGTCTTGCACATCCAATCCAGCGTTCACCCAGTAATACCGTTCACGTAGTTTCACTGAGGTTTTCTTTATCCCAAAATGTCCACCTCGAGTTCCAGCATGCAGCTCTTTTATTACTTCTTCCGTCTTTTTCTTGGGCAACACAACTTGTAGTCGCCTATTAGTCCCGTCCGGACTTTCCCAGATTCTTTTAAGGACTCCATTCTCGAGCTTTAGGGAATCCTATTGGGCCCAATAACATTTCGTCGAAGTACTAAGGGGGCTTACGTCCGCCCATGTTGGCCGAGATTCTCCTGTCATCTTCCATTTCATGATGGGTCCTAAGTCATCATCGGTTCGCTGATCCTCAATCAACACTGCGTCTTCCCAATTCTCTTGTCTGTCTACGGTGGTATGTAGGCATAGACCTTGTTCTAACTCTTCTTTTCGTTCCATTGAAGAACAATTCTTGCTATTCCGTGGGCATGATCGTCTTGACAGGACTTCAGCATTACCATGGTGTTTTCTTATCCGATGACTAATTTTGACATTGTATTCCTGTTTGCTTCTTTCGGCGGCTGACCTCTGTCTTTTTCCAGATGGACATCCGCAGCTTAAGTGCCCCGTACGTCCGCAATTCCGACATGTAATTTGTCGTTTTCTTTTGACACAATCGCGTGAAATATGTCCATGTTTGTCGCAAATCCAACATTTGAAATTGTATTCTTGTTTGCTTCCTTCGGCAGCTGACGTCTGTCTTCTTCCAGACGCATAGCCGCTGCTCAAGTGCCCCGTACGTCCGCAATTCCATCATGTAATTTCTCGCTTCCTTTTAACGCAATCGCGTGAAAGATGCCCATGTTTGTCGCAAGTCCAACAGCGTGGGCGCTCACAACCCTTCCTTTGGTTGCGAAGACATGACTTCTTTGACTATTTTCACAACTTCTTGTCGAAATATCTCGCTGTCGTCATCAAAATTTATGCCAGCCTGCCGGATTCTAGCATGTATTATGGATGCCTGTTTGGCTGCTTAATATTCCAGCGCGTGCGACAATGCTTCGCCTGCAGTTTTAGGTCAAGACATGCGCAGGGCTTGCTGTATTTCGACTTCTTGCACTCCATCGACAAACATTTGGGTGGACAGGTGGTCTGTAAAGTCTTGAGGGGCACTAGGATAAGCCAACCGCACAGGCCTTTCGACGTCCGCTTCGAATTGTTAGAGGCTTTCGCTGCTACGTTGATAGCGGCTTTTTAACTGAGCCTGGTACATTTGTTGGAGGTGTTTATCACCATAGCGCATCTCCAATCGGAAACGTCTAGAGCTTCCCCACATAGCGCTATGATTAGGGCAGTGGCTTTCTCCGTTTCGTTCCATTCATTTGCTTTGGCAGCAGCGTCGAATTGTTTAAGATAAACTGACCAAGAGGCCTTCCCATCAAATGTTGGTGGTTTTATTCTCAACATTCTTACACTTCCTTCTTCGATTTTTTTTTTGGTTTTGAGTATTCTTGAACGTTCAGATTGGCCTTCATTTCGTCTAATTCCTTTTGAAACTTTTCGTGCATGGCCCTTACTTCCTTTAAGTTTTCTTGAACTTCTTGAACTTCTATTCTTACTTCTTTTAACTCTTCCTGAACTTCTACTCTGACTACCTTTAGCTGTTCTTGAACTTGTACTCTCACTTCCTTTAACTCTTCTTGAACTACTATTTTTGGCTCCGGTACCATATATGGCCCGCTGCAAAAACATAATTTATGCACATATTCAGGTTCTAGGGTGAAGTAGAAACTATCATAAGAGATCACAAGCACCAGAACCTAACCTAACCCAACTTAACCACCTCTTACCGTAACCTAAACAAAACCCCTGGTGATAGCACTTTTCGGTGGTGCATAGCACTCTTCACTCTTATATAGCATTATGGAAGTTTCTAGGTGACTCTCGAAACGTCCAGCAACTCTCGAACCTGGAACGCGTCATAGGTAACTTTTACTCAACTTTCGCAGTCGGCCCATGTCAACGTCACTCAAAACGCCACGTCCATCACAATAAGTTTAAATCAAAAAATTCAATTTACAATACAAATAGGGAATGAATTTAGGCTCAACTTCCTAAATATGAATATAAAACATTCGTAATATTCATATATAGAAAACCAACTTTCTCCGACACAATAATATATAGTAGATTAGAACAATACTTCCCCATCAAATTAGCAGCATTACATTCAGTCTTATTCACAGATTGTTAACTTATCCCTTTAATAAAGAAAATCACAACAAAGAATTATATTTAATAACAGATATTACCTATAACAACTGCTATAAAACTAATTTAATAGATAAATTAATTAATAATAAGAAATCAAAAATGTTACAAAAGGAATTTCACAAACCTGAAATAGAAAAAGATAAAAAAATACAAATTTATTAACGATGTTCCAAAAGTATCTTAGAACATTTTTAAAGAACTGAATAAAACAGGGATATAAACAATTTCAGTGAACAAGAATAATACAGGAAAAATGTTAGTTAAAAATCAACAAAAATGTAGTTATTTGAAAAAGAGCGGTGTCTACCAACTGCCCTATAAAAATTGTTATACCTTTGAAATAGGCCAAACAGGTAGAAATGTAGAATATAGATTAAAGGAACGTTTTAAAGACATTACCTATTGTTATAAAACCTAAAACAGAAATGAGTAACGATTATTTAGAAATGAGCCGTCAACTATATGAACAAAATATACAATTATTACACGCCGAAAACAAAGGGAAAAGACTAAATTTGTTCGAACAATTTGAAATTAAAAAATCCATAAAATTTGAACATGACATCACAAATGATGATGGTGAATTGCTTTTTAAAAAAGGTTGTCTGAACTTTATTTAGTTTATTTATTATTTCATATAATAAAACACTTGATTGTTAATTAATTATTTATTTAAAATTAAAGAAAGTCCCTAATTAAACGATTCACAACCGAAGGAGAGTTGCGACCGGTTGGTTGGGAGCCTTGTTTAACTCTAAAGTATAAAATTGTTATATTAAATAAAGAAACATCTTATCTCTATCTTACTAAGCATATAAAATATTACGCGGAAAGCGTATTGCTGAGCAGTGCATCGTTTTAACTAGTACCTTTGTGTATGTATGCATAACGTAATAGGTCAATTCAGAATGCGTCAGAAAGGTTTTTAGACCACCAATAATTTTAATGGTAGTTATTTCCCTATTTCATTATTCTTTGAATTTCTTGGTGTAAAATTTCCGATCACGTGTTGTTCACGCGCTTGCACGTCACGTACCGGTCAGCACCCCCTTCTTGTACTCCCACTATCACTGTTCATCCCCTTGCATCTCTATCTTCTTTCAATCGATCAACTTTCACGAATTATCGATAAAAATCCTACTCTAAACTCCACCCCAACAACATTTCTACCCTTTCCCTTATTTTCAAATTTTCATAATTATTTTTCATTTTCGACAGTACGTTTCTAATATTTATTCAATTCAGCCCTTCTTACATTTCACCGAGCGGCATGGCCTAGTGGTCTATATCATTGCTTAGCATTCGGGAGGTCACCGGTTCGATTCCGGGGCCGACTACTCTGGTCCAAGTTTTTCTGTGGTTTCCTTGGATCATTTAGGCAAATGCTGGGGTAGTAATATTCCACAGATAGTCTTTCACTTCTCTTCTGTCTTCATTTCGTCCGTCTCATCTTTCTTCCCCCACACCACCAGCCACCCATTCCCACGATTCCTGAAGGAGGCTGAAGAGGGCCTTCCGCCCTACCCCTCCGACTTTGCACAAGAGTGTAGGTCAGGGGGGACAGCCCGCCCACCAATATTGGTGGGAATGAAACACCCAAAAGTTTTAATTTTTTTTTTTTCTTACATTTCATTCATTTTTCGTATTTGCAAGCTTCGGCAAATACCGTATTTAAGTAAATTCAAATTTCAGTCGTACATTAAGTTTTCTTTGTTAAGTGTTTTTTTATATGTGTAGTGTTTAATTAAATAAAAACAATTAAAAAGCGAAGTCCATTTATCTTTGTGTGTGTGAACAATCTTTGAGTGAGTTTCGGCAATTTTGCTAAGCTCGTCACACCAGGCGACAACACGTTGATTGATTATGTGATGAGGGTTTTCTCTCAATTTTGACACTTCTCTTTCCTTTAATGAGATTGGTTGAGATGTTATAGGACCTTCCACTCTTCTTCCCTCTTCCTCTTTATGACGAGTTTGTAATTGTATTAGGAACAAAAAGGTTGTTGTAAGATTTTCAACTCCCTCGTATTAAATAAGTTTTTGGTGGACTCCCTTCGACTATTTCAGCTCATGTTAACAGTTCATTGATTCCTTTCCAAAGGTTTGTTGAAATATCACTCTACGATACCTTGTCCGAAATTAAAACAAAATTTAACGCACCACACTCGTTTTCTCCGTGACAACTACTGGAATGAAAAGCAAGTTGCAGAACTAAAGTTGATACAAAGAGATTAAATAGACACAGAAATCAACAGAAAAGATTTAATTTTTTGTTTGTAAAGCTGTAGCGAGTTTAGTAAAAGTAACTCTTTTTTTTTCCTGTGATCACGTGGTAGATCACTTGCATTGGTTTCTGCTTTTTATCAACTGTATTTCTTTCGTACCTTATTACTTTCCGTATCCACGGTCGTTTCGAATATTCAATTACATTATGTTTTTCAGAATCATGTTACTCCACAACATTTTATTTTGTGCTTGAAATACCTGCCTCGCTAATTTAATATTATCATAGTATGCCACGACACGATGAGAAAAATAAACGAAGAAAAACTTACCTGCCTTGTAGCTATCCCTTAGTCGCAGTCGATTCGATATCTGTAGAGGATGGAAAAGTTTAACGTTCTTTACACCGAGAAGAGTTCTTTAACAAAAACCAAGGCCATAACTTCATTTTTATTTGCACAGTTCTCCTAGCTTCGGTTAAAATTTTCTAACTTTCTAACTCTTTGTACTCAGAAAACAAATAGCCCTAAGCGACAGTTACTACCTACCTATTTACAAATAAAATAAGAAATCTGCTTGATACGTTTCTCTTAAGGCAATAAGTACCAACTATATATAGTCATTTTAAATTACTTATTTGAATTGTTAACATTTTAATTAACCGAAATTTTTGTTCATATTTAATGTCAGTCAAATGATTTTCTATTAAGGTATTATATAGGCACGCATTTAAAGATGCTCTTCCAAGTAGTTTATCTTTTATATACAATTTTAGAAATCTTAATTAATTCATGATTCCTCATTCTTACAAAACCATATATTTTCGAAAAAGATGTAAGCTGTTCGTGGAAGTTTCGACTTTCAGCATTTCCATCTCATTCGCTCATTACAAAACAGATTTATAAACGAATGTACGGTTACAGAACAAACTCACTAAATTAATTATTACCTTACTAAAACCCAAGCTAGGGAAACAAAACGAAAGTTTCAGTCACAAATAAGGAACTGCAAAGTGAAAAATTAAGTTACAAAGTTAAGAATTCTACAAGCAAGTTAATCTAGGGAACAATTAATACATATGTTGCTTTTGGTGGTGTTTATATTTATTGAAAATCTTTAAGAATTCTAAGTTTCAGGAAGAATAAAGCCAAATACTTGTGGAAATACAAAAAGAAGCTCCCATTAAATATTTGATTAATTCAATTTAAGTAAGTATGGGATTGCAATTAGTGAATCCAAAGAAAAAACGAACGAGGTGTAATTAATTTAATGACAAGTGTAATAAATACAAAACTCTCTCTGTATAATTAATTGTTGTAGGCGTTACTTGTTGAAAGTTCATATTTAAAATAGAAAGCGAATAAAACGATGGAAAATTTTCATTTATAATTTTATTAATCACAACAATTGTTTCGCCAAACATTGGCTTCTTCAGGTGAAGAAGAGTCTAATTAACAAGTTACAAATATCGGTTTATATATACACGGTATAGACTAAGTAAAGTGAGAAATAAGTGGGGCAATTAAATTTTTGGAAACAAATTTAACAAAGGAGACCTATTAACTTCGATTTGATCATTAAGTAAAACATTTAATTTATTATATTTATTAATATACAAACTTTCTGTTAAATTGAGTTGAATGCTTTTGGGTAATTCTTTTAAAATTTCGAAATTATCACTAAAAGAGTGTTTTTCAAGCAACAAGTGTTCAGCGTAGGTAGAATCCATTTTTTTATTGATATAGCTACGTTGTTTATGTTCACGAATCCTATGAATGAAAGATCTCCCAGTTTGACCAACATAGACTTGGTTGTAGTCACCACATTCAAGTAAATAAACTCCAGATTTTGATGATTTATCAGATTTAGCTTTGTTATGTTTTATAAATTTAGATAAAGTATTGCTGGTTTTAAAAAAAGTAACTACATTATGTGATTTTGACAGTATATGTCTTAATTTTAAAGAAATATCTCCTACGTATGTGATAGAACAATACTTATTTGAATTGGAGTTAATTACGGGGTGGATGTGATTTAATGTTTTTTATAGAGTTTTTTGTTTAATAAAGTTTGTATTAAACTAACTGGATATCCGTTGTTTATAGCGATGTGAAATATTCTATTTAATTCAAGTTCAAAATTATTTTTGTTTAAGGGAAGATAAACTAATCTATGTAACACGGAATTGAAAGCTGCTATTTTATGATTAAAGGAATGGAACCATTTAGCGTGTATAACCATATCCGTATGGGTAGGTTTATGAAATATAGAAAATTCATGTTTGTTGTTAATATTACTTATAGTTAAGTCAAGAAAATTAATAGACTTATTTGTTTCCATTTCTTTTGTAAATTTAATAGAAGGATATAAGTTATTTATGAAATTAAAAAGATTATTAAGTTGACGATCAGAACCATTAAAACAAACAAGTATGTCATCTACGTATCGATACCAATAAAAGCAATTTTTGAAAAGATGATTTTTAGAGATTTTATTTTCTAGATTATTCATAAAAAATTCGGCAAGCAAAGTACTTAAGGGGTTACCCATAGCTAGACCTTCATTTTGTTCTTAAAATTCTTTATTAAATTGTAAATAATTTTGTTAAAGGGTTAAAATTAAAAGTTGAATAATATCATTTAAAAGAATGATGTTTACTTTATTTTTGTGTTAATATTTGTTTACTATTTTTATTACCTCATTAGGGGGTATACTAGCAAATAAATTAGAAACATCGAAAGATATGAATTTACTATTGGAAGGTAATGTTAATTTGGAAATTTTGTTAATCAATTCAAATCGGCCAATTTTATGATTTCTTTTACTAATAATTTTGAAATAAATTTGCAAGGAGGTTATGTATATGAAACAATTGCTCTAATGGGTAAACCCTGTTTGTGTAATTTTAATAAGCCGTACAGTTTAGGAGATTGATGGTTCATGACTATAAACGAATTGTTTCTGGCAAAACCTGTTTGATTCAAAATTGTTTTGACTTCTTTTTGAAAAGTTTGAGTAGGGTCTTTTTGAGCTTATTAAATTGATTAAGTTTAAAAAAGTTAAAAGTTGAATAATATCATTTAAGGGAATTTATTCAACTTTTTACTTTAAACTCTTAAACAAAATTATTTACAATTTAATAAAGAATTTTACGAACAAAATCAAGGTCTAGCTATGGGTAGCCCCTTAAGTACTTTGCTTGCCGAATTTTTTATGAATAATCTAGAAAATAAAATCTCTAAAAATCATCTTTTCAAAAATTGCTTTTATTGGTGTCGATACGTAGATGACATACTTGTTTGTTTTAATGGTTCTGATCGTCAACTTAATAATCTTTTTAATTTCATAAATAACTTATATCCTTCTATTAAATTTACAAAAGAAATGGAAACAAATAAGTCTATTAATTTTCTTGACTTAACTATAAGTAATATTAACAACAAACATGAATTTTCTATATTTCATAAACCTACCCATACGGATATGGTTATACACGCTAAACCGTTCCATCCCTTTAATTATAAAATAGCAGCTTTCAATTCCGTGTTACATAGATTAGTTTATCTTCCCTTAAACAAAAATAATTTTGAACTTGAATTAAATAGAATATTTCACATCGCTATAAACAGCGGCTATCCAGTTAGTTAAATACAAACTTTATTAACTCTATTAAAAAAAATATTAAATCTTATCTACCCCGTAATTTACTCCATTCAAATAAGTATTGTTCTATCACATACGTAGGAGATATTTCTTTAAAATTAAGATATATACTGTCAAAATAACATAATATAGTTACTTCTTTTAAAACCAGCAATACTTTATCTAAATCTATAAAGCATAACAAAGATAAATCTGATAAATCATCAAAATCTGGAGTTTATTTACTTGAATGTGGTGACTGCAATCAAGTCTATGTTGGACAAACTGGGAGATCTTTCATTCATAGGATTCGTGAACATAAGCGTAGCTACATCATTAAAAAAATGGATTCTACCTACGCTGAACATTTGTTGCTTGAAAAACACTCTTTTAATGATAATTTCAAAATTTTAAAAGAATTACCCAAAAGTATTAAACTCAATTTAACAGAAAGTTTGTATATTAATAAATATAATAAATTAAATGTTTTACTTAATAAATAGGTAGAGAGTATAATCACAATAAATGCGATAAAAACAGTATTTCTACTGTTTTACTTAATGATCAAATCGAAGTTAATAGGTCTCCTTTGTTAAATTTGTTTTCAAAAATTTAATTCCCCCACTTATTTCTCACTTTACTTAGTCTTTACCGTGTATATATAAACCTATATTTGTAACTTGTTAATCAGACTCTTCTTCACCTGAAGAAGTCAATGTTTGGCGAAACAATTGTTGTGATTAATAAAATTATAAATGAAAATTTTCCATCGTTTTATTCGCTTTCTATTTTAAACTCACTCTTTTACTTCTGAACAAACTCTGTCCACATGGACACTTAAAAATTATTAAATAAAAACTAAACCTACTTGACAAATCTAATATCGATACTACATATGTATTTTTTTAATTTGCATATTTATCAAAGGAGGTAATATTTGGATAACTTCTTCCAATTATATCTTATTAACTAATCGGATGTTAACCTTAAAATAGTAACATTAACTTGTTAAAGGAATTAGAGAAAACTCTCCACCACAATTTCTTGACTGTACGTGCACTTGCAATTTTAAGAATGTTTACAATAATCCTTATGATTTAAGTGCTTAAATTATATATTTGTTACGATGCATGTAACGTACTTGTCGTAATAGTATACATAATGTGATTAGACGTAAACCTTTATTGTGCACACTGCTATCAAAAGGTCCATTCCCACTATACAATACACGTTTACTTAAGTCCGTAAACCGTTTTTATTGCTTTGTATCGAAATAATCATTTTTATGGCGATATCATACAATCTTAAACTACCACAAAAATACTGAAGTTTTAGTGTATTCTTAGCTATGAAATAAAAGCGTGGAAGACAACGATCCGCGATTCAAATCGAGAAATCTGCAGCTTTATTGCTTTGCAAAAACATTCACATCAACATAATTTATTCAAAGAAATGATGTTTATAGGCAAACAAATCTAATCTAAAAAAGTTAAGACGTATCAAATGCGCATAGGTACAATAATACGTAGAAAAATTTTTTTTCTTGAGAATTTGGGAAAAAATGGTTTTATATTTCACCATAATAATCAGAAGGGCGCGGGTGGACCCGAACTACGTAATAAAAACTTTGTTTTGGTTTATTTATTCGATTTTTTTGATTTCCATTCCCTGAGATTGCACCCCTTTGTCCCAGCTATAAACTGCTATTTAATGTTCTTTAAGGTTTATCCCAATCATATCATATATACAATTAGAATTTACCCCAATTTTAATTTTCAACTCCATCCCTCTTGTTTGAGTCAGTTCTCAACTAAATGCACTTCAGTGGTGTTCTACAAGACCATTCTAGACATTTACCCCGAATTTTATTAATTTAATTTACTTGTCTCAGCTCTATCTCGTTAGTGAGAATTAGTAAGATGTGATGGGACTTACCCATCCCCCCAACTGAATTTTACTCTATAATCAGCTTTAATTAAAAGGGAAAAAATGAATTACAACATTTCAATGAACTAAGAAGTTTATCTATCATTTTCAATATCTTGCCTCTCTTTAGATTAGATTTACTAACATTTTACTGGACCTTTGACGTAATCAAAGGATTTCCCTCCAATACCTTTAAGCTAAAAATAGGCAACCTGCTTCTATCAATAAATTTCAAACTAATAACCCTTATTATATTATGTATTAAAAGGTGAGTAAATTCTTGATCTTATTTACAAAAATCTTATTGTTTCGGTTGAAACTGAAATTTTAATAAAATCGTTAACAACTTCTTCTCATATCATTCTGGCAAGCACAGAATCCACAATTTTTTTTGTCTCGAAAGAATTACCTAATTAGTTTCATTTTACTGTCAAATTAGAAGTCGTTAGTAAAGATTTGATTCTTTTATTGGTTCGTTTCAGATCGTAAAGAGGCGGCTAAAGTTAGTCAATTACAAATAACTAGTAACACTAATTTGGCGGAAAATTTAACGACTGAGTAAGTAATCAAAGTAGAACGCAGGGTTGAAAACTTCGACGATATTTCTTTGCATTAAGCATAAAATTTAGATTTACCCAATCCGTGAAAGAGAAGTTGAATCGGCCCTGTATTGGAAACACTTCAAATGCTGGTCCGTCGCACGGCCCATTTAAATCGTGCCGCCACAAAAAAAAAATAAAGTTTTATGTTGACTGTTCCACTGGATCATTTGCATCAAATTTGTTCCACGAGGGAGAGAAAAAGCCGCCCGGAGGAATTTGATGCCATAACAGTGTCGCGTGGTGCGAGAATTTTTTTTTACAAAAGAACCAATTTCCCCCGGATGTTCCATTAACGCGTTCCGGACGGGGTAGGAAAAGCGATGGAAACGTCTGACTACCAAAGCAACAAGACAAGTTGGTCTTGATAACTACGTTGTGGCTAATGTGTTATAACGGGCATTAAATACACTTACGATCAGTTGGGCATGTCAATAACCAATGACAGTATTTTTGGCGTTTCCTATACAATATTATTATTGTATAACGTTGGATTCGTTTTTAAAATAAAAAGTTTTTTGGTAGCCCTATTCGGCCCAGATTATTTTGTTGTTTCTTGTTTTAACATTATTACTTATTGATAGTTAAAACAGTAAGAATAAGTTAAGTGTTAATTATTGAACAAATTAAAACAAAATACATTTTAATCACAAAAGCTCGGGCGCCACTTTGTCAAACAAAGAACGTTAATTAAGATGCTCCGAGCAGAGAAGTGGGGGTTCCTGAAAACCCTGAAGTCTTTGAGGGCTCGAAGCTCTCATAAAAAAAAAAAAAAACAAAAAAACACTTGAGGAGTTTATTAAACAAATTACAAGTAAGAAAAACTTACAAAATAAGTCAAGCCCACCCAAAAATGCTTCCCTACGCCACAGTAGGGACTGCTGCTAGTTTCCGGGTATTTTAGGGGATTTTTCGTAATGATACTTATGAGGCATAATGGTCCCAGGGAAGATCTTCAGGGACAAACTTTATAAATATTTATGTGGGCCGCCTGCAGGTATTAATCGGCTCCTGACTTGTTTTGTAGCCTTGTGGAGTTGCCTCAGGATGTCTTCACCCCTACCCGTAATCCCAGTCTCCTAGACTAGCCGGAACCTACTCTAGAAATTCTGGATGGGCAGACTAAAGAACGTGAACAAATATTTATTAAAAATTTTACTTAAAAATTAAAAGAATAATAAAAGAATATTAAAAAAAGAAATTATAATTTGAATTTGCCACAATGTATTGAGAAGATAAAGTATGATTTAAGAATGCCTCGTGGCAACAAAAAAATTTTGAAAGAAAGTTAAAATTAAATAAAAATAACAAATTGAAAGAGAGCTTCAGCAACTTATAAGAAATTAAAGAAATACTTAATTTTGAATAAATTTACGGAAAATATTACGAGAAAAGTGGTTTACAGAAACTTTCACGTAACATGAAGCACAAAACACGAACAGAAAAAAAGCCACACACACATCTTGTCGGCACCAAGGAAAGAGGAAGAAGCCACGATCACCGACCGGAAAAAATAATCGATCTGGACGATTCAAAATAGTTTTCTTGGAAAAATACCGACCATGAACCGTCAGTGTCGATACACGCATTTTACTCTATTGTCAAGTTTACCTGGACACGGTAATCCCAAATGTTTAATAAAACCCCATTAGGGTAATAGTTAGTATTTACTGTTCACATTTTATTATCATTTTATTATTGTTATCCTATGACTGACTACCTGCAGTCAGTTAAATACCGAAGTATTTTGACCAACAGAAAGTTATTCGATTACTCTCATTCGCACCGCACAGTTGTTATTCTCGTTGTATGATTATTAGTGATTAAGATATTTAGATATTAAAGTTGATTAGTTATCAACTAGAGTTTTATTTATCTTTCAATCATTTTTTAACTAGTCACACTAAATTAAGGTGGCGTGTGACGGCGTGATCTCAAAGCAGTGCAGCGTACATCAGTTACCCTCTGTTTTACGAAAATTATAGTTCGCGCCAAAACATTGGTCCTTCGAGCCGGATTTTTTAAACAATTATCGGTCGCGAATTAGCCAACACTACAGTGTCGCGAACCGAAGTCAACAAAACACTAGAATTGTACTTGAAACATCCAGATCTACAGTTCCAGCAGCTGTGTACGAAAATTTGGTACAGATCGAGTATCTTCAAGGAGAATTCACGACGCAGCCGGACCCGGAACAGTGAATTACATCAAGCAACAATCAACACATCATTCACCATAGATTGGACAACAATCAGCGCATCAGTCGAATTGGACTTCAAACGACGTTCGCATTCATTTGTGGGAAAACAGGGTAAGTTTTTGAATCGTCTTTCCTTACGTTATATCCTTAATACTTTCCCCACGTTGCTTCAATTTCAAATTGTTTAAAATGTCTGATAAACTGAAACAGCTTAAAAAACAGCGTAGTGTGCTTAAAGCACAACTCACTAGAATTAAAAATTTTTTAATAGAATTTAACGGCGATGATATTAATCCAATTAATGTTAGAAAGGTCATGTTAGATAAACTTTTTGGTGATTTTCAAAACATTCAGTTAGAAATAGAATTAGCTGAGGACACAGATATCGACGAAATTGAAACAGTAGAATTTGAGCAAAAATACTATGAATGTGCAGAAAATATCGAAAGAGTGTCAAATCGTAGTTCCTCTAGATCATCTAATTCATTACCAGATACAAATACAGCAAGTTCATCTCGTTATCATAAAAATTCAGCGTTAATGCTACCTAAGATTCAACTACCTACATTTGACGGTGATCTAACTCAATGGCGAAGTTTTATCGATACTTTCAAGTCACTTGTTCATGAAAACGAGAACATCATAAATGTTCAAAAATTTCATTATTTAAAGGTTTCGTTACAAGGTGAAGCTGCCACAGTTATTAACACTTTAAATGCTTCTGCAGAAAATTATGTAGTTGCGTGGTCATTATTAGAAGAAAGATGCAATCAGCCTCGTAAAATAATACAGTCACTTACGAGAAATTTTCGAATTACCGCCAATAACTAAAGAGTCGCCTTCAGCAATGCGATCTTTAATTTTATCAGCTGAAATGCATATAAACGCATTAAAGTCCCTAAAGGTACCTGTCGAGCATTGGAAAGAAATTCTTGTTTATATCATATCAACGAAATTAGATAAGAACACTCGTCGTAGTTGGGATCGGTCACTTGAGGATAGTTCTTTACCTACATTTCAAGAACTCTTACAATTTTTGAATAAGTTTTCTCGCGAAGATGATCTTTCCACTACTGAACAGGCTCATTCTCGAAACAAATTCAATGAAAATCGCGAAAGGTTAGGTACAAAACATAGGCACACTTACATTGCTACACAATCAGGTAAATGTTCGTTATGTAAAGATGATCACAACTTGTATCAATGTGACAAGTTTAAAAAATTGTCAATTCACGAAAGATTGCAAGCAGTAATACGTGCAAATTTATGCTATAATTGTTTACGAACAGGGCATGCAGTAGCTCGTTGTTTATCCCGCGGATGTAAAATTTGTAATAAAAGTCATAATACTCTATTGCATCAGCAAAACTCATCAGATAGATCAAATCAGGTTACTGAAAGTTCGAAAATTGGTACTTCTACAGAAGCGGCCCCAGTAACTCTAAATACAAATGTGTCTTCTGAAATTTTATTCTCTACTGCGCGCATTCACATCCTTGATAAAAGAAATAAACCGCACGAATGTAGGGTATTGCTTGATTCCGCGTCTCAGTCTAATTTTATCACAGAAAAATTAGCAGACTTATTGCAGTTGGAAAAACGTACAATTAACATGCCAGTTTTAGGTTTGAATCAGCAAAGCACAAATATTTACTTTTCCTTTCAGGCTACCATACAATCGAAAACTTCTAACTTTTCGACAAAAACATCGTTCTTAGTAATACCTCAAATTACAGGGTACCTTCCGTCGCGTCAAGTCAATCGTAATAGTTTATGTATACCCGCAAATATTACACTCACCGATAATGAATTTCACAAACCTTCAGAAATAGATGCCCTGATCGGTGCTGAATTATTCTACAAGTTGCTTAGTGTAGGTCAATTCAAGATCATAAATAATTCGGCCATTCTACAAAAAACAGTATTCGGTTGGGTAATTTCAGGTTCAGTAGGAGGTAACGTTGGAGATACTAAACGGGCATTGTGTTGCGTTTCCAGTAATGCGTTAGGTATTCAAGTAAAACGGTTTTGGGAAATCGTAGAGATTTTACCAAAGGTACATTGGTCGCAAGAAGAAAAGGCTTGTGTTTATTTCGTGAGAATAAAAATATTTCTCAGCGGGTGTACTGCTGTACCACATAAAAATTAAATTAACTCGAAGGACCAACGCTTACACTTGAACACAAAAAAAAACTATAGAAATTGATAAGTGTATATTTACAACTATAAACGTAAAAAATGATAACTGTTTATGAGGTTCTTTCCCTCAGCTAGTCTACATACGGACTCTCTTGAAATATTATAAAACTAACTTATATTAATTTTCTCCCCCTAAACTGGTTACAATAAGATCATGATGATGAAGAGAGAAGAAAAAGAACAAGAATGCACAATACAATTAACTGCAAATGGAATGCAGCATAGTAATAAAATGCAAATAAGTGTAGTTCTTAAATCGAAGACTACGGTACAATAACCCTAAATAGCATGCAAAATAGAAAATAGTATAATGGTTGGAATGTCCAACCCTAATGGGGTTTTAGAAATGTGCAAATCCCTGAACTCAGGTAGAATGTGACTGTTGAAATAGCACGAAAAATTACTAAAAGTGAAACTTAAATAAATGTACAAATAATAATAATGATGGTTTAAAATATTGAAAATACGACTATGAAATATGAATATTAAATGATAAAAATTACAAAAAAACATGAATATATACAACGCAGCTATACGACTTTTAATATGTACAACTTAAATTTTACATATATACAAAAAAAATGTTTATTGTGCCGTAACAGCTTGTGATCAACATTTTAAAGCAAATACCATACGCAAATCAACAGGACGTTACGTTATAAGATTGCTATTCAACGAAAAGAAACAAAATTTAGGGGAATCGTATAATCCAGCGTTAAAACGGTTTCAAAATTTAGAACGGAAATTTAATCAGAATACAGAACTTAAAACACAATACACCGAATTTCTTCGCGAATATTTAACGTTAGGTCATATGACAGATGTTACCAATCAATCCAACCATTCAGAGGGCTACTTCTTACCTTATCACGAAGTCATTACAGATTCGAGTCTAACTACAAAGGTAAGAATTGTGTTTGACGGATCAGCTAAGACGAGTAGTGGCATTTCGTTAAACGACACATTAATGATAGGGCCCACCATACAAGACACTCTGTTTTCTATTATAGTTCGCTTTAGGTTACATAAATATGTTTTAACGGCAGACATTGAGAAAATGTATCGTCAGATTCGCGTGCATTCGGATGATGCAAGTTATCAAAAAATTCTTTGGCGCAATTCACAAAATGAAATCATAAAGATATATAGGCTCGACACGGTAACGTATGGGACATCAGCAGCACCGTTTTTGGCAATTCGTTGCTTACAGCAGTTAGCAGATGACGAAGGGGCTAGTTTTCCCTTAGCCGCGGCAGCCATTAAAAACGACTTTTACGTAGATGACCTTCTTACAGGAGCTCATACACTTGAAGAAGCTAATCAACTGCGCGATCAACTAATAAAGTTAACAAGTCTAGGCAAATTCAATTTACGAAAATGGTCGTCTAACGAAGCTAGTATCGTCAATAGTCTTAAGGGATCAGAAACGGATGTCGTATCTTTAAATTTGGATACAGTGAAAACATTAGGGATAAACTGGGAACCAATACCTGATTCAATATCATATATAGTTAAAAGGGATAATAACAAAAGGGTTACGAAACGATCTATATTATCTCAAATAGCACAATTGTTCGATCCACTGGGCATTTTAGGACCAGTCATAGTTACCGCGAAAATTATAATGCAAGAGCTGTGGAAGCAGCATCTAGCATGAGATGAATCTGTTCCTATAGCAATTGACACTACTTGGTCAAATTATCCCGAGCAACTACAACACTTAAATAATTTCAAAATTCCACGTATCGTATTGTCGAACAATCCATCTAATATTGAAATACATGGGTTCTGTGACGCGAGTGAAAGGGCGTACGGGGCATGTATATATTTGTGTTCAACTGATCAAGACGGTCAACATACAGTTAGATTAGTTTGTTCGAAATCTCGCGTAGCACCCCTCAAAATTATTTGTTTGCCACGTTTAGAATTGTGTGCTGCAGTGGTTCTGGCCGAGCTTTATCAATCTATCATAAATACATTCAATAACGTCACACAAATTTGTCGCGTGTACTTTTGGTCAGACTCAACAATAGTTTTGCATTGGATAAAGACAGAGTCACATATTCTAAAAACATTTGTAGCTAATCGCGTTTCGAAAATAAGAGATATTACAGCACCCAAAGATTGGGCACACGTGTCGTCAGGTGACAATCCTGCAGAATTCATATCTCGCGGACAAGGTGCAAGTGAGTTCGTAAAAAACAAATGTTGGCTAGAGGGTCCTGCATGGTTATCACGCAATACAGAATTTTGGCCGGTAACACCACTCACAACAGTAGATATACCTGAAAAACGTACGACAGTTAGCCTCACGACATCAAATTTAGATTTCCCTATTATACATAAATTTTCGTCATTACTGAAATTGCAGCGTATTATTATACTGTTTTCGTTTTGTTAATAATTCATTACGTAAAGATAAAGGGTACGGTGAACTTACATGTCTTGAACTTCAGCAGTTTATGAATAAAATAGTCCGTTTAGTTCAGTTAGTTGCATTTGGTAGCGAAATAAGGTGTCTTAAGCAGAATAGAGAGATAAACAAACGTAGCAAAATTTTGTTGCTTAATCCATTTATAGATTCGAACGGTATTCTACGAGTCGGCGGCAGATTGAAACATGCCCCGATTGCCTACGAACAGAAATACCCCGCGATTCTTCCCCGTTCTCATCATGTTACTAAATTAATTATTAAACGTGTACACGAAAAACAATGCCATGCAGGTATACAAGGGACTTTAAATGCCGTTCGACAAGAGTATTGGCCTATCGATGGTACTAATACCACAAGGTACGTTATTCATAAGTGCATTCGTTGTTTTCGAACGAAGCCAATTCCTGCAAACTACATTATGGGAAATCTCCCTAAAAATCGTTTTATTGCGTCCAGGCCATTTTCAAATGTAGGAGTTGATTTTTGCGGCCCATTCCTTATAAAGGAAAAACAATTTCGAAATAGAAAGCAAATCAAGGTTTATGTTGCTGTATTTGTCTGCTTTTTGACAAAGGCAATTCATCTGGAATTAGTTAGCAATCTTACAACCGAGGCTTTTTCGGCAAGCTTACGAAGATTTTTTGCTAGACGTGGAAAATCAGAACATATTTATTCTGATAACGCCACAAATTTTGTAGGTGCAAACAAAAAAACTTTCGGAGATTAATGAGTTTATTAATTCCTCAAACAATAATAAAGCAATTCACACGTCATTAGCAAACGACAATGTTACCTGGCATTTCATACCGGCTAAGTCTCCACATTTTGGTGGCTTGTGGGAGGCCGTTGTGAAATCATTTAAATATTATTTGGTCAGGGTTGCAAATAATATATTGTTTACTTTTGAACAGTTCAACACACTAATCATAGAAATTGAAGCAACATTGAATTCTCGTCCACTGACCCCATTATCATCAGATCCTAATGACCTCACCGCACTTACCCCTAATCACTTCCTCATAGGCGATACAATAACTTATCTCCCTGAACCGGACCTACAAAATACACCTACAAATAGACTGTCAACCTGGGAACATATACAAAAAATGAAGCAACACTTTTGGGTACGTTGGTGTAAAGAGTACGTCAATCAGTTAAACGTACGCAGCAAATGGCGAACTTCCAAGGAGGCATCCATCAAAGAAGGTGTACTAGTTATCCTCAAGGATGATAATCATCCTCCGTCAAGGTGGCTGCTAGGACGCATACTTTCTACAATTCCAGGAGAAGACGGTGTAGTTCGTGTCGCGACGATAAAGACTCACAGTGGAGTGTACAAAAGAACTACAAAAAATATGTGTCCGCTTCCAATTTAGGAAAATATAAATCGCGAGTGAAGTGTTGCAATTAAATTGAACATTTTCTTATTAATTAAGCTTTTTATATAGATTCTCTTTGTTGGGTTAGGGTAATAGTTGGTATTTACTGTTCACATTTTATTATTGTTATCCTATGACTGACTACCTGCAGTCAGTTAAATACCGAAGTATTTTGACCAACAGAAAGTTATTCCATTACTCTCATTCGCACCACACAGTTGTTATTCTCGTTGTATGATTATTAGTGATTAAGATATTTAGATATTAAAGTTGATTAGTTATCAACTAGAGTTTTATTTACCTTTCAATCATTTTTTTACTAGTCACACTAAATTAAGTTGGCGTGTGACGGCGTGATCTCAAAGCAGTGCAGCGTACATTAGTTACCCTCTGTTTTACGAAAATTATAGTTCGCGCCAAAACACGATCCTTCCATCGATTGCGTAGTCCTGCGCAAAAATTGTCAGCTTTGGTGATAAGACGTAAGGTCAATCAAAATTAAGAAGAAATCAATAAAACTGAACTAAGACAAACCCAAACTGAATAGAAAGAACTTGAATTTTCGTAACGGGATTTTTCATAGAAAAAAAAACGTAACAGTGTATAATGTTTATTTGATTTCAGGCTGTCTAGTAGTTGCCTTTTTTCCTAACGTTTAGCTTACGAAATAGCATTTTCAAAAATTAAATAAAAATATTTTGAATATTTGATTTATCTAAATTTCTGCTAAATACTAAATAAAAACTAAGCGAAAGTTAACTTCTGAGATTTTCTGCTTTTTGCATTGCTGGGATTAAAATGATGTGCTTCTATACAAAAAAAGGAGTTACTCCTCAAAAGCCTCACTCAAATTCACCAATTAATTACCCCATCAAAAACATACAATTTTTGTCTGAAACATGTGCAGCCAATCAAAATACAATCGAATTCGGTTACAGCGTTATTTTAAGGACCGACATTTTGACGTAATATCCGAGGGTAGTTATTCACGGGCAGCTTACAAAAGAAAATTTCGGAGACCCGTTTTATACTTACTTTGCGATCCACATGGTGGTAACAATGGATAATGGAATTTTCTGAGTTATTGAATTGAAATAAATTAGTGGTGGGCAACTATGACTTGCACAGGGTGCCGCATGGCAAAAATACCGGCAATAATACAATCATTTCAAAAGTTTGTAAGAATATGAATAAGAAAATATGACGTTAAATCCTGGTTTTTTGTCGGTATTACCGAGATTTTAACAGTAGATTGAACGGTATTAGATAAATTGGCGGAATTATTAAAAACTGAGTTGTCGTAACTGATGTTATAACTGATTTGACAGTATATAATTGTCAAATTTTTATATATTTTATTTTTTCATATGTATATGTATATTGTTACCTAATAAATAAATCATCAAAAAATATTTATTTATTTGTCTTTTATATTTATATGGGGAAACATACAATCATAAAAAGGATCGTGAATGAAAAAAGTTTAAGAAGCCCTGGGATATGCAATTCAAACAGACCTGAACATAGCCTTGGTGCTTCAAGAGCTTAGTAGCACTGTATTTTTTCGAACAAGGATTTGGAGTTTAGTAATTACTTTATAAAAGGGATTTGTAATTTGTAATTTATATTTAGATGCATTAAAAGTGCTTGAAGTTCTTTCAATGAGCCTGAAGCTCGTTTAGGTTATTTAAAGCTCCTTAAAAGTATTTGAAAGCAAATTGTAACGAATTTTCTAGTTAAAATTATTTATCTAACCACTATTTATGTAACAATACTATTTACAATAATAATTTGTACCCTTGAACACGTAATAATTTAAATCACTCTGTAAATTGCTTTTAAATGTTTATGTTTCACATCCGGGGGTAAACTATCAACTTTCTCCTGACCTAGAAGCAACTGTTTACGTGTATATTCACCTGTCAAACATACCAGAAAAACACTGGAAGGACTCAAATATCCAGAAGGAATTATTCGTCTTCCAAAGAACACCTATATAGGAAATCGTGACGTTTGTCAGTCGCGGAAGATTTATTACCGGTGAAAACTGAATCAAAGGACGCCGTCGCGTCGTGTAAACATAGGACATTAGAGCGCATCAATTTTTTTAAGCTGTTTTTGATGTATTTGAAACCCTTTCGATATAACTCAAACCCTCATGGTGTGTATATGCTTTGGGCTTTGAATTTACTTTTCAATGTAATTTGTAAATCAAAATGTTTGGGTTTCAAGAACCAGAGCACTTTAGGTAAGGACTTTGGGCTTAGGGCTTAGCTCTGAATTCAACAAAAACCCTGTCTATCCATGTGGAATAAGTTAACTTAATAATATACAAACCCAATATACAGGATAATCGTTTCTAGGCTACCCCCTAGACGTATCTCCGGGCTGAATTGGAATATCGTTTTGAAATTTTGGTTAATTGGATTTTAAGAAGTAGCCTACCGTTTTAAAATATTTTCGATATTTTATCACTCCCGGTTATACCGAAAGTTAACGTCAATTTCGTTATTTCAAACGAAACCTCCCAATTTTTTTACATTTTTGGATTCCTCGTCTACCTTGATTCTCAACAGTTTTTGAGTTATTTCATTGTTTTCATTTTTTATTTTTTTCATTTGCAGCATCCCACTTTATCGCGGTTATCTTCGAAACTAATTGATACTAGTAAATTATTTTTGTACACCTCAATGTTTTAGTAAGGTACCTGTTTAGTCTTCTTCTGTATTGCATAGGCTTATTGTACAGATAATTGTTCGATTAGTTCATTATTAATTCATCATTGTTCTGTGTGTATGTCTTATCTGCCGCACTGCTGTTTTTCCTTCCTTGGCGGTCTTCGGCGTTTTTGGTCGGCTATCGGCACGTTTGCTGATAGGTACATCTGTGTAGAAGGGCTGTCTTCACGGGAGCAGTCGATTATAACAATTATTATAGTTTTGTCTAGAAATGAGCGAACATGTAGCTCTGTGCTCATTTATTGTAATCCATGCATTTTTATTTTACTGTTATATATTAAAGTTATGAAACTGAAGTTAAATCTACTTAACCATCCCAATACAATCAATGGTCCTTCGAGTTATAATTTAAATGTGGTACAGCAGTACACCGACGAATGTTAACAAAATAAAACATCCGTCACGAATGCAACATTGGTCCTTCGGGCCGGATCCAGCAACACATTAGTTACCAGTCCAACCCATAGCTGCACAAGGTCCAAGATTAAGGTAAGTGCGACTTTTTTTCGTTCCTTCCTATTTTTTACTTGTTCCTTTTGTGTATTCATTAGTGGGAATTGTTTCGATCTGAGTCAATCATGGCCGATATTAACAGTCTTATCAATCAGAAAACGCAAATCAAATCACGTTTGACTAGGTTTAAAAACAAGTTTAGGGAATTTCAGCAGAAATCTAAGGTAGATAATACCGATTTAGTAGAATTGAGAGAACGTTTAACAAATTTTTCGCCTTCCCTACAGGAGTTTGAACTAGTCTTTAGTAATTAGTCATTAATATATCAGAAGAACATGTTAGTGAAGATGAAATCGAAACGTTTGAAAGCACTTATTATGAGGTAGTCGCCGCTGTTAAAAATTTTTTGGTCGAAAACGAGAATAGTAATAAACAGCAAACAGCAGCAAACATCCAGAATATGCAACAAACAGGTTTAAATCAATTAAATCAATCATCAATTCAATTACCAAGTGTATCATTACCTGGTTTTAGTGGCCAGTTTGAAAACTGGGTTGAATTTCGCGATTCATTTCATTCTTTAATTCACAGTAACAGTAGTTTAGCAGACATACAAAAATTTTATTATCTTATTTCGTGCCTTAAGGGTGAAGTTGCACAAGCTATAAAATCATTAAAGGTGTCTAGCGAGAATTACAACATTGCATGGAATCTTTTACAAAAACGCTTTGAGAATAAGAAATTAATTATTCAAAATAACGTAAAATCATTCTTCAATTTAGAAGTTATGAAAAAGGAATCACATTTAACTCTTCAGAGATTTTTAGATGATATTTTAAAGATAATGCAATGCCTTAGCAATTTCGAACAACCTACACGAGATACCTTACTCATTTATATAGCCTCAGCAAAATTAAGCCCTACTACACGTTATGAATGGGAAATGCATCAAGCAAAAAACGAATCGCCTACGTTTGATGAGTTCAAAGACTTTTTAGAAAAAAGATGCCACTTTTTAGGTTCAATTGAAGTTAACAAACAACAGTCAGATCTCTTTCATCCAAATATAAGCTATAAATCAAATATTAAAACATGCGTCAGTACAACTAAACCAACGTGTCTAGTTTGTAAAGAAGAAGACGCTATTTACGAATGTCAAACATTTCGTAAATTAAGTGTGAACGAACGAATTAGTACAATCAAACGTTTGCGACTTTGCCTCAATTGCCTTAGAGGTAACCATTTTATCAATGATTGTACTTCTCAAAGGTGCAAGGTTTGTAACAAAAAACATAATACGTTGTTGCACATTCAAACAAATCAAAATCATTCATCAAGTTCTAGCAATCAGCGTAATAATTCTAACGTAGTCCAAGATAAGCAATCAGAGTCAAAGACAAATACAAATACTCATATTAATAGCCATAAAAGTAACGACAATTGTCTTATTAATTCAGCAGCGCAATCACACGATATTTCTTTGGCTAATCATGCAGCAGAAAAAAACATGTCTCAAACAATCTTATCAACCGCTATCATCCAAGTATTCGATATTTATGGCAAACCTCATTTTTGTAGAACGTTACTTGATCCAGGATCGCAGTCAAATTTTATTACAAATAAATTTTGCAATCAACTAGGTGTTAAAAAGACTAGATTCAATCTAACCGTATGTGGTATCAGCAACAATGCCTCAAACGTTAACTTTAAAACAGAAATTGAATTCAAATCGTGTGTAAACAAATTTTCTTCAAAAATATCATGTTTTGTGTTAGATCAAATTACTGATATCCTACCTAACAAGCCGTTCAACTTATCAAACTTCAATATTCCTGAAAATATACAGTTAGCAGATCCCAAATGCAACAAACCTGGCCAAATAGACCTATTACTTGGCGCAGGAATATTTTGGGACCTTCTGTGCGTAGGTCAACATAGATTAGGGAAACAATTACCAATACTTCAAAAAACTAGGTTAGGTTGGGTACTTGGGGGAACATTTAATCCTTTAATCAGTAATTTAAAAATAGACAATAGCGTTAGTTGTTATGCATCTCATAACAACAATAATCTTTCTAATCAATTAGAACAGTTTTGGAGTATAGAACAAACCGATGATAGTTCATTAAATGTATATTCAAAAGAAGAAAAATGTGTGAAAATCATTTTATTAGTACAACTAAACGTGCTGATGATGGTCGTTTCATTGTTAGCTTACCTCTTAAACAAGATGTTTCGAGTCTAGGGAATTCAAGGGATGTGGCTTTGAAACGATTTTTTAGTTTAGAACGTAAATTAAACAACAATTTAGAGTTAAAAACAGAGTACGAAAAATTCATAAATGGATATATCAATCTTAATCACATGTCATTAGTTACAAACGATAAAGAAATACAATCTCCTAATTATTACATACCACACCATGCAGTCGTAAAAAGCAGTAGTTTAACAACTAAACTTAGGGTAGTTTTTGATGCATCTGCGAAAACCAGCACAGGCGTTTCATTGAACGATATACAGGGCGTCGGTCCAACCATACAAGAGGATTTATTCTCTATTTTGTTAAGGTTTCGTAAGCATAATGTGGTATTAATTGCAGATGTTGCCAAAATGTATCGCCAAATAGCCCTAGACAACGATCAGAGAAATTTACAATTAATTTTATGGCGATCAAATGATCAGAAACCAATTCAAACGTTCAGATTAAATACTGTAACATATGGAATGGCATCATCCCCATTTTTAGCTATCAGGTGCCTAAAACAATTGGCAAATGAATTTCGTGATATTTATCCTGATACAGCAGATATCATAGAAACTGACTTTTACGTTGATGATTTGCTAACAGGTTTTAATACAAAAGACGAAGCCGTCTTAACTCAACGAAAAATAGTCGAAATATTAGAATCAGGTAAATTTCAATTACGCAAGTGGTTATCGAACGATAGATCAATTTTAGATGAGTCAAATATCGTTAATAATAATAATTTAACAAATTATACCATAGACATTTCAAACGAATCAGCAACAAAAACATTAGGCATCGGGCGGAATCCACGCGATGATACGTTTTATTACACACCTCGGGAATTTGATAAGTCAGCTTCAATAACAAAACGGTCAGTATTATCAAATATTGCTCAGATTTTTGATCCCTTGGGATTATTAGCACCAATTGTTATCACAGCTAAATTAATAATGCAGAAACTGTGGCAATGCAAGTTGTCATGGGACGAGTCACTTCCGTTCGAGCTCCATTCAAAATGGCTGAAATATACAGAAACTTTAAGTTTATTAAATTCACTTCAAATTACCAGGAAAGTTATTTGTAAAAACTCTAAAATAATCGAATTACATGGATTTTCAGATGCATCCGAACAAGCATATGGTGCATGCATTTATATCAAAAGCGTCAACATGAATGACGAAGTACAAATATCATTATTATGTTCGAAATCGCGAGTAGCACCCCTCAAACAAATTTCGTTACCCCGTTTAGAACTGTGTGGTGCGCTACTCTTAGCTCATTTATTTGAAAAGGTAAAAAGGGCCATTAAACTCAATATTGATAAATATTTTTTCTGGTGTGATTCAACCATTGTTTTGAGTTGGATCAATGCATCACCCAATCGTTGGAAGACGTTTGTAGGCAATCGAGTTGCCCAAATCCAATCATTAACGAGCATTGACAGTTGGAGACATGTAAGAACAAACGACAACCCTGCAGACTTGGTATCTCGTGGTGTTGAATTAGGTCACTTATTAAATTCAAATCTGTGGTGGCATGGACCGCATTGGTTATTAAAGAGTTCCGACGAATGGCCCACACCACCTTACCAATTAGTAGATATAGAACTCGAAACACGAAAGGTTGTTAATATCGCAATTCATAAAGACGACTTACAGTTATGTTCAAAATTTTCATCATTAATAAGATTGCAACGTGTGACCGCATACTGCTTTCGGTTCATTAACAATTTCAAAGCTAAAAAACAAAATCGCACACAAAAGTTAGGTAGGTTAACAACAAATGAAATAAACTTTGCCATGCGGTATCTAGTAAAAACAACACAAAGCACTGTTTATTCTCGAAAAATACATCAATTAGAAAATGAAAAACCTTTAGCGAATGATAGCAAATTATTGTCCTTAAATCCCTTTATAGATGAGTTCGGTATCATGCGTGTGGGAGGTAGAATCCAGAATTCTACATTTAGTTACAATAAAATTCACCCTATCATACTACCTCCATCTCATAATCTAACTAAATTAATTCTTCGGCAAGAACATTTTAGATTATTGCATTGTGGAGCAAATTTACTGTTGTCTTCCGTGCGTGATAGGTATTGGCCCATAGCGGGTAAAAACATTGCGAAACGAATAATTCATGAATGTATCGTTTGTTTCCGAGCTAAACCGAAAACAGTTAATAATCAAATGGGTAATCTACCAAAGTAGCGCATTACTCCTGCACCACCGTCCTATAATTGCGGTGTAGATTACGCAGGTCCTGTATGGATAAAAAACAAAAAGGGCAAAGGATCTAAACTTATTAAAGCATATATCTGTTTGTTTGTTTGCTTAGTTACCAAAGCTATACATTTAGAGCTGGTGACCAGTTTAACAACAGAGGCATTTTTAGCCGTTTTACGACGATTCATAGCACGTCGTGGACTACCATTCAGTATTTTTTCTGACAACGGCACTACCTTTAAAGGCGCGAAAAACGAATTATTGGACTTGGGAAATTTTTTACGTAACAAAGATAATCAACATAAAATAGAATGTTCACTAGCTAATGACAACATAACTTGGCGGTTTATTCCTCCTGTTTCCCCGCATTTTGGCGGACTTTGGGAAGCAGGTGTTAAATCTGTTAAGGCTCATCTCAAAAGGGTCGCGGGTAAATCAAATTTAGATTTTGAGGAATATTATACATTGTTGACTCAGGTTGAAGCCGTTCTTAACTCACGACCCTTAAGTCCCTTGTCCTCCGATCCAAACGATTGTGAACCCCTATGTCCGTCGCACTTCCTAATCGGAAGAAGGCTCACATCGCTACCAGAAGAAAAGTTAGTGGAGGTACCAGACAACAGGCTCAATAAGTTCCAACATGTTCAAAAACTTATTCAACATTTTTGGAAGCGATGGAACACCGAGTATATCCATCAGCTGCAGACCCGTACCAAGTGGAAGCAAAGGTCACAACAACTTAAGCTAAATGACCTAGTTCTGATTCGCGAAACCAAGGAATCACCTATGCACTGGAAGATGGGACGAGTGATACAGCTACATCCCGGAAAGGATGGAGTCACTAGGGTGGTGTCTCTCAAAACAAATAGTGGTAGTATATTCAAACGTGCAGTGAACCAAGTGTGCGCGTTACCAACCAATGAACAAATTTAGTGATCACAAAACATTACAAACAATTTTTTTATTATTGAAAGACAATCTTTCAAGGTGGCCGGAATGTTTAGTCTTCTTCTTTATTGCATAGGCTTATTGTACAGATAATTGTTCGATTAGTTCATTATTAATTCATCATTGTTCTGTGTGTATGTCTTATCTGCCGCAC
Source organism: Agrilus mali (assembly GCA_029378335.1). Taxonomy (NCBI): domain Eukaryota; kingdom Metazoa; phylum Arthropoda; class Insecta; order Coleoptera; family Buprestidae; genus Agrilus; species Agrilus mali. The sequence goes on from CM055660.1 coordinate 11,688,705, forward strand.
TGCTGTTTTTCCTTCCTTGGCGGTCTTCGGCGTTTTTTGTCGGCTATCGGCACGTTTGCTGATAGGTACATCTGTGTAGAAGGTCTGTCTTCACGGGAGCAGTCGATTATAACAATTATTATAGTTTTGTCTAGAGATGAGCGAACATGTAGCTC
>CM055660.1:11689359-11881812 GCA_029378335.1 Agrilus mali
ATACCTCCAATTAGAAAGGGTGTGTTTATGGTGTGTAATTCTATTTGGTTGTTGACAATGTTTGAGTTCGTCTTAATAGCTAATCTTATTTCTAGACTTTCCATTAAATTTAATTTTCTACTTTTGCTAATACAATGTAGGTTTTTTACGTTATTTACATCTATCGAATGTGAATTTCCAATACAATGTTCTGATATCCCAGTTGTGCATTTATTATTTTTAATAGCTTGTAGATGTTCTTTTATTCGAATATTGATGGCCCTGCCTGATTGGCCGATGTAAAAAAACGTCACAGTCTAAGCATGAAATTTTGTAAACACCACTTTTTTCCAAATTATCCATTTTTGTTTTATTATTAACTAAAAGGGTTTTTAAGTTAACTTTGTTTACTTCTATTGGAGCTAAATCTAGTTTTCTTAATCTATTCTTAATTTTACAGCTAGTTCCTTTAATATAATTCAAAAAACATAATTTTTTATTATCAGAAATAACAGTTGTTTGGTTGAATAACAGATTTTGTATATACAGTCTTTGTTTCTTAGTTAACATAAAATCGATTAGTTTTGGTGGGAATTTATTTTCAAGGGCTATTTGTTTAATGGTTGTTAGTTCTTTATTATAACTTTCTGTGGACAAAGGTATATTAATTAATCTAAAAAGTAAACTGTGAAAGGCTGTGTGTTTTATTCTAGTTGATTGATTTGAGTCAAAAGGGATTATATTACTAGTGGTTGTAGGTTTTCTATAGATCTCAAAGTTTAAACAATTTTTATTAGGAATGATTGTTAAATCAAGAAAATTTAATTTTTTGTCGGATTCTAATTCTGACGTAAACTGAATATTATTATCAAATGAGTTGAGGAGTTTTAAGAAATGACACAATTGTCTTTTGGTACCTTCCCAGATACAAAAAACGTCGTCGACATATCTATTCCACATAGTTACATTTTTTACAAGGGCATTATTTGAATTAAATAGCGAATTTTCAAAATCTGACATGTATATTTCTGCTAAAACTGGGCTAAGTGGGGAGCCCATTGGGACTCATAAAAATTATCCCTCTAATAAACAAAAAAATGAACTTTCTGTTATAAAATCTATAAAGTCAAAAATTAAAGATAATAATGCCATCCTATGTAAAGCAGACCAAGGAAACGCTGTGGTGATTTTAAACTTCGATGTTTATAATAACAAGATTTTGGATATTCTTTCAGATAATACCAAATTCAAGATATTAGATAAAGATCCTACACATAAATTTAACAAAACCGTAAAAGAAACAGTTAATTACGTTAATATTATAGATGATAATGACAAATTTAAATTAAAAAACATGAATCCACTACCTCCAATTCTTTATGGTCTTCCCAAGATTCACAAAGAAAATTATCCTATAAGACCAGTAGTGTCGTACATAAACGCTCCAAGTTACAAATTATGTAAATATATAAATAATCTAATATTAGAACATCTAAATTGCAATTCAATATACAGCGTAAAAAATACCCTGGATCTTGTTAAAAAATTAAAAGACATAAAAATAACCGAAAATTCCACTCTTGTATCTTTTTATGTCAAAAGTCTGTTCACTTCCATTCCTGTAGATAATCTAAAACAAATACTTAAATCAAAAATTGACACATGCAATTCTTTAGATACGATACAAAAAGGCGATTTAACACTCCTTATTAAAGCATGTTTAGAACAAAGCTATTTTAAATTTAACAAACAAATCTATACACAAATTGACGGAGTCCCAATGGGCTCCCCACTTAGCCCAGTTTTAGCAGAAATATACATGTCAGATTTTGAAAATTCGCTATTTAATTCAAATAATGCTCTTGTAAAAAATGTAACTATGTGGAATAGATATGTCGACGACGTTTTTTGTATCTGGGAAGGTACCAAAAGACAATTGTGTCATTTCTTAAAACTCCTCAACTCATTTGATAATAATATTCAGTTTACGTCAGAATTAGAATCCGACAAAAAATTAAATTTTCTTGATTTAACAATCATTCCTAATAAAAATTGTTTAAACTTTGAGATCTATAGAAACCCTACAACCACTAGTAATATAATCCCTTTTGACTCAAATCAATCAACTAGAATAAAACACACAGCATTTCACAGTTTACTTTTTAGATTAATTAATATACCTTTGTCCACAGAAAGTTATAATAAAGAACTAACAACCATTAAACAAATAGCCCTTGAAAATAAATTCCCACCAAAACTAATTGATTTTATGTTAACTAAGAAACAAAGACTGTATATACAAAATCTGTTCTTCAACCAAACAACTGTTATTTCTGATAATAAAAAATTATGTTTTTTGAATTATATTAAAGGAACTAGCTGTAAAATTAAGAATAGATTAAGAAAACTAGATTTAGCTCCAATAGAAGTAAACAAAGTTAACTTAAAAACCCTTTTAGTTAATAATAAAACAAAAATTGATAATTTGGAAAAAAGTGGTGTTTACAAAATTTCATGCTTAGACTGTGACGCTTTTTACATCGGCCAATCAGGCAGGGCCATCAATATTCGAATAAAAGAACATCTACAAGCTATTAAAAATAATAAATGCACAACTGGGATATCAGAACATTGTATTGGAAATTCACATTCGATAGATATAAATAACGTAAAAAATATACATTGTATTAGCAAAAGTAGAAAATTAAATTTAATGGAAAGTCTAGAAATAAGATTAGCTATTAAGACGAACTCAAACATTGTCAACAACCAAATAGAATTACACACCATAAACACACCCCTTCTAATTGGAGGTATTTCCTAATTCTTATCTCTCGCATAGTCATGTTTGTATATATATGTAGCTCAATATTGTTTAACTTTAGTATTATTTCATATTACTCTTGAAAATGACGTGAATGTCGAAGTAATATTATTGAGTATTGACCAATAAATTAGTGAAACTTGTACCCAAAGTTGTTTTTATACTCTCTACCTATTTATTAAATATGGTGTTTCACAATAAATGCGATAAAAACAGTTTTTCTATAATTAAATTTACGTTGTTGTGTACAATGTAATTATACTAATAGATTATGACCCACTTCTTCATATCGATTGGTCAAAGGCGTAATATTATTTAAATCTTTTCACTTTTAACGCTCTCAACTACTTTAAGAACGAGCTACAGAGATTCGAAAGTCGAAAAAATTTTGCAAATCATTATACTCTCTTAAATTAGATTAGTGGATGATCAATGATTGTCAGTTACTATTCGCTGATTGAAATAGTACCAATCATGCCACTGCCAACAATCACCAAATGTTTCGGTGGGCTTAGGATTAACTGAAACATTAGTGGGTCTGGTTTATAATGAATTTTATAAAATGGAAAATATAAATAGAGTTTAATTTAATTTGCTACAAATTCATTACCGCTCTCTATTTTTTTTCGACCTATGATAAAAAATATTGTAAATTGAAAGCTCTAGTCTCTTAAATCAAATCTTTGAATCAATGCCACTACCGATCACTGAAAATCACTGAATGTTTCTGTTATATGTGTAGAATAATTCTTCGTAGTATTTTTTTTATTGCCTAGAATGTCAACGAGTTAGACCGTTACCTACGTAACTATACTTACGAAGGTAACGGTTAGACACGAAGAGCCGCGGTGTGACTGCTGGAAAGTTAAGCAAATCGTGTAGGGTCGGATACCCGCAGATTATTGGTTTTGATAATCGATATTGATCCTGAGCGATCTCTACTAAATTCAAAGTTTGATAATAGTACTAAATCTTCGTCAATCCTAAATATTATAACGCATTTTCTAGTCAAAGTATTTATTTAAACAATTATTTATTTAACACTATTTATAACACTTAAACACTAACTTAGAACTACCATTTATATCACAACAATTCACTTATTTATATAACAATTTATTTATATCACTTTGTCTATTATCGGTTTTAATTCGCGCACTGATGCTTTCTTACAACTACCGTCTCTCGGTCCAAAGATGATCACTTTATATACGCCTTTCGAAGTTTCTAGATGATTCGAAAAGGAAATCCTGAGTATTCCCGAATGATGAGTAATAATTAGAAAGTCGTCGATCATTCCAGAATTGGTCGTGTTACTTGTCGCTGGATAAAGATTTTACATCTTGTAGGTTGATAACAATAAAGGAATAGTGATGGGAGATATTTCACGTCCTGTGACTTGTCACTGATATAAAAAAAGTCACGAGTAACGACTGTTACCAAAGTTGATATTTTGCCGTGACGTGATATTTCATAGTTTAAATTTTAATCTGTGAATATTCTATTTGCATTCGGGATTGTTCGGGATTATTTGATTCCATTATACTTCGTTATGACGTGATTTTGTCCAACACAAATATTCTTCGTATTTTATAACATCGTAGTTTCGTAGTATGTGTAATTATTTCTATATCTCAAAGTTGATTCTGAGATTCTGACTTATCGCACTGTCGCTGTAAAAAAGTGTAATATGTTATACTAAGATGTTTTATGTAGTATGTACCTACATAAAAAAGACATCAATAAAACAACGGATAAAATCTATTGTATGCATATCTGTATTTTAATAATTCATTTCATTATCATATATTTACAAATAAAAATATGTATACCCAGTGCTGGTGTCGGTTACCAGATAATGCTAAATATCAATTAATAATATTAGAGTGGCCGGTATATCAGTATCACTTAAAGCGTGACATGTCGCACATTACCTTTTGTCACGGTTTGTCACATGACACAGTTTAAAATCACTGATATTAAAAGGTCACAGTAACGAGTCACGTTGATATTGGAAAATCTTCCATCACTTTAAAGGAACCGTACGCTGTGACTGTGTCATAAATATGTTAGCGATAACGAGTACATGCAGTCAAGTTGTTATCGCACACTCGTACAGTCTCTGGTCGTTACACTACCCCCTCCTTAAGGGTGATTCGTCCCGGATCACATTCTGCCGTTCCTTCAGAGGATCATGCCGATACTTGCAGGTGGATCCGCTTCGGCATCCGGTTGTCAGGTGGAAAGGGTAGTCAACGGTCTTCAATGGTGACGGTCCTCGTCGTGGATTTCCGGCGCACACCAAGATTTCTATGCCAGTGTATCGGAACAAAACCTCCAGCATGTTTCTGACCACCCTCCAATCCAGCCCATCGAGTCCACATCCGATCCTCGGTATTGCTAGCTTCAGGATGTTAGCGTGCAGCAATTGCTCTCTTAGTTCTATCAGGGAGTCCCATAAGGAGTGGTAGGAAGGCTTCTCCGACGACTTGCTTTTGGTGACTAGATAGAAGATGGATTGGGTCCCATCGAGTAACTGTAGTACTTTTCTTCCATCTTTGACCTGGTCGAGTAACATCGGTAGTCGCCCAAACTTCTTCCGAAAGACCGTGGCAATCCCACGGCTCATGTCCAAATCCCTTGCCACACAATGAGCCAGCGAGTATTCTTTCGGGACGGCGAATAAGTCCTGCTGAACTTCGGTAGTGACTCCAAATCGGGCTTTACGGTGTAAGCTCTGTTCGGCCATAAATTCTTCGTACTGGGGCTCTGGCGTCGAGCCTGCACAACTCTAACTCGAGCTTCCTCGTGGTTGTCCCCAGCATATGGAGCCAGTCGGTTGAAGTGGACTACTCTTGGTTTTCCATTGCGGAGTACGTCATTCGTATTACGCCTTTGATAACTTTATACGGGCCTTCCCAATCTTGTTGCAGCTTCGGCGAGAGACCCTCTGGATTATAAGCCACGTCAATCCTTCCTCGGTATCATCAGGGCTTGACGTCATATGCGTCCTTCATCCGTGCCATCTTGGTTTGCATACGAACGTCGCTGTAGGAGACCAATCGTCTTCAGTTCAATGGAATCTCCATTGGGCCAGCAACGTTTCACGTTTCATGACTTTGGCATGAGCCACTTCTTGCCAAGGTTGGCTCTGTTCTGCCTTCTTTCATTCCAGTCCAGGAACATTTTTGGCAGCACCGTCGGGATGTTGGGTTCTGCCTTAATGTTTCGTGCCATGCTCGTCCAGATAGTTATACGCTTCCTGACCTCTTCATGTCCTGAGCGTTGAATTTTCTTGTCGGGCGCTTCTATAACTCGCTTTTTATGGCTACTTCCCGCTCGGTTTTCAAAGTCGTACTCTTGCAGCTTCTCTATATCTGGCTACTTGGCCCTCGGGGGGGGGGGGGCCCCCCCCCCCCCAACAATTTGCGCCTGGTTACGCAGTAATTCCGTTCTGGTTTGGATAGAGTTCTTCTGAATAGCCGATCACTTTTTCTTCGCCATTCTGTATTTGTGACAGAACCGCGCCAATTCCAATGTTGCTAGCGTCGGTGTCCAGGACAAACTTTCCAGTTGGTAGGGGATTGCTCAATACAGGTGTAGACGAGAGGGTTTTCTTTAGTTCTTCAAAGGCAGCTTAGCAGTCTTGCTCCCAACAAAATGATCTACTCTCTTCTGTGAGTCGAGTCAGAGGCTTAGCACTTTTAGCAAATCCGGGAACAAAACGTCTATAGTAGGTGCAGAGTCCAAGGGAGCTTCTGACTTGATAGACGTCAGCAGGTACAGGCCACTCTTGCACGGCCTTAATTTTCTGTGGATCGACTGAAACGTCTCCGGATACTACATGCCCCAGGTAGTTGACGGTCTCTTGGAATAGCTGACATTTCTTGGGGCTTAGTTTTAGGTGGAGATCACGGAGTCTTCGGAAAACTTCCGCCAGATTTTTCAGATGGTCGTTGAAGTTTTTCCCGACTACGATGATGTCGTCGAGGTATACCAGGCAAGTCCTCCCAATTAAGCCAACCAGGACTGTTTCCATCAGTCGCTAAAAGGTGGCTAGTGCGTTGCACAACCCGAACGGCATCACCTTGAACTGCCACAGCCCCGTTCCAATGGAAAACGCTGTCTTCTCTTTGGCATCCCTGTCCAAAGCCACTTGCCAGTATCCGCTCTTGAGGTCCAAGGTGAAAAATATCGTCGACCCTGACAGTGTATCCAGGGTGTCATCGATTCGTGGTGAGGGGTAGCTGTCTTTTTTCGTAGCATTGTTTAATTGGCGGTAATCCACAGAGAAGCGTGTCGAGCCATCCTTTTTCTTGACCAGAACTACCGGCGATGTCCAGGGGCTAGTGGATGGTTCTATTACCCCGTACCTTTGCATTTCACTGATGATGTTTTCAGCCTCTTCTCTCTTGGCCAGTGGTAGCCTCCTGGGTCGCTGACGGATGGGTTGGGCCTCGCCATTATTTATTTTGTGCAGGACGGCGTTGGTTCGACCCTTCTGGCCACCTTCTACTTCAAAGACGTCTTGGTATTCTTTTAGTAATCCTTTTATTTGATGTCGTAGGTTAGGATTACATTTGTCACCTGCTTCCTGGCACAATTTAGACAAGGCTTCTGGTAGGCGTTGTGAGTCTTCCCTTCTTGTTTCTAGCTTTCGGACTTGGGATGTTACGGTGTCCTGAGTCGTTAGCTTGAACTCTTCTCCGTTTAGGGTCACGAGTTTTCTTTGGAAACTCATGCAAAAGTCGTACTTCCGCAGCACGTCCAAGCCCAGAATGACGTTGTCTTCAATTTCGGCCACAAGCACGCAGTGTCGGAAGGAGGTCTTTCCTATGCGGATCTTGACGTGGCTTTCACCATGGACATTTACCATTTCCCCGGTGGCCGTGCGTAGCTTCCATTGGGTCGGTTGAAGCTTGCTTGTTGTCACATTGGCTCGTATAATCGTCCTGCTTGCTCCGGTATCCAATAGGAACGAACACCGTTTGCCATTTATACGTCCCGTAAGAAACAGGCTGTCAGCTTTATCTTTCATTGTTTTTGTCTTGCTCCAGGATCAACGTTTGCCCCGCCGCGCCGACCCTGACTAGTTTTCCGGTACGCGGGGCTTCTCTTCTTGAGAAGCAGATCTCTCCCTCTTGCAGCTGTTTCTCACCTGGCCCAGCTTCCCACAGTTCCAGCACCTGACTTGTCTGGGCTTCCTTTCTATTTTAGTCGTTACTCGACGGATCACCTCTTCCAGTCTATCCAGTCTATCGTCCCAACCGGCTGACTCTTCTTTTAATTCTCGCACTCGACATTGCCGTTGCGACGCCTGTTTGACGACGTCGTATTCCAGTGCGCGGGCCAATGTGTCAACCAAAGTCGTCCAGTCGGAGTCGCTGTTGTATTTCGTCGTCTTTTAGTCCGTCAATAAACGCGTCGACGGCCAATCTTTCCAGGGTATCGTCAGCCGTGCCCGGATAGGCGAGACGAACTAACCGTGCGATGTCCGCCTCGTATTCCTGAAGACTTTCCCCTGTCTTCTGTCGTCGGTTCTTTAACTGCACATGGTACACAGCCATCAGATGTGCTTGGCCGTATCGCATTTCTAATATTTTTACTAGCCGATGGTAGTCTAGTAATTCTTCCGGTGGTAACGTGTTCAAAATTTCGCCAGCACCATCTCGCAGAGCAAGGGCAAGTGAAGAAGCTCTCTCTTCTAACGTCCATTTGTAGGCTTTTGCAGCCACCTCAAATTGCGTCAGAAACGTGGTCCATGATTTTTTCCGTTAAACGTAGATAGCTTCATATGCACTTTGGATGAGATGACCTGTTCTTCTTTCACGTCGGGGATTTCTTTGGCGTCAGCTACGCTATGCCTCTTTTCCGTGAGTTGGTGACTGGTCTCTCGTTTCTCCGAATTCAGGACCATTTCTTCCAGCTGGGCCAATAGTAGTAGTAGTAGTTTATTAACAAAAAGTTATATACAAGTAAAAAAAAAATAAACATAAATCACCATCAATTCTGATACTTACAAAGAACAATTACAATAGTCACAAAAAACAAAACAAATTGCATCCATCAAAAATTACATATAAAGAACCATAAGGTCATTTCTACCTCCCTTTAAACCCGCTCCAATGCAAATCACTTCCCAGTAATCCCCAATATAATTATTTAATTATTTTCTATAAAGGCTTTACAACCCAACTGGGTCTTTTCTTAAAACTCCCCTTCTCTGTTACTTCATTTTCACCGCTTCCTTCTTCACAAAATTTCCTTTAATACGCTCCTTACTTCCTTCCTCATTCAACTATTCCACATATTCTTCCATTGACCGTCTTCCTTAATCTGCCCCCTTTCCCTTCTCTTAAATATCCCGGCACCCTATCCCCTTGCCATTCTTACCATAGAAACTCCCTTATCAGAGTTTTGTTCTCTTTCTAGTTATTATTTGTTTCTCATATTTTTTATCTCTTTTAGTCTATTATTTTTAATAATACTTCCTTTTAGCATTTCCTTACATTCATCTACTGTTTTATTCATATTACATTCACCCAAAACATGTGATATAGATTCCCTTTCCCTCCCACATATTCTGCACAACCTATCCTCCTCTTTCAACCAATACTTACATTCATTACACTCATTACCCATTCCAAATCTTGCATAAATACTTATCTCCTTTCTATTTACCAAATATTCAGGAACCCAGTCGCTCTGCCACTCATCCCATAAAATTATGTTCAAACCTCTGGCGTACTCCGAATTATGAATACTTCTAAGATCCTCCCCCATTATTTTATCTCTGCATCTTTCTCTCACCATCATTCCAACGTTTAGTCCCATATCAGCCCAATCTTTCATTTGCTCCTGACTCAGACTCAATTGCTTTAAAGTCTCCCTCCTTTCTTTATCGTATTTTATTTCTCTCCCTATGCTAAATATTCTTTTCCTCCAAACTTCTTTTCTTATATCACCCTCTTCCAGCTTTCTTAACTTCTCTTCGTACATTACAGTTCTTTTTCTCGTTTCTTCAACCATCTTCCCACATTTTGTATCTCTTCTAATTATATAATCAGGCGTACACCTATCTAAATTTAAAATCCACTTTATGTATTTCCTATACAATATCTCCACCTGTTTTTTCTCTTTCCACCCCCATACTTCGACCCCATAGAGTATAATACTCCTAACCACAGCATTGAATAAACTTATTCTCTTATTGAAATCGTCCCTACATAGCTTTTTTCCTATATACCATATACGCCCCATTATCGCATTAGCTTTAGCTACCTGATTATCAATATGTACTTTATCTCTATTACTTTCCTCCAAAACGTACCCTAAATATGTATAAGTTTTAAGTTTTTCAATTACCTTTCCTTTCCAAATTACTTCCTTTTTTTTTTCCTTACCCTTTCTTCCCCTAGTTTCCCCAAATTCCATATATTTAGTTTTTTCACTGTTTAACTGTAAACCCTTTCTGCCTAGAAATTTTTCCAGAACTTTCACCATGTCTTTTAGCGCTTCACTGCTTGTTGCCACCATTGCTATATCATCGGCATATGAAATTGTCCAGAATTTCTTTCTACCTACAACTAGCCCCCCTTCAACTACTTTACTTATTTCATTCTCTAAATCACTTAAATATATATTAAATAGCTGTGCACTAATTTTACAACCCTGTCTCACACCCTTCCCCAGCCAGAATTTCCTTGACTCCCTTCCATCTACCCTTACGACTCCAGCTGTCTCTCCATATAACCCCATTATCCTACTTATTAATACTTCATCAATTCTACTAATTCTAAGCATATTTAACATTTCATCCCTTTTAACTGAGTCATATGCACCTTTTAGGTCTACAAATAAAACAAAAACTATTCTTTTCATTTCTATATGCATTTGTATTGCATTTTTTAAAAGAAATATAGCATCTATGGCACCTCTTCCCTTTCTAAACCCAAACTGCATTTCACTTAAAATACCTCCTTCATTTACCTGCACTTCTAATCTATTCTTTATTATCTCCGCATAAATTTTATACCCTGTATCCATAATTGTAATCCCTCTGTAGTTTTCGACACTATCTTTTCCACCTCTTTTATATACAGGCACAATTGCTCCACATTTCCATTCGTATGGTATCTGATTCTTCCTCCAAAATTAATTCAGAATACTACTTAGTTTATCTAATATAATATCCCCTACTTCTATCCACGCCTCCCCTGGTATCCCATCCCTTCCAGATGCTCTTTTCCTTGACAGTGAATTTATCCCCTTTAAAACCTCATCCATTTTCAAATAATTATCCTTTCCCATATTATCATTGTTTCTGACTAAATGTGTGTATTCCAGATCAATCTTTTCCTCACTTCCTTCTAAACTTTTAATGAAGTGGTTATACCATTCTTCCTCACTTATCTTATTACTTATTTCTGATCTTTTATTTCCCCTGTATGTATTAACAATTTTCCAATATTCATCTGTTCCATTTGCCATTCTGAACATTCTTATTATTTCCTCACTATATTCTTCCTTACATTTTTTAATTTGTTCTCTATACTCGTACCTTTTTCTTTTAAAAAAATGTTCTTCACATTCGTCCCTCCTCCATCTACTCAAAGCTGCCTTGTATTCCTTCTTTTTAATCCAACAAGCTTTATTCCACCATTTTTCACTGGTTCTTCTTATCTTGATTTTTTTTTACCATGCTACTAGTTATCATTTCTTTCATATCTTTCCAACAATTCACTCCTTCAACCTTTTCTTTAATTTTACTTCTATAAACATCTATGGCCTCACGAGACCAGTCACATATTTCCTTACACTCCACCTTAGGTTTTAAGTACCTCTCCTTTCCTTTAAATTCCACCTCCAGCGGTAAATGATCAGACCCAATAAGTTCTCCAACTCTGAAACTTTCAATTCCGTTCCAAGCCCTCCCATTTACAAGTGCATAATCAATTACAGATTTTCCTTTACCAATAAAGGTGTATTCCCCTTCCTCATCCCCATTACTATCCCCATTTAAAATACACATTCCATTATTTCTACACCATTGTAAAAACATCTTTCCTTCTCTACTTATATATTCATCTTTCGAATTTCTCCTCTCCCTACCATCCACAACAGAAGCTCCTCTCTTCCTACCCACTCTAATATTAAAGTCCCCAATTACTAGTATGTTATCGTCTTTATAAACCTCACACTGCCTTTCTATTTGTTTAAACTTCTCTTCCTTCCCTTCATTTAGATAAACAAATATTACTATCCACCTTATTTCTTTTTTTTTGACTTCTATGAATATTACACCTTTACTTATTTCCTCTACTTTTGCCTCAATCTTTTTGTCGATTCCCACAATCATCCTTCCCTTTGCCCTACCCTTATTGCTACATTTTTCTGCATTGTACATATTCCAATTAAACCTAGAACTTAAATTAATCTTAAGAGAAATTAAATCCTTACTCTCTAGCCACGTTTCACATAATAAAATTAAATCATACTCTTCTAAACAATTCCAAAACCATTTTTCTTTATTTTTTATACCTGCCACGTTCCATGTCAATATCTATGTGTTTTTGTACTCATTTGCCCTGTCGCTTCCATTGTCATTCTTACCAAATGCTCCATACTTAAACCCTTCCTTCCATATTTTCTTTTCGAAACCACCTTTCTCCACGCTCATTCCAAAAGTAAATGGCATCTTCAGTTACCACTTTATTAAATCCCAATTTACAAATAATATTTTTTGCCTCGAGTTCCTTCATCTTTTTCAAAACTTCTTTTTTATTTCTTCTTTCAATCCATGTACAATCATTATTTATATATACCTTCTCTTGCTTATACTTTAGCTTGCTCTTATTTTTCATTATCAGCTCCTTCTGTTCGTCGTTTTCCAGTTGCACACCTAACATATTATCATTTCCTCTTATCAACCACCATTTCTTGATTACAACTTTAACCCCTACATTTTCTAAAAACCATATTTCTAATGCTTTCTTATCCTCTACTTTCATTCCCGTTACCACTATATTTTTCTTTTTTCTTTCTCTTTGTTTATCTTCAATTATCCATTTCAATTCTTTATTACTTTTTTCAACTTCACTGTAGTTGTCCCCATTGCATTGCTCTTGAGTTATGATACTACTGATCCTTTTTATTTCCTTTTGCATTAATTCCATACTTTCCTCCAATTTAATCATCTTTTCTACATTTATTATTTCTTCTTTGTGTTCGCATCCCTTCTCTAAATGTCTATCAAATTCCTGAAATTTTCCTCTCACTTCTTTCTCTAACTTTTTCATTTTATCCTTTAACCCCTTATTTTCTTCCTGTATTTCGAAAAGTTTTTTATTCAAGAATTCCCATCTCACTTTTTCTTCTTCATCCCTTCTTTCCTGTTTTTCAAAGCTTTCTTCCCATTTTTTCTTGAAATCACATTTCATTTCTTCCAAAACATTCATAACAGACTCAATCATTTTGCCTTCCTTATTGCAATTTTCCAAATTTTTCTTTTTTAATCTACCTTCCTGCTGCTCCACGTCGTTGGCCTTTCTTTTCTTTGTTTCTTCTTCCTTCTTCTTATTTACTATCCAGTATTTTAATGTTCCACTCTTTTCTTCACCACTTATACTATCTCTATCCATCAGATTTCTACTGTTAAGGTAGAACCACAAGAAATGGCGCAAAAAGTTATCTGCGATAAGAACCAGACCTCGAGTCGACCTCTCGAAAGGCTGGCTCTTCTCAGAACTACTTTTCGCCTTAGCAACAGTCAAAAACCATAAAAAACTTAACTAACCAACGAAAGACAACTCAAATAAACTAACCTTGCACTTTTACTCTTTCCAGACTATCAAAAACTCTTATCAAAATGATTATCAGATCAATTGAACCCACTAATTTAACTATTTAAACATCTAGCACCTCTACACACAACCTCACGTTACGGGGTCAAGCAAGCTCTAAGCTGGGCCAATATTTCTTTTATTTTTTCTTGTTCAGTCTCGAATTTTCCCAATTTTTCTTCCAAACATCCTTCGAATTTTTCCAATTTTTCATCCAGGTCTTTTGAATTTTTATTTAATTTATCTTCAAGATTCTTTGAATTTTCATTTAGTTTTTCTTCCAGAACTTTTGAACCTTCTCGTAGCAAAGTCTCCTCGAGCCTGCTTCTGTAAGATGTTCTTAGTACCAGACGTATCTTCGTCTCGCTCTTCCAGTTCGCTTTTCAATTCGGCGACTTTCAACTCGAACAAGTTTTTCGGCATTTTTATTTATTTGGTATTTTTATTACACTAGAAAATTCTCTGGGGATCGATTCGCAGGCCCCACACCTGACACCAATTGTAACGAATTTTCTAGTCAAAGTATTTATTTAAACAATTATTTATTTAACACTATTTATAACAATTAAACACTAACTTAGAACTACCATTTATATCACAACAATTCACTTATTTATATAACAATTTATTTATATCACTTTGTCTGTTATCGGTTTTAATTCGCGCACTGATGCTTTCTTACAACTACTGTCTCTCGGTCCAAAGATGATCACTTTATATACGCCTTTCGAAGTTTCTAGATGATTCGAAAAGGAAATCCTGAGTATTCCCGAATGATGAGTAATAATTAGAAAGTCGTCGATCATTCCAGAATTGGTCGTGTTACTTGTCGCTGGATAAAGATTTTACATCTTGTAGGTTGATAACAATAAAGGAACCGTACGCTGTGACTGTGTCATAAACATGTTAGCGATAACGAGTACATGCAGTCAAGTTGTTATCGCACACTCGTACAGTTTCTGGTCGCTACAATATAATACAGTCCATCATTCGAACAGGTACCAAGACTAATTGTTGAGACGTTTCTTCCTTTGTTCCCGTTACGATCCTCTTTTTACCACCCACTCACTTTCTTCTGAATAAACATTATAACCGAACGCCACTTACATTACTATTACACGTATTCTTGTTACACCCTCATCTTTTTGAGGTGAAAACTTCTATAGTATCGTTGTGATTTGAAAGTCGATGAAACGAAAAAGCGACAGTAAAAAGGGGAGAAAATGAGATAGGAAGCATTATACAGTGCTTCTTACGTTCGTGGTTTTCTTTACGTTGTACGTGTGTTCATACGTATTTGTGCGCGCATGCGTAGTACAAAGCTTTAGTTTTGTATCACAATGATCATTACTAAAACCTACAATTATCCTTTCCCCGAAATTTTACATTCGTCTCATTATCTTGAAACGAAAATTTTTGAAGGATTCACTTCTACCACGTGTGAGTTGCACACATGATTTTTTTTTTGTTTTTCTTTAATATAAGTTATTTTGTTACTTTATGAAAACCCCTTTTTAAAAAAGAAAACTATTAACTTTCAAAATTTATTTAATTTAATGCGCGATGCACGTGAACTACAAAAAGGAACTGATGTAATTATTGTCCACAAATGCTTACATACTAGGTAATATGTTACAATTATGTTAGATATAAGATTCATTATCAATGTGTGAAACGCACACTATGCATTTTATTACTTTACTCAAGCATTCCACATGGATAACTTATACCCCTATTAAGTTTATTGCGCTCCTTCACTATATCGCTTCATCCACTCTTGCATACTTTTAGAAAGTGTCTGTACTCATCGTCCTTTTTCGAATTGTTTTCACTTCTTTGGCACATTTCTTACCCTTTTCTATCCCAAGCAATTCCAAATCTATCCACTCCTATTGCTATTGTTATCCTACTGCCAGATCAACTTTACGACTCCGGCACAAGACAATTTTCAAAAACAGAAAAAATTATTATCCAAGAAACCTTCCTTCGGTGCTCACTTACTTGTACCTACATGTAGGCAGGCAATTCATACTTATACTTACCAAATCAAACATCCTACTAACCAAATAAAACTTGTCTATTTACCTAATCAAATTTACCATACCTACCCCTAACGGCTCAACATACTGTTACGTAATTCACAATTATCACGTATTTTTCTTTTACTTTTACACTTTTATTAAATTAACTCGAACACAACAACGATTCAATAACTATCTCAATAACAACAATAAATCAATATCTATTTCGCTTGTCAATCGCTTTTCTTCTCTTCGAACTTATCTCTGTCACTCTCTTCTATCAAATACTGTCAAACTGTCCAACGCTGTTCCTTATATAATATTATGGACGTTTCTAGGCAACTCTCGAAACGTCCAGCAACTCTCGTACTTTCTGGAACGCGTCATATGTTACTTCCACACAATTTTCGCAGTCGGCGCTTGTCAACGTCAGAATGACACATCTGTCACACTGCCCCCCCTCTAGCGCTGATCGTCCCGATCAGTTTCTTTCACTGTGTATGGAGCCAACCGGTCGAGGTGTACAACTTTCATCTTCGATTTGGGGCCTCGTTGTATCCTGTAGACGACATCGTTTATCCGGGTAATCACTTTGTACGGGCCCTCCCAATTCCGTTGTAATTTAGGGCACCTTCCTTTCTTGCGAACTGGGTTATAGAGCCATACACGGTGGCCCTCCCTGAATCCAGTGGAATTCGCTCGCTGATCGTAGCGGGTCTTCATCCGGTCACTTTCGAATTTTATTCTTGTTCTGACGGCTTTATGGATGGTGTTAAGCCAAAATTCAACCCAGCCTGCCGGATTCTCATGTGTCCTTTCGATGCTTGTTTGGCTGCTTCGTATTTTAGCGCACGCGACAATGCTTCACCTGCAGTTTTATGTCGAGACATGCGCAGGGCTTGCTGTATTTCGACATCTCGCACTCCATCAATAAACATTTGGGTGGACAGCTGGTCTGTAAAGTCTTGAGGGGCACTAGGATAAGCCAACCGCACAAGCCTTTCGACGTCCGCTTCGAATTGTTGAAGGCTTTCACTGCTACGTTGATATCGACTTTTTAATTGAGCCTGATACATTTGTTGTAGATGTTTATCACCGTAGCGCATCTCCAATCGGTCCACCAGAATTTTAAAATCGTTTTGTTGCATTTCTGGTATACCTTGCAGAATGTCGAGAGCTTCCCCACGTAGCGCTATTATCAGGGCAGTGGCTTTTTCCATTTCATTCCATTCATTTGCTTTGGCAGCAGCGTCGAATTGTTTAAGATACACTGACCAAGAGACCTTCCCATCGAATGTTGGTCGTTTTATCCTCGACATTCTTACACTTCCTTCTTCGCTTTTGTTTAGTTTTGGCAACTCTTGAACGTTCAGCTTGGCCTTCATATCGTCTAACTCTTTTTGAAACTTTTTGTGTACGGCCTTTAACTCTTCTTGAACTTCTACTCTTACTTCCTTTATTTCTTCTTGAACTTCTACTCTTACCTCCTTCAATTCTTCTTGAACGTCTTGAACTTCTACTCTTACTTCTTTTAACTGTTCTTTCAATCCTTCTTGCTCAATTTTCATTGTTCTCATATCTTCTATTAATTTCTCTTGACCTGCCTTAATTTCTTCTTGACATGCTTTAATTTCTTCCTTCATTTCTTTCTGGCCTGCCTTTATTTCTTCCTTCATTTCTTCCTGGCCTGCCTTCATTTCTTGCTTCATTTCTTCCTGGCCTGCCTTCATTTCTTCCTGGCCTGCCTGCATTTCTTTAAGCATTTCCATCAAAAATTTCATTTGCTCCTCCATTTTTGCCGCTTGACTTCTTGTTACTGGCATAAATCCTTACTCCTGACACCAATTGTTACGTAATTCACAATTATCACGTATTTTTCTTTTACTTTTACACTTCTATTAAATTAACTCGAACACAACAACGAATCAATAACTATCTCAATAACAACAATAACTCAATATCTATTTCGCTTGTCAATCGCTTTTCTTCTCTTCGAACTTATCTCTGTCACTCTCTTCTATCAAATACTCCAAATACTGTCCAACGCTGTTCCTTATATAATATTATGGACGTTTCTAGGCAACTCTCGAAACGTCCAGCAACTCTCGTACTTTCTGGAACGCGTCATAGGTTACTTCCACACAATTTTCGCAGTCGGCGCTTGTCAACGTCAGAATGACACATCTGTCACAATACATTATTTCATTAATCTTTTTATCTAAATATGGCTTCATTTGATTCCTAGTCATTGTATATAGTTAAATAAATCTAAAAGAGTAAGTTATTACTAATTGCTTACCAGATAATATTAACTATTCGTCGTAATGCCTATCATGTAACTGCGAACCAATAAAAATCTACTGAATAAAGCAGTAATTTTTTAAAATACCAAAATATCAACTAAAACTACTCAAAACCAGAAGTAAGTTTTTTATGATGAATCAGTAAATTGATTCGTAGTAATATATATATATATATATATATATATATATATATATGCAATTATGGTTTCAGTTAACGTAATAGAAATATGGTAATGAAAAAATAAAATTTAAGATATTTCTTTTTTAAACTTTCAATAACAATAACTTTATTTTAATACTTTTAGTACTGAATGTAGTAGTAGTATGAATACAACAATTATTTTTGACTAATAATAAATATTATTTTTTATTGTTATTCATTTGTATCGTTATCAATATCTAAGTTTTTTAAATTAGGGTAAAAGGAATACACTATATGGTGAAACTTCCTTACTTAAGCCTTTTACTTGATTGAGAACGATGTGGTGAGCAAAATACATCTTAATAATACTAATCTTTAATTGATAATATTGTAACGAATTTTCTAGTCAAACTATTTATTTAAACAATTATTTATTTAACACTATTTATAACACTTAAACACTAACTTATAACTACCCTTTATATCACAACAATTCACTTATTTATATTACAATTTATTTATATCACGTCATAAACATGTTAGCGATAACGAGTACATGCAGTCAAGTTGTTATCGCACACTCGTACAGTCTCTGGTCGCTACAATATAATACAGTCCATCATTCGAACAGGTACCAAGACTAATTGTTGAGACGTTTCTTCCTTTGTTCCCGTTACGATCCTCTTTTTACCACCCACTCACTTTCTTCTGAATAAACATTATAACCGGACGCCACTTACATTACTATTACACGTATTCTTGTTACACCCTCATCTTTTTGAGGTGAAAACTTCTATAGTATCGTTGTGATTTGAAAGTCGATGAAACGAAAAAGCGACAGTAAAAAGGGGAGAAAATGAGATAGGAAGCATTATACAGTGCTTCTTACGTTCGTGGTTTTCTTTACGTTGTACGTGTGTTCATACGTATTTGTGCGCGCATGCGTAGTACAAAGCTTTAGTTTTGTATCACAATGATCATTACTAAAACCTACAATTATCCTTTCCCCGAAATTTTACATTCGTCTCATTATCTTGAAACGAAAATTTTTGAAGGATTCACTTCTACCACGTGTGAGTTGCACACATGATTTTTTTTTTGTTTTTCTTTAATATAAGTTATTTTGTTACTTTATGAAAACCCCTTTTTAAAAAAGAAAACTATTAACTTTCAAAATTTATTTAATTTAATGCGCGATGCACGTGAACTACAAAAAGGAACTGATGTAATTATTGTCCACAAATGCTTACATACTAGGTAATATGTTACAATTATGTTAGATATAAGATTCATTATCAATGTGTGAAACGCACACTATGCATTTTATTACTTTACTCAAGCATTCCACATGGATAACTTATACCCCTATTAAGTTTATTGCGCTCCTTCACTATATCGCTTCATCCACTCTTGCATACTTTTAGAAAGTGTCTGTACTCATCGTCCTTTTTCGAATTGTTTTCACTTCTTTGGCACATTTCTTACCCTTTTCTATCCCAAGCAATTCCAAATCTATCCACTCCTATTGCTATTGTTATCCTACTGCCAGATCAACTTTACGACTCCTGCACAAGACAATTTTCAAAAACAGAAAAAATTATTATCCAAGAAACCTTCCTTCGGTGCTCACTTACTTGTACCTACATGTAGGCAGGCAATTCATACTTATACTTACCAAATCAAACATCCTACTAACCAAATAAAACTTGTCTATTTACCTAATCAAATTTACCATACCTACCCCTAACGGCTCAACATACTGTTACGTAATTCACAATTATCACGTATTTTTCTTTTACTTTTACACTTTTATTAAATTAACTCGAACACAACAACGATTCAATAACTATCTCAATAACAACAATAACTCAATATCTATTTCGCTTGTCAATCGCTTTTCTTCTCTTCGAACTTATCTCTGTCACTCTCTTCTATCAAATACTCCAAATACTGTCCAACGCTGTTCCTTATATAATATTATGGACGTTTCTAGGCAACTCTCGAAACGTCCAGCAACTCTCGTATTTTCTGGAACGCGTCATAGGTTACTTCCACACAATTTTCGCAGTCGGCGCTTGTCAACGTCAGAATGACACATCTGTCACACTGCCCCCCCTCTAGCGCTGATCGTCCCGATCAGTTTCTTTCACTGTGTATGGAGCCAACCGGTCGAGGTGTACAACTTTCATCTTCGATTTGGGGCCTCGTTGTATCCTGTAGAGTGTAGACGACATCGTTTATCCGGGTAATCACTTTGTACGGGCCCTCCCAATTCCGTTGTAATTTAGGGCACCTTCCTTTCTTGCGAACTGAGTTACAGAGCCATACACGGTGGCCCTCCCTGAATCCAGTGGAATTCGCTCGCTGATCGTAGCGGGTCTTCATCCGGTCACTTTCGAATTTTATTCTTGTTCTGACGGCTTTATGGATGGTGTTAAGCCAAAATTCAACCCAGCCTGCCGGATTCTCATGTGTCCTTTCGATGCTTGTTTGGCTGCTTCGTATTTTAGCGCACGCGACAATGCTTCACCTGCAGTTTTATGTCGAGACATGCGCAGGGCTTGCTGTATTTCGACATCTCGCACTCCATCAATAAACATTTGGGTGGACAGCTGGTCTGTAAAGTCTTGAGGGGCACTAGGATAAGCCAACCGCACAAGCCTTTCGACGTTCGCTTCGAATTGTTGAAGGCTTTCACTGCTACGTTGATATCGACTTTTTAATTGAGCCTGATACATTTGTTGTAGATGTTTATCACCGTAGCGCATCTCCAATCGGTCCACCAGAATTTTAAAATCGTTTTGTTGCATTTCTGGTATACCTTGCAGAATGTCGAGAGCTTCCCCACGTAGCGCTATTATCAGGGCAGTGGCTTTTTCCATTTCATTCCATTCATTTGCTTTGGCAGCAGCGTCGAATTGTTTAAGATACACTGACCAAGAGACCTTCCCATCGAATGTTGGTCGTTTTATCCTCGACATTCTTACACTTCCTTCTTCGCTTTTGTTTAGTTTTGGCAACTCTTGAACGTTCAGCTTGGCCTTCATATCGTCTAACTCTTTTTGAAACTTTTTGTGTACGGCCTTTAACTCTTCTTGAACTTCTACTCTTACTTCCTTTATTTCTTCTTGAACTTCTACTCTTACCTCCTTCAATTCTTCTTGAACGTCTTGAACTTCTACTCTTACTTCTTTTAACTGTTCTTTCAATCCTTCTTGCTCAATTTTCATTGTTCTCATATCTTCTATTAATTTCTCTTGACCTGCCTTAATTTCTTCTTGACATGCTTTAATTTCTTCCTTCATTTCTTTCTGGCCTGCCTTTATTTCTTCCTTCATTTCTTCCTGGCCTGCCTTCATTTCTTGCTTCATTTCTTCCTGGCCTGCCTTCATTTCTTCCTGGCCTGCCTGCATTTCTTTAAGCATTTCCATCAAAAATTTCATTTGCTCCTCCATTTTTGCCGCTTGACTTCTTGTTACTGGCATAAATCCTTACTCCTGACACCAATTGTTACGTAATTCACAATTATCACGTATTTTTCTTTTACTTTTACACTTCTATTAAATTAACTCGAACACAACAACGATTCAATAACTATCTCAATAACAACAATAACTCAATATCTATTTCGCTTGTCAATCGCTTTTCTTCTCTTCGAACTTATCTCTGTCACTCTCTTCTATCAAATACTCCAAATACTGTCCAACGCTGTTCCTTATATAATATTATGGACGTTTCTAGGCAACTCTCGAAACGTCCAGCAACTCTCGTACTTTCTGGAACGCGTCATAGGTTACTTCCACACAATTTTCGCAGTCGGCGCTTGTCAACGTCAGAATGACACATCTGTCACAATACATTATTTCATTAATCTTTTTATCTAAATATGGCTTCATTTGATTCCTAGTCATTGTATATAGTTAAATAAATCTAAAAGAGTAAGTTATTACTAATTGCTTACCAGATAATATTAACTATTCGTCGTAATGCCTATCATGTAACTGCGAACCAATAAAAATCTACTGAATAAAGCAGTAATTTTTTAAAATACCAAAATATCAACTAAAACTACTCAAAACCAGAAGTAAGTTTTTTATGATGAATCAGTAAATTGATTCGTAGTAATATATATATATATGCAATTATGGTTTCAGTTAACGTAATAGAAATATGGTAATGAAAAAATAAAATTTAAGATATTTCTTTTTTAAACTTTCAATAACAATAACTTTATTTTAATACTTTTAGTACTGAATGTAGTAGTAGTATGAATACAACAATTATTTTTGACTAATAATAAATATTATTTTTTATTGTTATTCATTTGTATCGTTATCAATATCTAAGTTTTTTAAATTAGGGTAAAAGGAATACACTATATGGTGAAACTTCCTTACTTAAGCCTTTTACTTGATTGAGAACGATGTGGTGAGCAAAATACATCTTAATAATACTAATCTTTAATTGATAATATTGTAACGAATTTTCTAGTCAAACTATTTATTTAAACAATTATTTATTTAACACTATTTATAACACTTAAACACTAACTTATAACTACCCTTTATATCACAACAATTCACTTATTTATATTACAATTTATTTATATCACGTTGTCTATTATCGGTTTTAATTCGCGCACTGATGCTTTCTTCAACTAACAAAGATGATCACTATATATACACCTTTCGAACTTTCTAGACAGGAACTCGAAGAAATCCTGAGTATTCCCGAATGATGAGTAATAGTTAGAAAGTCCTCGATTATTCCAGAATTTAACTTGTTACTTGTCGCCGGAGAATGATTTACATCTTGTAAGTTGATAACACGAAAAGTACCGTGTGCGGTGTAAACATGTTAGTGATAAGAAGTAAATGCCACAAATTGTTATCGCACACACGTACTGTGTCACTGGTCGCTACACTACCCCCTCCTTAAGGGTGATTCGTCCCGGATCACATTCTGCCGTTCCTTCAGAGGATCATGCCGATACTTGCAGGTGGATCCGCTTCGGCATCCGGTTGTCAGGTGGAAAGGGTAGTCAACGGTCTTCAATGGTGACGGTCCTCGTCGTGGATTTCCGGCGCACACCAAGATTTCTATGCCAGTGTATCGGAACAAAACCTCCAGCATGTTTCTGACCACCCTCCAATCCAGCCCATCGAGTCCACATCCGATCCTCGGTATTGCTAGCTTCAGGATGTTAGCGTGCAGCAATTGCTCTCTTAGTTCTATCAGGGAGTCCCATAAGGAGTGGTAGGAAGGCTTCTCCGACGACTTGCTTTTGGTGACTAGATAGAAGATGGATTGGGTCCCATCGAGTAACTGTAGTACTTTTCTTCCATCTTTGACCTGGTCGAGTAACATCGGTAGTCGCCCAAACTTCTTCCGAAAGACCGTGGCAATCCCACGGCTCATGTCCAAATCCCTTGCCACACAATGAGCCAGCGAGTATTCTTTCGGAACGGCGAATAAGTCCTGCTGAACTTCGGTAGTGACTCCAAATCGGGCTTTACGGTGTAAGCTCTGTTCGGCCATAAATTCTTCGTACTGGGGCTCTGGCGATCGAGCCTGCACAACTCTAACTCGAGCTTCCTCGTGGTTGTCCCCAGCATATGGAGCCAGTCGGTTGAAGTGGACTACTCTTAGTTTTCCATTGGGAGTACGTCTAATTCGGTAGATTACGTCATTGATTCGTTTTATAACTTTATACGGGCCTTCCCAATCTTGTTGCAGCTTCGGCGAGAGACCCCTTTGACGTTTGGGATTATAAAGCCACACCAAATCTTCTTCATGGAATCCTCCATCAGTGGCCTTAATGTCATATGCGTCCTTCATCCGGTCACTGGCTATCTGCATATGGGAACGTATCTCGTCATGGATGTCGTCCAATCGTCTTCGAAGTTCACTGACGTAATCTTCTCCAGCCACGTCTTCGCCAGGTTTGCACCCGAACTTTAAGTCGCATGGTAGTCGCAACTCTCGACCGAACAGTACCCTGGCTAGTGTTTGTCCAGTGGTTTCATGTATGGAAGATCGGTATGCCAAAAGGAACAATGGCAGATAACGATCCCAATCTCGCTGATGTTTGGAGACCATTTTGGACAGGTACTTGTTAATGGTCCTGTTCATTCGTTCTACCATGCCGTCTGATTGGGGATGTAGGGCTGTGGTTCGAGTCTTATGAATGCCCAATATCTTACAAATATCTTGAAATATGGCTGACTCGAAATTTCGTCCTTGGTCGGAATGCAGCTCCAGTGGTACTCCGAATCGGCTAATCAACTCTTTCACGAGCGTTTCCGCCACTGTGGTTGCCGTCTGGTTTGGAAGAGCGTACGCTTCAACCCATTTCGTAAAGTAGTCCATTGCCACTACGATGTACTTATTCCCATCTTCAGATTCTGGGAATGGTCCGGTAACGTCTATGGCAATTCTCTCGAATGGGCTGCCAACGTTATACTGCCGCATCGGAGCACGCTGTCGCTTCTGAGGTCCCTTACTGGCGGCGCACGTCGTGCACTTTCTGCACCAATCTTCCACGTCCTTCTTGCAGTTGACCCAGTAAAATCGTTCCCGTACTTTGCCAAGGGTCTTCTTTACCCCAAAATGTCCTCCTGAAGGGTCGTCATGGAGGCACTGCAGGACTTCCTTTACCAAGCTTCTCGGTATCACTAGCTGACGTCTGCTTTCGGTGCCATCTTGGTTCTCAACGACGCGCTTCAGGAGACCATCTTCTTCATCAATGGAATCCCATTGGGCCCACAACGATTTCACTTCTGTTGACTTGGCAGCCACTTCCTGCCAGGTTGGTCTTCTGCCTTCTTTCTTCCAATCCAGGAACATTTTTAGGAGCACGTCGGAATGTTGTTCTGCCTTAATGTTGTCGGGCTGCCACTGCTCATCCAGGATAGTTATCCTCCTGACCTCTTCGTGTTCCTCGACGCGTTGACAGTGTTTACAATTATCCGGGCAAGGTCTTCTGGATAAGGCGTCGGCGTTTTTATGGCTACTTCCCGCTCGGTGTTCTATGTCAAAGTCGTACTCTTCTCTCTTGGCCAGTGGTAGTCTCCTGGGTCGCTGGCGGATGGGTTGGGTCTCGCCAGTATTTATTTTGTGCAGGACGGTGTTGGCTCGTCCCTTCTTGCCACCTTCTACTTCAAAGACGTCTTGGTATTCTTTTAGTAATCCTTCTATTTGGCGTCATTGGTTAAGATTACATTTGCCTCCTGCTTCCTGGCGCAATTTCGTCAAGGCTTCTGGTAGGCGTTGTGCGTCTTCCGTTCTTGTTTGTAGCTTTCTGACTTGAGAAGCAAATCTCTCGCTCTTACAGCTGCTTCTCACATGGCCTAACTACCCCACACCTGACACCAATTGTAACGAATTTTCTAGTCAAACTATTTATTTAAACAATTATTTATTTAACACTATTTATAACACTTAAACACTAACTTATAACTACCCTTTATATCACAACAATTCACTTATTTATATTAAAATTTATTTATATCACTTTGTCTATTATCGGTTTTAATTCGCGCACTGATGCTTTCTTCAACTAACTGTTTTTCGGTCAAAAGATGATCACTATATATACACCTTTCGAACTTTCTAGACAGGAACTCGAAGAAATCCTGAGTATTCCCGAATGATGAGTAATAGTTAGAAAGTCCTCGATTATTCCAGAATTTAACTTGTTACTTGTCGCCGGAGAATGATTTACATCTTGTAAATTGATAACACGAAAAGTACCGTGTGCGGTGTAAGCATGTTAGTGATAAGAAGTACATGCCACAAATTGTTATCGCACACACGTACTGTGTCACTGGTCGCTACAATATAGTTTCAGGAAAAATCTCTAGAATGGCCATCAAGATGTTTACATGTACTTAAAATTTTTTTAGGTTCATTAACTTCCCAATACATACCTAATAAGGTAGTTATTGTAATGGATACCAAAATTAGAAATGAAATGCCTAAAATACCTTTTATATTAAAAATTCTTTAATTCTTTTTATAACAACGCCTGTTCGGTGCATGTTCTCATACTGGGAAATTGCCCCTATAAACGGCACACTTAGTTAATAATCTAACAATTTATTTTTCTTGTAAACAAGTTCAAACGTTTAATAAATACCTAAGCAAAACAATTTGCGTATTACCATTTTTTAAAAATTGCAAAGCTCAGCTCCTTTAAAATGTCAACTTTTTTTATTTTACCGAATATTTTATTTTTTTCTCTTATTATGTGTTTCGTTACAGCTTTTGGGATATACCAAGTCATTGGTGGCAAGCAAGTACAATCCTAGTAGGGACCGGAAGCGCCCTAAGTCTCCTTATAGCAGTAACAGCTACTGCGGCATGCTGCTTAACATATGTCATTCACGCATACACAGCAAAATTTGCAGGGTCTTTGCAACTTTTTGCAGGTAAGAATAGAACAATAAGTAGATATTAGATATAGGAGTTATCGCGACCAAGCCTTCTGAAAAATAAGAGAAATATTTAAACGTTTGGGTGTTTCATTCCCACCACGGTGGGTCGGCATTTCCGCGAATCTACACTCTAGTATCCAGAACACTGTCAGAGGATTGGGTGGAAGACCCTTTTTAACCTCCTTTAGGAGTCGTAGGAATAGATGGGTGGTGAGTGAGGTGAGAAAGGTAAGACAGACGAAGTAAAGGTAAAATAAAAGTGAGATATTGTTTATTAAATATTATCATCACCCCACCATTTGCTTTAATAGTCCAATGAGACTGTTTTCGGAATCGAATCAATAACCTTCCAAATAGCAAGCTTCAGCTATGCTCTAGTACAAAATTGTGGGAGAAAATTCACTCTAGTTCCTTCAAGAGCCAACGAAATAAAAAGGGAAATGAGAAATAAATTATTTGTGAAATAATATTACTTTCCCAGCATTAGCTTAAATAGTCAAGGATACCACAAATCTGGACCAGAACCTCCCGGGTACAAGGTTGTCCTTTAGAACAATTAAAACAAACAACCGTTTGATCATCAATTATTATCACTGATTTTAATAGCAGACAGGCCCTTTTTCTTATACTCTAGCATAAAGTATTAGAATAAGGCAGACGAACACCTACAGCCTCGTTTAGGAATTTGAAAATGGGTGGGTGGTGCCTGAGGAGAAAAAGATCTGACGGACAAAATGAATTCAAAAGAAAAGTAGGAGATTATCTGTGGAATATCATTATTGACTCAGCATTTCCACGGAAACCACAAACTTGGATCAAAGCAGCCGGCTCTAGAATCGAACCGAGCCCCCCCCCCCCGAAAGTTATGCTAAAGCGTAGACAACTAAACCATTTTGGAAGTTTCATTTCCATCGATTTTAATGGTCTGAAAGTCCCTTCCAACCATATGTACTCTAAACTGTAGTGTAAAGTTGGAGGATAGAGCGATAGCATTCTTTAGGAGTTTGTGATTGAGGAAAGAAGGCGAGACAGACGAAATGAAGACAGAAGAAAAGTGGAACATTAACTATAAGATAACATTTATGTCCAAGCATTTGCCTAAATGATCCAAAGAAACCACCACAAAAAGTTTGAACCAGAATCGAACCAGTGACTTCCCAAATGCGAAGCTAAGATCTTAACACCTAAACGCTCCTGCTCGATTTTGAAAATGTATCAAGAGGGAGGTGACCCAACACATCATCATACGACATTTCATCATGCGAGATCTCATCACGACCACTGTTCATCATTATGACATTGCAACATACTATCTCAACACAGAGTCATTCCAACAAGCACAAATCTGCACAGGTCGAAAAGTGCAGAGGTGGTAGTAGTGTATTGACTGAAAGATGTTGGTATCTTAAAAATATAAGAAAAAACAGAATTTGAACATTTCGCAAAGTAAAGTTTTGTTTTAATGTTTTAATAAGTATTTATGTTTAACCAGGTTATTTAATAAAATTGGTTAAAAAGTAGAAGTATTTAAATTATCTGTAAGATTCTTTAATCTATAAATAATAGTAAATTAAAGCTGGTTAATTTACCTTTGTTTGATTTTCGAAAGAAATATCTATAAAACTTGTCAATAATGTACAATTAAAATTAAAAACGCAATGGGTTTTAGAACACGGTTATTGGCAAGCGTCCTGTCGAAGCCGTCAAACGTGTAT
The DNA here is from genome assembly GCA_029378335.1 of Agrilus mali. NCBI lineage: Eukaryota > Metazoa > Arthropoda > Insecta > Coleoptera > Buprestidae > Agrilus > Agrilus mali. The sequence continues at coordinate 11,717,620 of CM055660.1, forward strand.
CACGATTTCGACCTGTTGGGTCTCATCAGCACGTCGCAGACGGGTTTGAAAGAACACCAACCATGTAAGGCAATTGCCTTAAAACAGTTATCAATAAACAACCATTGAAAGCATGGAGAACGCCATCTGTGGAGATTCTGTAACTAAATAAAGTTCAAAGTTTAATAAGGTCCTTTGATAAAAGGAAACGCTTCCTAAACAGAGCCGTTTGAGAGTTTATGCTTGTAAGGCACTAGGTGATTGGGGAGTTCACCCGCGTAAGGGGGGACGTTGGAAGGGAGCTTAATTGTTTTTTCATTTACTCTATTACTCGGAATTATCTTAATGACGTTCCTACGCTCCTGTCTAGCAGCATACATGCTGCGTTCAACAAATAGCTACAGACGGTGGTATGAACGCCATCTATAACAGTAGATCATTAAATAGTAGCTTTTACTTTACAAGCACTTATTGGTTATGTATAATTGCACCTATTTGCTACATATCGTATATCAATATAGTACTTAAAACCGATGACGTCTCCGTGAACCAACAGTCGCAACTTTAGATACATAAAATTTGATAACGTGCTGAAGCAACACATTCTCTGTCATGCCTGCAAGCTGTTACGAAGATCGTGAAAACAAAAGTAATTCAAATAACTTCAGTGGTAACAAATACCACATAAAATATTGATATATGTAATATGTCCTTTTATAAGAAAATCTATCGAACTTATATTTCATGAAAGCACGTAAAATGATTTCTTTTCTTTAAAAGCCAACACTTCGAACATTCTAACCTTTGTTACTTAACTGGATACAATTTTATTAAGAAAATATCATTAAATACGCTTATGTAAATTTTGTCGTTATGATGATATTAGTGTCAAGTAAATGGTAATACGTCGCCATCTGTGGACAATTACCACTAACTATTTTAATGTATTGAATATCGACCAATAAAATTATTGTAAAGGACGTTAGTTTGCTTGTTTACGTACATGATATACATAGGCCACGTAAACTAAACAAATAAAAAAAAATAAATTCGTGGTTAGTAATTAATCGAAGAAGTAGGTCGCAATTTCGAACTTATTTGGGCAAATCTTCATCGCTGTCTGACTTGGACCTAAATTGGAGGCGAGTTGTGTCGGTTAGAATTTGTTAAATATAGTATAAATTACTAAATAACTTCAATACATAAAACAATCTTCAAAAAAAAAAAGACACCCCTAAATATTACTATGTATTTGATGACAAAAGGGTCTAGACAATTATTTCTGATAAAGGCCATTATCAGTAGAATCATTAATAGTTCTATTATATTGTTAGAAATTAACGGTAAAGATTAGTTTGCACTAAATTAATGTCAATTAAAACACCCGAAATACAGCTTACACTTTTAATAACACAACTAATTGGGTTTACCAAAAAAAAATAATCATAAAAATACACGTAAAATAGAAAATTATCGGTCGACGGCTGTTAACCCCGAGTTCCCATCAACCAGTGGTGAGTTGGTAGCGTAGATAATATACCCTTTCGCAGTGGTCGTTCGACGACGTCACGAACCCTTAATGGTTTGTTTATGTTTTAAAATCTAACAATATTATACCTTTAGTCAAAATCAGTGTAGTAATTTTTCCTTAGAAATTATGTGGATATATTCTCTAATTTTTCTATTTTCCTTTGTGCTATTTATTTTCAAAATAAATTCCGATGTAGTCATAAAAACTGACTTTATGCTCGTTATTAGCGACCCCGAAAGATATTAAACGAGGGAATAAAAAAAATTAATTTGCAATTCTCTGTAGGAAATATTTATTAATTTTGAGCTATGGTTCCGAAACATGAATTTTGTGCAAATTAGCAGTAGCGTAGTCAGCGTTTGTGGAAGGGAAAGGAGGGCAAACTAAAAGGTTCTGAAAAGGCCAATTAAGTTCATATAACAAAACAAAAAGTTTGAAAAATTAATACAGGGTACTTCCCGTGAACTCAGAATCTTGAAATTTGGTACGAAGCAACTTCTTATAGCACAGATAAAGGAAAAATTGCGAAAACCGTAAATTTTTAGTTACATCATATAATAAAAATATTTTTAATAATTTTAAAGTCACTACCCCTTTTCTCATGAACGCGTAGAGGTATTAAATTGAAATTCATATCAAATACTCAGGTCTATAATACCTTTAAGCTGTAACAAAATCAAACTTCTATGTAAACGCAATCAAAAGAAACAGCAATTTAAGCCGCATATTTTCAAACTCGCAACTACTCGCAAGGGAATCAAAACCTAAAGGGTATAGTGATGGGTCGGTATTTAAGTAACTGTTACTTTGTCGCGGTATTTTTTGGTAGCGCTTTGTCGCGCTCCAAAGGAACGAAGTAACCGGTTATTTTTGGAACTGGCTGGGCTCATGCAGCGATCGCGCCTCTGCTCTGCTGTTCTGCGACAAGTGAAAGTAACCGACCGACAACGATGCGACGATAACAACAAGAACGTTGAAATGTCGCAACCTGCGAGCATAGATATTAGAGGGGTTCATTATTATTGAATACATATTTCATGTATGCAATAAAGCTATGAATTATGGAGGAACCTAATACGTAAATATCTGTTTATGTTGCAGTTATGGACTATGTTTTTCTATTTCTATAGATTTGTGAATGGGACTGTCGCGCTATCGCTGCTTCTTCTATCATCCCGTCGCGTCATCGCCTTACCAGCGCTTTTCGTTTCATCTGTTGTTTGCCGCTGTCGCTACAGAGATCGAGTAACTGCAGTTACAAAGTAACGGTTATTTTGTCGCGGTATTTTTCTGGAGCGGTCGCGATTGTAGCGCGACAACTCAGTAACCGTTTTTCCCATCACTAGACTGCAGTGCCCGTGATAATATTTAATATTTATATTGGTTTGTTATTTTCCAGTTCATTCCCTGTTGAGATATTTCATAATCGATATTCGCCATTCAAATTTACGATTTAGTTTAGTTAGTTTAGAATCACGCATCAATTCATCCGGTCGCTAGTAAATGGTTGCCGTCTTGCGTTATTTTAAGTTTTAAGTAGTTTAAGTTTTTGGTTCGAAAGTCCCAGTTATCCAGTTAATTTAAATATAATAAAAACATATTATTTTATTATAAAATGTCGCCTCCTAAACGTCAAAAAACGAGTGATATCTGGAACTTTTTCACGGTTGATGTTGATCACTATGCCAATTTAATTTTGTAATTGGATTTTTGTACCTATTTTTATTCATTTCTTTATATTATAATTATTTTTTATATTTTTTACAAAAGTGCTTTCAAATACTCTACGTTATGTTCCTAAGTATAAAATTTCATAGGGGCTGACTGATTTAACTATAACGTGTTCGTTATTCTTATTCTATGTTTTGTTTATTGTTATGACCTGCGACTCACTCTCAAGTCTCACATATTCGAATTGAAATAATTAATATTGGGTTTCGATTAAAAAACAAACATCGAATGCAAATGTAGACAAGGACAAGTGACGTAATGAAACAGCGACCTAAGTCGCTGTTAAAAGAAATGGTGACTTACAAGTCGCTGTCACCGGTATACCGGTGACCTCAAAATCACCAACAAGCTCATCACTAGTTTAGATTTCTTTCGAATGTTTTGCAGCCTTCCAACGTCTGAAAAGATTAGATTTTCTGTTGTTTTGATTATCGGACCGTTGTGTTAATACAATGTTATTAAAAGTACAAGCGAAATTCAATTGAGGGTTTAGTACAGAACAGGTATATGCATGTAAATTTCTTTTTGATTCATTAAATCTGAACCTCTTACTTTATGGAAATTTACACTACTAACACTTGTAATTTATACAAATTGGTTCTCATTGTAACAAGGGTTTCACCACTTCGTAGTTTCTTCGGAAATTTCAAATTTCTAAACGTAAATAATACATGTATCTTAAATTCTTCTATATATACTGTTACGTAATTTATATATCACGCATTTTTCTCTCAAAACTTTTGTTTAATTAATTCGTACACAACAACGATTCAATAACTATTTCAATAACAACAACAACTCAATAGCTTTTTCGCTTTTTAATCACTTTTCTTCACTTCGAGCTTATATCTGTCACTCTCTTCTATCAAAAACTGTCAAACTGTCCAATGCTGCTCCTTATATAGTATTATGGACGTTTCTAGGTGACTCTCGAAACGTCCAGCAACTCTCGAACCCCCTGGAACGCGTCATAGGTAACTTTCATTCAACTTTCGCAGTCGGCGCATGTCAACGTCATTCAAAACGCCACGTCCGTCACACTATCCCCCTCTAGCGCTGATCGTCCCGATTAGTTTCTTCCACTGTGTATGGAGCCAACCGGTCGAGGTATACAACTTTCATCTTCAATTTGGGACCTCGTTGTATCCTATAGACGACATCGTTTATCGTAATCACTTTGTACGGGCCCTCCCAATTCCGTTGTAATTTAGGACACCTTCCTTTCTTGCGAACTGGGTTATAGAGCCATACACGATCGCCCTCCCTGAATCCAGTAAAATTTACTCGCTGATCGTAACGGGTTTGCATTCGGTCACTTTCGAATTTTATTCTTGTTCTGACGGCTTTATGTCCAAGTTCTTTCCCGAATAGCACATAGGAAGGGGTCTGTCCAGTAGTTTCGTGTATGGATGTCCTATAGGCCAGAAGAAATAAGGGAATGTGGCGATCCCAGTCGGTTTGATGATCGTTCACGAAGATCTTCAGATTGTTTTCTATAGTCGCATTAAATCGCTATACCATGCCATTAGACCGAGGATGCAACGGAGTCGTTCTAGTTTTCCTTATTCCCATCAATTCACACACTTGTTGGAATATTTCTGATTCACAATTTCGGCCCTGGCTAGTGTGAATCTCCATAGGAACTCCACATCGGCTCATCCAGTCCCAGCATGTCCTTGATCAATGAATCGACTTCTTCTCGTTTGGCCCATGGTACTAGCCTGGGTGGCTGTTTGATAGGTCTTGCATTTCCTGTGTTGATTCGGTGGTACGCTAAATTGGTTCTTCCATAATCCCTGTCATCAATCGTAGAGATGTTCTGATACGTTCTAATTAGGCGTTCTAGCTTTCGAGTTTCATCTTCAGTAAGATGTTTAGTTATCTTGTTGATTAATTCTTGTAATGCTTCTGGCAGCTTCCCGTTTTATTCCCTCTGTTCTCTAATTTGGTCCAAAAGATTTATGGTGATGGCTGGTTCTAATGTCCCTATTGGTGTTTCTTTCGTAGGTTTTTGTTCAAAGCCTTTCAGATTGGCAAGTCTGATTGGAATCGTGGTCGAGCCGGTTTGTACCACAGTTCTTCCGACAAGGATAGCTTCCTGCCTCAATTCTTCGTTGTCTTGCTCTATGACTCCAGTCATTTCATAAGGGACATTGCCCTCTATTGTAATTCGGGTAACAGCTTCGGAGTGTCCAGTAAAACTTGGTCTTCAGCAACGACGACCTGTAATGTTCGCTGATCAGTCCCATTTCTTTGTAGTGGCAGTTCTTGATCTCCTATTCGTAAACATTTTGTTCCCATGTCTAGCTGGATTCGGTGTCTTTCCATGAAGTCGAGTTCCAAAATTATGTCGTCGGTGATATCGGCCACCAGCACTTGTTGGTATAGGCTTGCGTCTCCAAGACCGATCACCACTTCGCATTCTCCACGAAACGATGTTGTTTTACCTGTCGCAGTGGTTAAAACACCATTCATGGTTAGCGGTCGAATCTTCCATTTAGCTATTATTCGAGGGTTAACTACCGCCCTTGATGCGTCGGTACCTACCACTATCAATTTTAACTTCCTGCCGTCTACAAAACCATCCACGGTAAGTGAATTAGCAGTGGTTGTTTTCGATACGGGGATGATGATTGGGGCTTGGGGACGCAAGGCCGGCTTTCGCCCCGTAACGCCGGGCTATTCCTAGTTTCCCTGGTTGTTTCCTTTGGCGGCTGATGTCTGTCTTCTTCCAGATGGACAGCCGCTACTCAAGTGCGTCCGCAATTCCAGCATGTAATTTCACGCTTCCTCTTGACGCAATCGCGTGAAAAATGCCCATATTTGTCGCAAGTCCAACAGCGTGGGCGCTCACTCACCCCTTGCTTCGGTTTTGAACACATGACTTCATTGGCTATTTTCACCATTTCTTGTCGAAATATCTCGCCATCATCTTCAAAATTCAACCCAGCCTGCCGGATTCTCATGTATCCTTTCGATGCTTGTTTGGCTGCTTCGTATTTTAGCGCACGCGACAATGCTTCACCTGCAGTTTTATGTCGAGACATGCGCAGGGCTTGCTGTATTTCGACATCTCGCACTCCATCAATAAACATTTGGGTGGACAGCTGGTCTGTAAAGTCTTGAGGGACACTAGGATAAGTCAACCGCACAAGCCTTTCGACGTCCGCTTCGAATTGTTAGAGGCTTTCGCTGCTACGTTGATAGCGTCTTTTTAACTGAGCGTGATACATTTGTTGTAGGTGTTTATCACCATAGCGCACCTCCAATCGGTCCACCAGAATTTTAAAATCGTTTTGTTGCATTTCTGGTATACCTTGCAAAACGTCTAGAGCTTCCCCACGTAACGCTATGATTAGGGCAGTGGCTTTCTCCGTTTCATTCCAATCATTTGCCTTCGCAGCAGCGTCGAATTGTTTGAGATAGACTGACCAAGAGATCTTCCTATCAAATGTTGGTGGTTTTATTCTCGACATTCTTACACTTCCTTCTTCGCTTTTGTTTAGTTTTGCGTATTCTTGAACGTTTAGATTGGCCTTGATATCGTCTAACTCCTTTTGAAACTTTATGTGTACGGCTTTTAACTCTTCTTGAGCTTCTACTCTTATTTCCTTTAAGTCTTCTTGAACTTCTACTCTTACTCCCTTTAACTCTTCTTAAACTTCTTGAACTTCTACTCTTTCTTTCTTTAACTCTTCTTGAACTTCTACTCTAACTTCTTTTAACAGTTCTTTAAATCCTTCTTGCTCCATTTTTATCGTTATCATATCTTCGATTAATTTCTCTTGGCCTGCCTTCATTTATTCTTTTTTGCCGCTTGACTTTTTGTTACTGGCATGAATCCTTACTCCTGACACCAATGTTACGTAATTTATATTTCACGTATTTTTCTCTCAAAACATTTATTTAAATAATTCGTACACAACAACTATTCAATAGCTATTTCGCTTTTTAATCACTTTTCTTCACTTCGAGCTTATACCTGTCACTCTCTTCTATCAAAAACTGTCAAACTGTCCAATGCTGTTCCTTATATAATATTATGGACGTTTCACGGCGCATGTCAACGTCATTCTAAACGCCACGTCCGTCACAATACATTAAGAAGTATAGTAAGAAATGGTTCAAATTTAACTACTCATTAAGTACCTACTACCTTTTAATTTTTATATTTATTAATTTCCTTTACATCTAGAAGGCTTTATATGTAATATTTACTTTCTGTATATAATATTTCAAAATTTCAATTTAAAAAATTATTTTTCAGTTTTCGATAACCTAATGCTCTAATGCTCCTCTGTGAAAACCAAAATATCAAAAATTCATTTTTGCTTTATTTGCTTAAATTTTCACGTTTTTTATTTTATAATTAAGTAAATACAAAGTTGTAAATTTATCCACTTCTGATAAATTGAGTTTTGAAGTTATAGCGCTGCCATGAAAATTTGCAACCTAACAAAGTAGAATCCTCACTGGAGACTTTAAATTTCAAACGAAGAATATTAAAAACTGCTGATGCGTGCTCTTTTTTGTTTCATAAAAACTAATAACTTAAAAAGCATATCGTACAATAAGTAATAAAGAATTTAATGTTTGAAGGCGGATGATGAAATGGGAAATTTACTCCTTTACAATCACCTAAAAGTGCGCTTCTGTTTCTCAACGATTAGATAGATAGTGGATTCGCAGAAGGGCGTTCCGTTAATAAAACTTCATCCTTTCAATTTTTACAGTGTGAAATGAAAATTTTGCTTATGAAGGAAAAACTGGAATATGCCTACATACAATACGGAAAAATATAAAAAGCTATTCAAGTTCTGTAGCAATATAAAAAAATCTAAATAAATTCGAAGATAAAAAAATCCCATTACAAGTATAAAGAAATTTTTCATAATACAAAAAAATTGCAGTTATGAGAAATTTAATTTTATAAGATTTAAAGTCTTTTTGTTGAGATTATTATATATATTAAATATTAAAATATTAATCGAACGAAATTTGGAAGTGCTGTACCTAATGTTTTTGGAATACACCATTTAAAAGTTGTATGTATTGTAGCGACCAGTGACACCGTACGTGTGTGCGATAACAATTTGTTCATGTACTTCTTATCGCTAACATGTTTACGGCGTAGTCACCGCGTGCGGCCCCTTTATCATAAGCGACTTACAAGCTATAAATCTTTCTCCTGCGACAAGTAACAAGATCAATTCGGTGAGTTATTGACGACTTTCTAATTATTACTCATCATTCGAGAACCATCAGGATTTCCTTTTCGAATCATCTAGAAAGTTCGAAAGGTGTATTTAAAGGGATCATCATTGGGCCGAGGACAGTAGTTGTGAGAAAGCATCAGTGCGCAAACCAAAGGGATAAAAGACAAACAAAAGTGATATATAAGTTGTTATATAATTTGGTGAATTGTTGTCATATAAATAGTAGTTCTAAGTTAGTGTTAAGTGTGTTGAAAGTCAATGGTAAATTTAATATGTCTATGGTTACGTTTTGTCAAGGTACAACGAGTTCTATTTTCTATGAACACACGCACGGTTAAAGGTAAACTAAAAGAAGAAAATGGCCAAGCGTTGTTAACCCATTTTATTTAGAATTTATATTATGTTCTGTACATTATTAAATAAACGTATTTAGCTCTGATTGGAAAATACATAAACTACAAAGTGTTATATAAACAGTGTTAAATAAATAATTATTTAAATAAATAAGTTTTGACTAGAAAATTCGTTACAATTGGTGTCAGGTGTGGGGTCTGCGAATCGATCTCCAAAGAATTTTCTAGTATAATAAAAATACAAAATAAATAAAAATGCCGAAAAATTTGTTCGAGTTGAAAGTCGCCGAATTGAAAAGCGAACTCGAAGAGCGAGACGAAGATACGTCTGGTACTAAGAATATCATACAGAAGCGGCTCGAGGAGGCTTTACTACGAGAAGGTTTCGATCCCAGCACATATGAATTTAAGGTCGAATTTGAAAAGAAATTGGAAAAGAAATTAAATGAAAATTCAAAGAATCTGGAAGAAAAATTAAATGAAAATTCAAAGAATCTGGAAGAAAAATTAAATGAAAATTCAAAGACTTGAAGATAAATTTCATGAAAATTCAAAAGTCCTGGAAGAAACTAGAAAAATTCGAAGGAAATTTGAAAGAAGAACTGGGAAAATTCGAAGAAGAAACAAGAGAAGAATTAAAAGAAGTAAAGGTTGAACAAGAAGAAATAAACAAAAAGCTGGGGACTTTCGACGAAAGAGTAGCCCAGCTGGAGGAAATGGTGCTGAATATAAAAAAAGGAGAAAACCAACTTACGCAAAAGAGGCATAGCGTGGTTGACAACAAAGAAGAAAAAGCTTCTTCACTTGCCCTGGCTCTGCGTGATGGTGCTGGCGAAATTTTGAACACGTTGCCACCGGAAGAATTACTAGACTACCATCGGCTAGTAAAAAGATTAGAGATGCGATACGGCCAAGCACATCTGACACTGCGTGCTTGTAGCCGAAATTGAAGACAACGCCATTCTGGGCTTGGACGTGCTTCCGAAATACGACTTTTGCCTGAGTTTCCAAAGAAAAGTTGTGACTTTAAACGGAGAAGAGTTCAGGCTAACTACTTAGGAGACCGTAACATCCCAAGTCGGAAGACTATAAATGGAAGACACGCAACGCCTACCAGAAGCCTTGTCGAAATTCTGCCAGGAAGCAGGTGGTAAGTGTAATCCTAACCAACGACGTCAAAAAAAAGGATTACTAAAAGAATACCAAGACGTCTCTGAAGACAGCTACCCCTTACCACGAATCGATGACACCCTAGATACACTGTCAGGGTCGACGATATTTTCCACCTTAGACCTCAAGAGCGGATACTGGCAAGTGGCTTTGGACCGAGATGGGAAAAGGAAGACAGCGTTTTCCATTGGAACGGGGCTGTGGCAGTTCAAGGTGATGCCGTTCGGGTTGTGCAACGCACCAGCCACCTTTGAGCGACTGATGGAAACCGTCTTGGTTGACTTAGTTGAATAGACTTGCCTGGTATACCTCGACGACATCATCGTAGTCAGAAAGGACTTCAACGACCATCTGAAAAATTTGGAGAAAATCCTCCGAAGACTTCGTGACGTCCATCTAAGACTAAGCCCCAAGAAATGCCAGCTATTTCAAGAGACCGTCAACTACCTGGGACATGTAGTATCCGGAGACGGTGTTTCGGTCGACCCACAGAAAATTAAGGCCGTACAAGAGTGGCCTGTACCTGCTGACGTCCATCAAGTCAGAAGCTTCCTTGGACTCTGCACCTACTAGAGACGTTTTGTTCCTGGATTTGCTAAAATTGCTAAGCCTCTGACACGACTCACAGAAGAGAGTAGACCATTTTGTTGGGAGCAAGACTGCCAAGCTGCCTTTTAACAGCTAAAGAAAACCCTCTCTTCTACACCTGTGCTGAGCTATCCCCTACCAACTGGTAAGTTTATCCTGAACATCGACGCTAGCAATACTGGAATTGGCGCGGTTCTGTCACAAATACAGAATGGCGAAGAAAAAGTGATCGGCTACTTCAGCAGAACTCCATCCAAACCAGAACGAAATTACTGCGTAACGAGACGCGAATTGTTAGCCGTAGTAAAAAGTACGGAGCATTTCTACAAATACCTCTACGGAAGAAATTTTTTGCTACGAACCGACCATGCCGCGTTGAAATGGCTGCTGAATTTCAAGAATCCCAAGAGCCAAGTAGCCAGATGGAAAGAGAAGCTGCAATAGTATGACTTTGACAAAGAGCATCGAGCGAGAAGTAGCCATAAAAACGCCGACGACTTATCTAGAAGACCTTGCCCGGATAATTATAAACACTGTCAACGCGTCGAGGAACACGAAGAGGTTAAGAGGATAACTATCCTGGACGAGCAGTGGCAGCCCGACCATATTAAGGCAGAACAACATTCCGACGTGCTCCTAAAAATGTTCCTGGATTGGAAGAAAGAAGGTAGAAGACCAACCTGGCAGGAAGTTTCTGCCAAGTCAACAGAAGTAAAATCGATGTGGGCTCAATGGGATTTCATTGAAGAAGAAGATGGCCCCCCGAAGCGCGTCGTTGAGAATCAAGATGGCACAGAAAGCAGACATTAGCTGGTGATACCGAGAAGCTTGATAAAAAAAGTTCTGTAGTGCCTCCATGACGACCCTTCGGGAGGACATTTTGGTGTAAAGAAGACCCTTGGCAAAGTACGAGAACGATTTTACTGGGTCAACTGCAAGAAGGACGTGGAAGATTGGTGCAGAAAGTGTACGACGTGCGCCGCCAGTAAGGGACCTCAGAAGCGACAGCGTGCTCCGATGCGGCAGTATAACGTCGGCAGCCCATTCGAGAGAATTGCCATAGATGTTGCCGGACCATTCCCAGAATCTGAAGATGGAAAAAAGTACATCGTAGTGGCAATGGACTACTTCAAGAAATGGGTTGAAGCGTACGCCCTTCAAAACCAGACGGCAACTACAGTGGCGGAAACGCTCGTGAAAGAGTTGATTAGCCGATTCGGAGTACCACTGGTGCTGCATTCCGACCAAGGACGAAATTTCGAGTCAGCCATATTCCAGGACATTTGTAAGATATTGGGCATTCATAAGACTCGGACTACAGCCCTACATCCCCAATCAGACGGCATGGTAGAACGAATGAACAGGACCATTAACAAGTACCTGTCCAAAATGATCTCCAAACATCAGCGAGGCTGGGATCGCTATCTGCCATTGTTCCTTTTTGCATACCGATCTTCCGTACATGAAACTACTGGACAAACACCAGCCAGGGTACTGTTCGGTCGAGAGTTGCGACTACCATGCGACTTAAAGTTCGGGTGCAAACCTGGCGAAGACGTGGCTGGAGAAGATTACGTCAGTGAACTTCGAAGACGATTGGACGACATCCATGACGATATACGTTCCCATATGCATATAGCCAGTGACCGGATGAAGGACACATATGACATTAAGGCCACTGATGGAGGATTTCAGGAAGGAGATTTGGTGTTGCTTTATAATCCCAAGTGTCAAAGGGGCCTCTCGCCGAAGCTGCAACAAGATTGGGAAGGCTCGTATAAAGTTATCAAACGAATCAATGACGTAATCTACCGAATTAGACGTACTCCCAATGGAAAACCAAGAGTAGTCCACTTCAACCGACTGGCTCCATATGCTGGGGACAACCACGAAGAAGCTCGAGTTAGAGTTGTGCAGACCCGATCGCTAGAGTCCCAGTACGAAGAATTCATGGCAGAACCGAGCTTACACCGTAAAGCCAGATTCGCAGTCACCACCGAAGTTCAGCAGGACCTATTCGCCGTCCCGAAGGAATACTCGCTGGCCCATTGTGTGGCAAGGGATTTGGACATGAGCGGTGGGATCGCCACGGTCTTGCGGAAGAAGTACGGGCGGCCACCGATGTTACTCGACCAGGTCAAAGATGGAAGAAAAGTATTGCAGTTACTCGATGGGACCCGATCCTCCTTCTATCTAGTCACCAAAAACAAGTCGTCAGAGAAGCCTGCCTACCACTTCTTATGGGACTCCCTGATAGAACTAAGGGAGCAGTTGCTGCTCGCTGACATCCCTAAGCTGGTAATACCGAGGGCCGGATGTAGATTCGATGAGCTGGATTGGAGGGTAGTAAGAAACATGCTGGAGGTTTTGTTCCGATACACGGGAACAGAAATCTTGGTGTGCGCCGGAAACCCACGACGAGGACCGTCATCACTGAAGACAGTTGACTGCTACTTCCACCTGACAACCGGATACCGAAGCAGATCCACCTGCAAGTACCGGCATGATCCTCTGAGGGAACGGCAGAATGTGATCCAGGACGGATCACCCTTAAGGTGGGGGTAGTGTAGCGACTAGTGACACCGTACGTGTGTGCGATAACAATTTGTTCATGTACTTCTTATCGCTAATATGTTTACGGCGTAGTCACCGCGTGCGGCCCCTTTATCATAAGCGACTTACAAGCTATAAATCTTTCTCCTGCGACAAGTAACAAGATCAATTCGGTTAATTATTATTGACGACTTTCCAATTATTACTCATCGTTCGAGAACCATCAGGATTTCCTTTTCGAATCATCTAGAAAGTTCGAAAGGTATATTTAAAGGGATCATCATTGGACCGAGGACAGTAGTTGTGAGAAAGCATCAGTGCGCGAACCAAAGGGACAAAAGACAGACAAAAGTGATATAAATGAGTTGTTATATAAATATGTGAATTGTTGTCATATAAATAGTAGTTCTAAGTTAGTGTTAAGTGTTATATAAATAGTGTTAAATAAATAGTTATTTAAATAAATAAGTTTTGACTAGAAAATTCGTTACAATATTATATAGATTTTATCAGAATTACTTGTTCATGAGAGCATCAAATAGGTATTTCTGTAAAACTTAAGTGTGGGGACATAGGCTCTTATCATAAAATCTACATCATTTTCTTTATGCTGTGCCGATAATTTTACTCATGTAAATTGCCATACATGGCTCTATGATATATTAAATAAGTAGGAAGAGTAAAGGCAGCAAAATAAAAAAGTTAAGGTACATGGCCGACTAAATGCTCGTTAAGTGATAATTAAATGCTCTAATGGTAAATTCAATGCAAAAACTACTTACTTAGATAGAATAGAAATAGAAACAGAAACGACCGGAAGCTTGTTTACAGCACTTTTTCTTCACATAATAATTAAGTGCTCTAATAAGAAATTAAATGCTCTATGGGATTTTTTAAAAGCTCCACAAGTAGGACGCCGAAGAATGGCAGATCAACTTCAGGTCTGCATGACTAATGTCTTTAGGCAAATCCGACATGAAAACGCTTGAAAGTTAATTTTTGATATGAGAGCAATTTAAATATACCCTAATCTAATTAATTTTAAAGAGGTATTATTAAAAAAATAAAACTGAAGTTATGGTAGGTTTAGGTTGCCTTCATTATCAAATTTAATCTTAGAATGTATTTCCAGGTTTGTTCAAAAGCGATCGTTAATCCTAGGATTGGTCAGTCATTTCGCAGAGCGTCCAAAAGGTCTTTTTCATTACTTAAACAATTTCTTTGGTCATGTTTTATTCACTCAATGTTAAGCCAGTGCTTTTTGAAAAAATGCTAATAGCACTTAATATCTCGTAAAAACACTTAAATATCACTTGATAAACACTTATTAATTGATAATGTGTCAGTTTTAATTCTGCAGACTACTCTTCCTACTTAATAATTAATGAATATCCACAATGGATGACAATTTAATCTTCTTCGGTTCCTCAAATGCACTATCTACACATTTGAAGCTTTCAGTCATTTTGACCCGTTGCCTTGTAAAAACTTTAAGTTATTTATTGATGAGAAACAGATGAAATAAATAGTCAGTTACTTAGACATAAAATACAGCGCGATAATAAAGTTTGGAACAAAATTCAACTTTTACAGTGAGCGATTAAAAAAACAACGCCCAAACAGGTCGATTTTGTTATAGAGAGAAGCATCTTTTAAAATGATTCAGTTGTATACAGGGTGACCTAGAAAAGCTAGAACTCCCCCTTAAACTTAGGTATATAAACACTGTATAATAAATTTAATTTTGGTAATAAGATTACTCTTGAAAACGGCATAACATGCCAAAACAATTGTAGAGATATTACAATATATATTTGAAACATTTAAATGCAATTTAATTTAGTTGCCTTCTTAAAAAAAAAATATTTAGGTGATTTAAGCAATTGATATTGACAGTGTGCAATGTGAGACAAGTTTTCTTTTCCTATTTATTTTCGCTAAAGTAATAATTTTTGTTAGGAAGTGTTAATATTATCAAATAGAGTTGTAGCAACATGAATTTTTGTCTTAAGATTAAGTTGATTAAAATAACTTGCAATATCAACTCAGAAAGTGAAGTCGTTTATCTATTGTTCAAGTTGTAATTCAATACATTCATAATTTATATTTCCAAGATAATTATGGTTTCGTCCAGCAATTTAAAGAATCGTTTTAAATAATAAAGTTAAATATTTTATTAAAAAAAAAATTCAAACGGCTTGGCGAACCGCACTCTATGTATTTGCGGGCCATATGTTTGACATGCCTGATGTAAATAAATGATCGCGTGTGAGATATTCGTTCTTCTGTTATTAGTTTAGTTGACCGATTGATCAATTAAAGTTGAATGAAAACTAGTTAGAACCTCTGTTTCAATAAAGTTGATCAATATAATGGAATTGGTCTTGCTTGATAATAGGTAATCATAGTAGAAATTAAACAACAATAATACTTTCACAAAATTATTTAATGCACGACAATTGTTTCGCTATCACAGTAGCTTCTTTAAGTAATGTTACAATGTTCTGAGGGTTGAGTTTATATATTTGTTACATTACAGCAGTAGGGAAAGGGAAGAATTAATACTACCTAATTTACATAAAAATTTTTTTTGACAATTGGTATGTTTATTAAAAAAATTAAGACAAGACCAAGTTTCATATAAATTAAGTAGTATTCATTCTTCCTTTCCCCTACTGCTGTAATGTAACAAATATATAAACTTAACCCTCAGAACATTGTACCATTACCTGAAGAAGATACTGTGATAGCGAAACAATTAAATAAATAGTTTGTGAAAGTTGATCAGCTTTTTTGGTGATGAAGAAAACTTTAAGCACGTCAAACTTTTGTCGCTCAAGTGGTAAGTCATGATGAATTGCTTTCATTTTAAAGTTTCTTTGAAACTTTTACCAACTGCACGGTACTGCAACTGACCAGTTTACTTAAGACAGCAAGTCGTCAAATATTTTATCAAGTATTTAAACGATTCTAGATCCTTCCCTGTCTTCTAATGCTTGCTCCTTCTGCAAAGTCTCTGCCTCACCTAAAAACAAAATCAGTTCTTCATTTAACAACATTGCAACCATATGTACACATTCACGCACGACTGTATTCGTCGCCATTTATTAATTGAAACTGCTATTCAGTTTATATTGAAAAGTGTGAACAAAAACTGATTCAAGTTCCATTCAAGTTCGGTTGACCAACTAAAATCGATCAACTAAGCTTGTCTCGTGAGAACGAGCCTTAAGATAATGCGTATTCTTTATTTTTTTCTAGTACATCCCCCCGGGATTTACCAATAAACATTATGAAGGTTCGATGATAAGGCAAAGTTTCACACATCGGGTGTTGAGTATGTCATTTTGTGAAATAGTTGAGTGCCCACGTAATAGATGGCGCTGTAAAAAGTCGTACAGCGTGTTGTATACCAAAGAACGTAAATATAACTGCATGTATGCCGGGTGCCGCAAAAATATGTGAAAACCTAATACCCGTTATCATTCAAAAAAGATGAAAGAATACAAAAATGGAAAAGGTATGCAGACACAAATAAATATAAAGAAACGGGTCTTTGCCCACTAATTTCGGTAAATGTTTTCTTACTATCCCTGGTAGAAATTGGAATCGGGCTACCACCAACAATACTTAGTTAAAAGTCGGGCCTGATTTGGTAACCCCGATTAAATGCCCGACCAGAATGTAATGCTTTATAAGAAGGGGCCCTCTCAAAATGCCCCAAAGGGCGCTTAATCGGGTTGCAATTTAGATACCTGATCGGGTTTTTCTTTGCATGCATGAACAGGCCCGATTTGGTTTTTTAATAAATGCCGGAGCGGGAATGTGGTATTGAGCCTACTTGGGAATTTAGTCAGTTTCTGGGCGGATTTTGAAGTGATCGTTACCTAATTAAAAGCCTGATCGGGCGTTACAATGTACTTCTAATCAGGTAATACGCTGAAACTCTAATGCTCGAGTGATTTATCTATAAATATCTCTAATCTATAGTTTCACATAACTAGCCATATCATGCTTTCACGCATAAGTAATTCTGACTATTTCCGTAATTATTTTTACACATTAAATTGAGTAACTAATGGTTTCATAATCTAAGTAAATAAGTAATACACGGCAAATACTAAAACTAATAAAAATTCTGACTTTATTGTTTCAATTTTTGATATGCCATCAGAAGTAGCCTTGCATACACTTCAAGATTTTAGCTGAAGTCTGTCGGTTTACCATTATTATAGAAGAGGATTTGTGAACCTGAAGAGAAATCTTGAAGTCACCTTCCTTGTTGCATTCGCTCTTGTTACAACTTTTCCCCGTTTTTCCATGTACGTGCCATTTATTTTCACGTCGGCCGTCTACTTCTGTCGTATTGTAAGTTATAAACTTTTGTCAGCGCACTTTTATGAAAAGTTCCGATGTGCGATACGATTTCTTGGACATTCATTACTATCGGTCGCTTTGGCGTCATAGCAACTAAAGTCGTCGATGGTCCTAATTTACAGCGATGCAACTGAATCTTTTCATTTTCGAGTGATCTATGTCCGAATGTGTTGTGAAGTCATGCTCGCGAATTTTGGAACGGAGCCAGAGGATTCAATAGCATCAGCTCGGAAAACAGCGGGAAAGAGTGAAATGTCAGAAAAGTTGGATAAGTTGTTTCTTTAGACAACTAATTGAAAGATTTCGAGCGAAAACATTAAAGTATTTTTACAATTTCAACTTTATTGTTGTGAGAAAGAAGAAATTAAACGGTAGAGGCAGTCGCTGCGACTAACTAGAAACTTTCAATGTTACTTGGCACTATTATCTAACATTCAAGTCACCTGTTTGCAATCTCTTCCAAAATTAGAAATCGTAGCTGGACTGTCCGTATGTACCTATTACGGCTACTGAAATCATAACATATACCTTTTGGTACCAGACATATTTATAAACCAAAGAGAGACCTCACTTTGTTGTTGCAGAACAAACACACAAAAACGCAAGGTAAAGTTACAAAATGTTTATTATTTCCAAAACAATTGTTTCTTCTTCAGATGGTGAAGTAATACAAATAAAAACTAAACTAAGCCGACTTGTAGGTAGGTATATTATTTACAATTCACACATAGAGTAGGGAACTACAATTTTGTTATGAATAAGTAACAGTTTTAAATCTGAAAGTCTCATAAAGGTGTATTCATCCTATCTTTGTGATCGATTAGGATTAACCCGTTTATTTAATTTAATTAATTTATTTCTGAGAATTCTAATAAATTTAATTTCAAACCTTTTTCCCCTTCATGTAAAATTTTGAAATTATCATTAAGAATACGGTTGTTTGTCAATAAATATTCGGCATAAGTGTAACTACCATTCTTATTATCAAAACATTTTTTGTGTACAGGGTGGACCATTTAAACCTTTTTGGAGAATAACTCAACTGTTAGGCAAAATGATAACAACATTATTAACAAAAGTTGGTAAATAAGTTGGGGGACACATGATAATGAGGTTTATTTTGACCCTCAATTTGACCTTAGAGGTAATTTAAAGGTCAAATGTATTTTTTTAAATATAAACGCCTACTTTTAACCCCAAATTCGAGAAGAGCAGAAAAGTGTACACTAACATGTAGGTCATTGATAAGGTCAAATATCACGTTTCTGGGTCAATCCAACGTGAAATAACATATAACCAGGGTTAAAAATAACCCATCTGATAAGCGAAATTAAGTTGGGAACTTCTAACATTATTTGGCATGCATGATCGTGAAAGGCGTATTTTTGATTCCTGGTAATGTAACAGGAAATTTTAAAACAAAGTAAGTATGATTTTAAGAACAAAAGTCATGCATTTAAAGGAAAAGTGCAAAAATAAAGAAATATTATACGTGTACTAAGAATTTCAAATACTGATCTACGCTTAGCATGAGTTAGAGGTCTTATTTATCATATTGCCTAAAGAACGTGTTATTCACCATTAAAAGATTAAATGGTCCACCCTTTTAACAAAAAAAGTTCTTAACCGGACTAATTAAAGTTAAGATTAAATTTTCTTTTGTTAGCTTCAAAAGAAGTGGTGCATAAATAAAATCAAAAAAGGTAAGTTATTTACTTTAAAACTTGGGCGCGATTCTGTGCAGTGCAGAGAAATAAAAAACAAATGTCTCGCGTGGTTTTGAACAAACAAAGACCTCAGAGTGCAAAAACCCTTAAAATAAAACACAGAAATAAAGGAATTTTAGATAGTATAATTTAAAAAAAGTAAAATTTACAATAAAAAATATTAAAGTACCAGTCAGTTATATGGATTTTGGAGCCATTGTTGGGTGTGCCAACACGTGGATTCGATTTTACTCGAGTGATCTTCACCCCGGAGCACCTAATTGGGGCCCTAACTAACCAGTGGTATGAAAGTAAAACACAACCCTTGCAAATAAAAGATATAGAGTCAAGCCCTCGAAATAATTACCAAAAAATTACAATACAAAGTGGAAATCAAAATTCCTCAGTAGTGAAAATTACTTACTTAATCACAAAAATACTTAAAAAAAGAGCTCATGAGATAGGGACGATGCGGAAAGGAATCGTCAAGTCCTAGCCAAAACATACATATTGGCACGTGCTGTAGATAAAAAAAATTTAAATCGATAGAGAATTGAAGAGCACAGTGAAAATTTTAAATGTGAAAAGGAACTAAAACTAAATGAACAAAATGCGAGTGATCATAAAATCGGTTGAGGTCCCGAAAATGACAAAGAAAATTTAATTAAAAAGAAATTAATGTATCAGAAGGCCTTCCGTTATCAAATATAACATAATTAAGCAACATCAAGTCAAGAAAAATATGGCAGAAGGCCCAAAAATACAAATCCTAAAACATATGACTGAAATAAAAATACAAGACAAGAAAATTAAACGTTTTGAGTACTCATCCCCAAAGACACACACACATACGAGACTGAACTAAAACTTAACGATAATGGAAGTAGAAAAAAAGCGTTACACCCTGCATAAAAAAACCACTGTTTGTATTTGAAAACTTCGGAACTATTGATAGTAAACAAAAACACACTTCTAACTTTCACAACTTTATTGTCTAACTTGACACGTGTTTCCGGAACTATTCAATCAATTTTTATGAAATTTGTCTTACTGTGTGATTTGGTTCAACTTAAAAATAGGATAGGTTTTTTGGTTCAACGTAAAAGATAGGATAAAAGAATAGCCATTTGGTTATCAATGTTAGAAAAAAAATTTTTTAAACTACAACCGCTAAATGTTCTCCGTTGACATTTGCGCATTCTTTGAGGCGAACCTGAAAGTGACAGTGTGGTGTGAAGCTAATAATACCTTTAGCGTTCATTCTGGGCGATATGTTGCACACCACACTGTCATATTCAATTCAAAGAAAAAAAAATTTAACATTGTAAACCAAATTACCATTCTTTTATTTCTCATCAATGTATTAAAAATTATTAAAAGAGTAATTCTTGAACAACACATTTAGTTACGAAATCTGCCCTCCCCTCTACGGAATTTACCCCCTAAAAAATCGATGTAAACAAACCTATAGATATAGATTGAGATAAATCAATAGCTTAAGTATATTTAAAACTTCTGAAGAAGCTACAAAGTAGTGAAACATATGTCAAGTAACTAATAAAATCAGTGGAAATCACAATAGTGTTTCATTTATATATTTTGCAAAACTAAAATGTAGGATTTTCTTATTGGTTTGTGGGAAATTTAGAAGAAAAACAAAATTTTGAATTTTCTTAAACCTGAAGTATTTTAATTTAAATTCTTATTGCGGTTTTTAGCTCCATCCACTGGCGCATTCAAATTTTCTTATTCGGGGACCATCACCAACTTTAAAGTTTTAACTATTGACTTGGAATTTATTATCACGTAAAGTCAAGAATTGGTCAGGTATTTACCACATAGCTGGTATTAAAAGTTTCAGCCCTAAACATAAAATTTTATAATGGTTCCCATAGGCACCGTATTATTGGGCACTGCACTTCGCCATAGAATTAGTCTGTATATTTATAAAACAGCATTGAACTGATTTCAATAAATGAGATTTAACTGTTTAGTCTGCAGGCTTCCATGGTAAGGGTCGTTTGTCGAATGGTTTCCGGGCTGATTCCCACGTTGTCGATTCGAGAGTAATGTCGCTCTCTTCTTCAGAAGGTCTAAAACTGTTTTCTCTGTTATATAGCGAGCCAGAGGATGCGTGGCTGATCCTGCTGCGCTCACTATGGGTCGAAGTGGCACATCTGGTTTGTGGATCTTCGGTAGGCAGTAGAGATGCGGCGTCCTGGTGTCTGTCTGTATTAGGTCCTGGTACACTTTTTTTGAAATAGTGGATCTTCGGAGTGTGGCTACTACTTGTCTTTTTATTTTCTTGGCAGGATGATTCTTGATCTTCTTATATGCTGGATTGGAGAGCAGCTGCTTCACTTTTGTGATATATTTCATGGTATCGATGACAACGGTAGCGTTTTCTTTGTCAACAGGTAGAATGACGATTTTCTTGTTGTTCCTTAGTTCTTTGAAAGCTCGTATTTCTTGTCTCATCAGGTTTGGCTTTGGTAGTTTAGGCCTTCCAAGAATATATGCTGTTTCTGCTCTTACTTTATCTGCTATTTCAGCTGGTAATCGTCTACAGATGGCCTCTATTGCACTGATGATTTCTTCCTTTCGGATGATCCTCGGTACTACGGCAAAGTTTTAGTTTAGAACGTTTGTAGCGTCTTCGTTAAACTGAAAGGATGTTAGATTGGTGACAACACTTGATTTATCGATGGTAGACGGTTGTGGTCCTTGGTATTGGAGTAGTTTTTCCACTTTATTCTTCTGGTTGGCTGTTGCTTCTTCCCTTTTTCCCTTTGATTTGTCCATTGAAAATCTGTCCACAAGGTCGCAGGTGTTTTTGTCTATCGTCTGGGTGAGTCGAAGATGAATGTAGTGTAGTTCTTTCTCTGTTTAGCCCAGCTGCTTCCTGGTGTCCTGAGTGCTCTCTCGCAGTAGAGCTGTGCTGGCTCGGAGTAGAATTCTTCTTGCGGCCTAGGTCTGAATGTGGTGCTTGTTCTTCAGGAATCCTGGTACTATGTTCTCGTCGCAGCATCGGCACAAGAAGTCGAGTTAACTTAACAGCTTCTGCTTCCTCGCTCGCAGTTTCTCCAACTTCCTCGTAGTGAAGTAGATCTCCTCCCCGTTATTCAGTTTGACCTGCAGGCTTCCGTGGTAGGCGTCGTTTGTCGAATGGTTTCCGGGCTGTTTCAAACGTTGTCTAAAATTGTTTCAGACCTTCTGAAGAAGAGAGCGACATGACTCTCGAAACGTCAAAACAAATAAATCGACAACGTTGGAACCAGCCCGGTAACCATTCGACAAATCAAATTTAACAACAAATATCGAACATATCAACTTGTTTAATTAATGTAACTAGACAATGCAGCTTACATGTGTAAGTAGGAACGCTTTTGTTGTTGGTCAGAAATTTTTCAAAACAATTAAACACGGTAAGTTACTAATCAAACCGAAGCAGCTTCTATCAGCGTCTATCGAGTATTTGCTACTGCAGTAATATTATTAATAGATTCTAACTGTATTGATTACATTGTTCGTTACATAAACAACTCTTTAAAATTTTCATTTTTTGAAAGGGTTATAAAAGGTTTTCTGAACTTCCCTTCATCGCCGTTTATATAGCTAACCGGATATTCACTCACATTTTTCATGAGATAAGAATTTTATTGGAAAAATATTAACCATCTGGCACAAAATATTCGACAGATACACTGATCGCAATTTTTATATTATAATACAGCACCTATCAACTTACTCTAAAAAATGAGACTCTCTTCTCTTCAATCGCCGAAATGGAAGAAGATTGAAAATGAATATTGAAAAACAACAAAAAAGTCTTACGTCAATGATAATGGCGCTGCCTCGTTCAAATATTTGTGTGACACGTTTTCTCAATAAGCTTCTATTCAATTTTCTGTAAAATTTTGAAGATTCTTTATTTAGAGACAGCTATCTGTTTAATCAATGTTGTTCTCACTGTTGCAGCTCTGCTAATCCTCACGGGAACAGCAGTGTATCCAGTGGGATGGGATAATCGAGAAGTGCGAGAATCCTGCGGGAATACGAGCCATATCTACAAATTAGGTTTGTATTTCCAAGTGGTATAAACCTACATCTAACAAGTAAACTCAATTTTGTCACCGTCAGGCTTTCTCTACTAAGCAAAAAAAAAACGATTAAACCCCTAAGACCCCGTGTCAGGAAAGATAATTTTCTACGTGGAAACACTGTTTCTTACGTCGTTTTTTTTTCCGACAGATTTTAAACATTAAGCGAATGCTCCTTCGACTTTCCAGGATTTCAATTTTCCATCTATTTCGTGTTCATTTTGTTTTTTAAATACGCGTACAAAATGAAACAATTTTACAAAACAAAATTTCGAAATAAACAACATAGAGTTAATATATAAAACAAAACCTAAAAGTTCACTTCAAAACTAAAATAAATTAACAAGCAAAATACTAAATCCATAAATAGTTTTTCAGCAAATCTTTAAATAACCTAAAGGGATGTCGCTTTGTGATGAATTTTCTAATAAATACTGTGTACTGTCACACTCTGAATTCCGTTACGGTTTCAAAGCACATTGTATTTCCATAGTAAACGTATAACAAGCAATAACAGTAAAAAAATGTTAAACGACATTAGGTCTGGTAAAATAAAGCACCATTCCTTAAAAGATTAGTAAGATAATGCAACAGGAATTCTAAATGTGGTGAAATAAAGCATCAAGTAGTTGAATAAATTGTGAGATAAAGTACTAAGATTTTCATAATTGAATAACTTAGATCGGTGCAACTTTGTTTGAACATGTTTTAATAAAAAGAAAACTACAGCACTTGTGATGTTTCAACTATATTTGTAAATCTCCTTTACATATGTTTCAGCCAATCGGCCATTCTCAAAGAGTCATACATTAGTACTAATGTGTTGTAATGACTGAAACATATGTAAGAAAGATTTACAAATATAGTTGAAACATCACAAGTGCTGTAGTTTTCTTTTTATTTTCATAATTGTTATGATAAAGTACCAGGAATTTCGAATATAATGAGATAAAGTTTTAAACGTTTAACAAATTGTGAAATAAAACACAATGAATTTCAGACATGGCGAGAAAAAGCACCAAACATTTAAAAACTGATAAGACAAAGCATCAGGAATTTGAAAAAGACAAAGCATCAGGCGATTAACTAATTGTGAGATAGGGCTTTAGAGCCTTAGGAATTTCATACATAAAAGCACCAGGCTTTTCAATAATTATTAGATCAACCACCAATATTGTCAACGTATAAAAATGAGTACACGGTAAATATACTTTTGAGACATAAGTACAAGGTAAACAACTTCGACACACTTGTTTTCTCATGTTTCTAGACTGAATAGAGTTAAACTCAATTCATATGTCCATATTTTTCTTTTTTTAATATCAACACATAGGCTTAAAAAATGATAAAGTACAAGGAATTTTTAACATATTGAGAAAAAGCACCAAACATTTGAAAACTAATAAGATAAAGCATAAATAAATTCAAACACGGTGAGATAATACACTAAACATTTGAAGAATGGTAATATAATGTAACAGGAATTTTATACATTATAAGATAAAGCACTATACATCTGAAAACTGCTGAGATAAAACACCAAGAATTCCAAATATAGCGATATTAAGCTCCATACGACTGAACAATGATGTAAAACGTAAGGATACTCAAACCTTACATATCAGGTAAGAAACACCATATGGCTGAACAATGGTGAAATAATGTGTCATAGTGCTCACAATTTCACAAAATTCTGCTTTTCATTAATTATTTTATATTTCGTAAATTATATTTGATGGGTAATATTTCAGTATGCAACGGGTTGATTTTACAAAACACCATGTCGTAAAAATAATAGAATTTTCTATGGGGTTATTTACAAGCATATAGCCCATCCAATAACACTTAAAATAAATTTTGAAAATTACAATATACGTATTACGTGCCTTATTAATAACCATATTGGAACGTGTAAATGGCGGAGACTTTAGGGCTTTATGATGAGAGATAAGAGTTATCCGCTACACTACCCTAACCCTCTAACTCGTTTGATCAATTGCCGAAAACTTGTGATTAATTCCTCAAAATGTAGTCTTTTATAATGACCCAACAAAATACCTACAAACGGAATTTATACTTAGTCTCGGTCTACAATCCATACCATGTTGAACTTCCCTACGATGGTTCCGTGCTTCGCAAAATCAACTAATAGTATTAATATAATAATACAATAAATTGTGAAATTGAACACCAAGAATTTCTTACATGATTATATAGAGCATTTAGAATTTGAAAACTTTGAAAATTGATAAAATAAACAACGAAAATTCAAAACACGGTGGAGCAATGTACGATAAGCGTTTGATACCTTGTGAAATAAAGCGTAAGAATTTCAAACACATTTAGACAAACTCCAAGGCCTAGAAAACATTACCTATTCTTATTTTGAATTTTTATAAATTCAAACTGAAATTTTATCAAATACCAAAAAGTAAATTCATTTGTGTTATAATAATGACAATGCGTTGTCTGATTCTTCACTTCTACTATTTAGCGATGGACTGAATTTTTCTTAATACTACAATTAATAATATTTTCAAAGGACATTTGGAAAAAAAATTTCATCTAAGAACGTTTGGCTTTAGTGGGGAAATAATTAATGAATTTAAATAAAAACGCCAATAAAATTTTACATACAAAATTTAATAAGAAATAGAAACAAGAAAATATATATACAAAAGAATGAAAACTTAAAACAGCACAAGTAACACAAATAACATGAAATAACGACAACAATATACAAGGCTTATCAAGAACTTACTAAAATACAGAAATGCGCTGTAACAGACCGTGATATACTGGGTCCAGAATAGGGAAAATTTTGAGTATTTAAAGGAGTACTGACATTAGTTTAGAGACCGAGCGGCATGGTCTAGTGGTCTAGATCATTGCTTAGCATTCGGGAGGTCACCGGTTCGATTCCGGGGCCGACTACTCTGGTTCAAGTTTTTCTGTGGTTTCCTCGGACCATTAGGCAAATGCTGGGGTAGTAATATTGCACAGATAGTCTTTCACTTCTCTTCTGTCTTCATTTCGTCCGTCTCATCTTTCTTCCCCCACACCACCACCCACCCATTCCCACGATTCCTGAAGGAGGCTGAAGAGGGCCTTCCGCCCTACCCCTCCGACTTTGCACAAAAAAGTGTAGGTCGGGGGGGATAGCCCGCCCACCAACATGGTGGGAATGAAACACCCAAAATTTTTTTTTTTTTTTTTTTAGTTTAGAGAAATACTTAGAATTGGAGAGAAAGAACAGTACAGAATTCAAGTAAAGTAATTACGGGCAAAACCAGCTATTAGTAAAGTATGCATGCAGGTAAGGGTGAAGAAAGCATTCTAGGTAAAGGTAGTTAAGTAGACATTAGAATGAAAGAAAACAAAGGCCTGCAAAAGATAAGCGTTTGAAGAAAGAGTACCTACATTGTTGAAGTTTAGAAATTGAGAAGATTAAATATTTGCAAAAATATACAAATTTACAAAAAATAAAAATATTGCTTTGCTAAAACCGTTAGGAAAAAATCGGGTAAGCATATCTTACACAGAAAATTCTTGAATGTCTTCCATATGAACTCGACATCCTCTGTTTTTAGTCTTCATTTGCAAAAAAAAACTTAAAATCGATGAGAACGTGCCTTAAGTGATATTGAATTTGTGTCGGTCATCCTATCCATTCGTCGGAGACGTCCGCAGAAAGCCATCCGTCACCGCGCATTGAACGCAAATATGAATTTCCCCATTGCACAAACTCATACTGGAAGACGAAACGTCCTATCCACTCGTCGTGTCATATTGTTCTTCCCTCACGTTCCTAATATGCACCGCTGAACCCGCAGGCAATTTCCGAGATCGGGTTTACACACATCCCGGACAACAACAACAACGAGAATATAGGCACAATTGCAAGAACCCGAAAGCACATAATATATAAACTGTCAGCAGTTTAGAACAGACTCTCTTGCTACCGACGCGAATCGCGGATTCGTCATTTCGACTTGTACGTAGTTCGTAGCTTATGTATAGTGTTTGTGTGTGAGTCGAGGCGACAACGACTTGTATGGTACATGCAACTTATATTTTACGCGAAATCAAAACGAACCAAAAGACTTACAACGTTAAAAGGACAGCTCGATTCAGGCTGTTCAGTAAAGCAAAATTCTAAAACGAATTCTCGCGGTTTAAATCATGTCTCGAGTCAACATTTCAACATGTTAAAATAAGTAGAAGTAGAACACTTACAACTGAAAACACATATAACCGTAGACGTGTAAAGTTGCGGATATATCAAAATCACTTTTCTCTATAAAACATAAAAGTCGTTAAAATTATTTTTTCTAACCATTGAGTAATGGTCAATTTTCACAACGTCTTCCATACCAATTGTTCTCTGATTAGGAAAACCCTACAGGTGTACACTTTGGCCGAATAAAGCAATTAAAATTTGTTAAAAAAAAATTAATGGTTGGTTGAAGTGAAACTTCTATTTAGACGGGTATTACGATTCTTTTTTTACATGAAAAAGCGTTACGGGCGCGTGGAGGGGATAGACGGTACATCGCGTAGTAGGAGGCGGCAGCGACTAAGAGAGAGAAAGGCTGGCGACGGCGGAGAGAGAGAAAGGCTGCCGTGGCGGAGAGACGGCAACGGCTGCATTAAATGGGTATAATGCGCAGTCGCGCGGAGAGCGGGTAGTCCACTAGAGTCCTGGCGGCGTGTACTAGGCTCAGCTGTCGTTGTTTACCTCTGCTCTCCGCGTGGCTGGGCATCATTGCCTCTATTTGCAGTCTGTGTAAAAAACGTATGAATAAATAGTTTAAGAAAACAAAAAACCTAACCTAACCCAAACCAAACCTGCGAAAAAGAATGTGTGCTGGGACACATAGTAGAAGTGAAACTTCACGGACAAGTGGAAAAGCGAATCGCAACAAAATTTTTACCTGAAGTTTTACGGGCAGGTTTTTAAATTGGACAAGTACATTAACAATCTGCCCGTAAAACTTCAAGTGAAAATTTTGTTGCGATTCGTTTTTCCACTTGTCCGTTTCGACTCGTTTTTCCACTTGTCCGTTGCGATTCGTTTTCCCACGTGTTCGTTGCCTTTTGTTTTCCAGTTGTCCGTTGAAATTCGTTTTCCAGTTGTCCGTTGCCTTTCGTTTTTCCACTTGCCCGTTAAAGTTTCACTTCTACTATGTGTCCCAGCACACATCCTTTTTGAAATTTTAGTGGATTCATGTCATATTGTTTGAACTGTTATTCATGAGAGAATAGGGATGGTGGCAGTGGAAGGGTGTACACGGGGTTTTAATGTGTTACGTTAGATGAGAAAGCAGTGCGTTCTATGCTATTGAGGTAATCACATGCACCAAGCGCCATATAGTAAATCAATGAAGTTGATAAAAAAGGAGTTATATTTTTAAATCGTAAGGTAGAAGAAGGAAAAGAAAGTTGCTACTAGCAAGTGACGGTTTTAGCACTACTTGCATTCTGGGCGAGATTTCTACGGCGCCCTCTAATTGAAATTTAAACCCAAACGAAAAAAGTCAAAGTATGTAATAAAATAACCATTTATTAAAAGAACATTTATTTAAAAAAAAGAATAATAAAATTATACTTTTCTAGTCTTTCCATCGGCAAACTCTTTTATTAGGTTATCAAAATCGATGTATTCAGCAATTTCATTTTCGATGAACAAAGTTGCCAAGTTTGTCAATCTAGATTGAGATCTTGTCGATCGCAGACAGGTTGTTACCACATTCTGATCAGGCAAAAAAGATTTCAGACTTACGAGTTCATCACACAGCATACAACCATTTAAAGTCTACAACTCAGCCCGGAAATTTTTCGAATTCTGAACACCGGCCGTGAAAGCCTACACTCTACTATTAAAGTCTACAGTTAATTTGAAACACCAAAGAATTTGATAAGGCGATGTAATAATAAATATTTTATAATACATAATAAAGAAATAAAGAAAAGGGGGGGAGAAAGAAGCAAAACCAGGAACTGAATCAGAAAGAAAGTGGGGGAGGGTAGGAACCCTATGTTTTTTTCACTGCTTGAATGAGTTTATCTATTACTATAAAAATATATTTTTTTATTATCCTTTATTTTAATATAAATACTTTATTAAAAGCCCTAAATTTATACACTAATGAATTCGTATTTAATTATTTTTGTTATACAGTACCTATTCTGGTGTACTTACCTAAAATCGAATCAGCACATGTCTACATTTAAAACCCACCCCTTTCGTAACATTTGTAACACAAATAAAGAAATCTGTAGAGCTGTATTCATTGACCAAAGCAAATCCAACAGTAACTAACTAATGTTGTTATGTTCCTAACAATAGTATTTTAATTGCTACTTAATTATATCTATAGTTAGTGTTTATCTTGTTTGCATACAAGGAATTTAGGTACAATTTTATTACTGTATATCGACATCCTCAAATCTGTAGGTACCTGAAAGTTTCTGAAAACCTCATTAAAAGCCCATCAGGCCTTTCAATATTTATGCAGTATTCGATAGATATTGTCATCTGGTTGTTGTATTTGTTATCTAAATCATATTTGTCAGCATACCATTTTCGTAGGTTTTGTACCATGGAAACAATATTTTAACGACAGTTCGAATTCAACCGTCTTAGAAACAAGTCCTTTTTTGTAACTCAACAAGCAATCATCTTTCCGTAGATTTTAGTAAAGTTTTAGTTAAAGTTTTTGAAGTGTTTTATATATTACACGTGTTCACGAAAAATATTGAAATATTCAAGTTTCACAATAATAAACTTGAAAGGGTAGCCACGTAAAATACATACGTCGCCCAATTACAAATGTCTTCAAGTATTTAAGAAGTTTCGAATAGAATTGGTCGAATTTAGGTCAAAAACATAATCATTTCAACAATACTGGATCTCATCCCAGAGAATCGTTTAAAGCACACGGAATATCTGCCATATCCTGTACACTTTTGGGAAACTCTACATACCTATCATTGATACCTACAATAAAGAGTAGCAAAAACACCCAAAGAAAAGAATATAAAGGTAATAACGTCATTACAACACTTAGAAATCTCAGCAAGTCCGTAAGCAGATCAAGCCATTCAAAAAGGACATATGCACTTTGAGAAAACTAACCTTGTAATATAGTAGGCTGGAAAGTTTTATCGGTATTGTAGAACAAACGAATTAGCTCAAACCCCAACTTCAAAACGCGAAATTAACGTCCGAAGCACTTTTCGATAACTAATTTTCCTCATTAGAGACTTAAGAAAACTAAAAACTAAAAATTTTAACTAGGAATTGTAAATATTAACTAATGTAGCTAAATAACGGGGAATGTGGTACAGGACATTTGTCACTGTTAAAAGTGTTTGTTCTGTTTATATAAATAAACAAGCTTTCTAATGGAAATCTCCAAAATAATGGACCATGACCAATCAGCCCGGAAAATGCTACTCCATTAGTTGACGCCGGCCGTGAAAGCATAAACTCTACATTCAAACAAGCTTTCGTAACTATCCAGTAGATCATTGTCTTTTCCTTAACTAATTTAAGGTTGTTGATATTAATTCAATGAATTTCAACAAAAATATGCTAGACAGCACGAGACTTCTGTTCTACTAAACCTAGCTATGCAATCTTATTTGTCCAACATATGTATTTCTTATTACAATTTTTTCAATTACAGTAGAGACTCGATTAGAACGGTAGGTTATATATATTCTCGATTATCCGGATCTCTAATCCTTTAATAAACATCGATGTTTGTTGATTTTAATTTTTGCAGATTTGAATAAACATTTAACCCTCTCTTCATACATTCAATTATCCGAATTACATACGATAACAATTCATCTGGTTAATCGATTGTACACTGCAATTTCATAAACCCCCGACTTTTCTAGAAAAGGAAAAATTTGAAGAGAGAGGTAGAATTGGAACTAAAGACAACTAGAAAACCAAGTTTACAAAAAATACTTTCGGAACTAAACGACTAAATTTTGGTTCGTAATAATCTTAATTTTACTGGTGTCTTTTCAAAAAGAACAGGATCTTGGAGTAAGATTCTTAAATTGAATCCTCTAGGCCAATTTATCAATATTCTTACAATTATACCTTTTAACTCTAGTAATTTTGATTAACTGAATTGGCTGTTACTTGGTGAAAGTTGCACATATTAACGGATATAATTAAATACACAATACTTTTCACAAATTTTTATTGTTATCACAACTATAGTTTCGCTACACTGTAGCTTTTTCGTACACCTAAATCACTTGAAAAAACTACAGTGTAGCGAAACTATAGTTGTGATAACAATAAAAATTTGTGAAAAGTATTGTGACGTGTTCGGTCACAGAAAACACAATTAACAAAACAAAACAACGAGTTTATTTAATTACTAAAATTAATTTGACTACACTACAGTTATGAACAAGTCCGCACAATTTATTTCACTAAAAGTCACTTTTTAATCGCCGTTCCGGTAGACACTATTTATCGCTCTCTATGAACACTATCGCCTCTATGGTTCGCCTGTATCGCCTATCGATCGCTTTGCATCAGCTGTTACTGTAAACTGTCAACTAACTCGGTGTGAGTGTCTCGTCCGCTTTTATAGTCTTCTCAGCCTTTTTCTAGGGTATTCTACAGCCGTCTAGTAATTCAATTGTTTTCCCATTGATCTTTGCTGGTGTTTTCTAGATGTATCAGGAAAGCCGAGAATATTTCTTATGTAATCAGGGAAGATGTTCATTAATTATGTTCACACCAACTTAATTGGCAAGTACTCGTAACACTGCCCCCTTCTTAGAATTGATCGTCCCGATCAATGTCTTGACCTTTGTAGGGCGCCAGGCGGTCCAAGTGTACAACTTTCATCTTGGCCTTTGGTCCTCTCTGAATACGGTAGACCACGTCATTCAGCCTTCTGACCACAGTGTAAGGTCCTTCCCAGGCTCGCTGTAGCTTCGGTGAGCGTCCTTTCCGACGGACAGGATTGTAAAGCCACACCTGGTCCCCTTCTCTGAATCCTGTGCTGTTGGCTCTCCGGTCGTACCTGGTCTTCATGCGGTCACTCCCTACTTGGATTTTGTTACGAACGGCTCTATGGATGGTATCGAGTCGTTCCTCTAGCTGCTGTGCGTAGTCGGTAGCCGAAGGTCGCCGATCTTCTGGGTGTCCAAACCGGATGTCCATCGGTAACTTCAGCTCTTTTCCATATAAAATGCTGGCTGGTGTTCTGCCGGTGGTCTCATGAACCGCACTTCGATAGGCCAACAGGAACAAAGGTATGTGCTGGTCCCAGTCTGTCTGGTGATCGTTGACAACCATTTTCAAATTGGTTTCCAGCGTCGCGTTAAACCGTTCGACCATTCCGTCAGATTGTGGATGTAATGGAGTGGTCCTAGTTTTCTGTACTCCTAGCAGCTCACAGACTTCCCGTAATACCTTGGATTCAAAGTTCCGTCCCTGGTCAGAGTGGATCTCCATCGGAACTCCATACCGGCTGATCCATTGGTTGACCAACATTCCAGCGACCGTAGTAGCTTCTTGATTTGGGATTGCGTACACTTCGGGCCATTTGCTAAAATAGTCCATCACTACCAAGATGTACTTATTGCCAGCAGCTGTTGTTGGGAATGGTCCTGCTACGTCCAGAGCTATTCTCTCAAATGGGGCACCAACATTGTACTGTTTCATTCGCCCTCGGCTTCGAGTCTGAGGTCCCTTGGCTGACGCACACGTTGGACACTTCCTACACCAATTTTCGACGTCTCTTCTACACTTAAGCCAATAAAATCGCTCTCGCACCTTCTCCAACGTCTTTATTACTCCGAAGTGTCCTCCACCAACACCTCCATGGACTTCTGTCAGCACCTCATTGACTCTGTTCTTCGGGAGAACTACTTGATGTCGAATTTTAGTTCCGTCAGGGCTTTCCCACACTCTTTTTAGTACCCCATTCTCGACGATGAGCGAATCCCATAAGGCCCAATAGCTCTTCGTGATGGTACTCGTACTACTAACATCTGCCCAGGTAGGTCGTGCTGTTCCTGCCTTTTTCCACCGCAGTATCGGTTTAATGTCTTCGTCGTTATCTTGGTCTTTCGCCAGGTCTTCGTTCTGCCAGTGTTCTTCAGGTTCCACCATCGTCTGACAGATCCGTGCCAAGTTGACTGGTTCCTTCTTTTCGGCGGCCATGCAATGTTTGCAGTTCTTCGAGCATGGTCTTCGCGAGAGGGCATCAGCGTTACCATGTTGTTTTCCAGCACGATGCTCGATGCTGAAGTCGTATACTTGTAGCCGCTGTAGCCATCGAGCCAGTTGTCCTTCTGGGTTTTTAAATTGCAGCAGCCATTTCAGGGACGCATGGTCTGTCCTTAGCAGGAATTTTCGTCCGTAGAGATACTTATGGAAATGTTCGAGAGTTTTGACGACTGCCAGCAATTCTCTACGGGTCACGCAATAGTTTCGCTCCGGCTTTGACAGTGCCTTACTGAAGTAGCCAATGACTTTCTCTTTTCCTTCCTGCATCTGCGACAGTACACCACCAATTCCTACATTGCTGGCATCCGTATCGACAATGAAGTCTGTGTCGAACTGTGGGTACGTCAGTATTGGGGCTTGAGAAAGGGTAGACTTCAGTGTTTCAAAAGCTTGCTGACATCGTTCTGACCATTGGAAAGGGACACCATCCTCTGTTAACTTGTGGAGCGGTCGAGCTATATCTGCAAATCCCTTTACGAATCGTCGGTAATAGGAACACAGCCCCAAAAAGCTTCTCAAGTCGTGTTGGTTCTTCGGAACAGGCCAACTTCTCACAGCTTCAGTCTTGTCAGGATCAGTTCTTATTCCTTCTGGGGTAATAACGTGGCCAAGATATTTCACCTCCTTACAGAACAGATGGCATTTCTTGGGACTGAGTTTCAACTTGGCTGCTGAAAGCTTCTTGATCACTTCTTCGACATTCTGGAGGTGGTCTTCGAATGTCTTTCCCAGTACTATCACGTCGTCTAGGTACACCAGACAAACCTTCCAATTGAACCCTTGTAGCACATTTTCCATAAGTCGCTCGAAGGTGGCAGGAGCGTTACATAGTCCAAATGGCATAACGTTAAAGTGCCACAGCCCGTAACCAGTCGTGAATGCGGTCTTCTGCTTGTCTTGTGGATCCAGTTCCACTTGCCAGTATCCACTCTTCAAATCTAACGTTGAAAACCATTTGGCACCAACCAAACTGTCAAGGGTGTCGTCGATTCTGGGTAAGGGATAGCTGTCCTTTAAGGTTACGTCGTTGAGCTTCCTGTAGTCAACGCAGAACCTGGTCGATCCATCCTTCTTCCTAACCAACACTATCGGAGAAGCCCAAGCACTTTGTGATGGTTCGATTACCCCCTGTTCTTCCATGTTCTTCACCAGGTTGTTGACTTCTTCTTGCTTAGCCCATGGAACTCTTCTAGATGGTTGTTTAATAGGACGAGCTGATCCCGTGTCTATACGGTGGTATGTCAGATTCGTTCTCCCAAAGTCGTTGTCAGAGAGGGCGAAGACGTTTCGATATTTGTTGAGCAGTTCTTCGAACTTTCTAATTTGTTCGCTGTTAAGGTTTGTGGCCGAACGCTGCACTAAATCTCGAAGAACGGTTGGAAGCGGTTCGCTCTCTGCCCTTGTGGATTCAGCTTCGACTTCGCATTGGAGGATGGACACCACGGGTTCAAGGACTCCTACTTCCATTCCTTTACACACTTTTTGCTCGAAGTCCTTCAGATTGACCACTCTGACAGATGCGTTCGGCGTCCCAGTTCGAATTAGTGTTCGTCCTATCAGTATGGCTTTCTGTGTCAAATCCGGGTTTTTGGCTTCTACTATCCCCACCAAACCATCCGCACCTTCGCCGTCGATGTTTATTTTGAGAACTACCTCGGATCTAGCAGGTAGTAATCGGTCTTCTGCTACGATGACCTTTCTAAGACCGTACTCTT
This sequence comes from Agrilus mali, assembly GCA_029378335.1. Taxonomy (NCBI): domain Eukaryota; kingdom Metazoa; phylum Arthropoda; class Insecta; order Coleoptera; family Buprestidae; genus Agrilus; species Agrilus mali. The sequence goes on from CM055660.1 coordinate 11,752,912, forward strand.
TGGTGGGGTTTGTCATCACCAACTCTTCCTTGCCGATGCGTAAAATGCCGGAGCCCAAATCCAGATTAATTTTATTTCGTTCAAGAAGATCCAATCCGATGATCACGTCGTCGGCTACATCGGCTACCAGTGCCCTGTGTCGAAGGCATACTTCTCCCAATCTCAATTCGATATCGCATTCTCCTCTAATCGGCGCTGTTTCTCCGGTAACCGTGGTCAAACGTAGCTTCCTCTGCAGGGGACGGATTCTCCACTCGTTAACGATGTTCGGCCGGATTATGGTCTTAGAAGCTCCCGTATCGACCACCATTCTAACCTTCTTGTTGTTGATGTGACCTTCGACGAATAAGGACTTGCTTCCGTTTAGTTGGGAAACGACGATTTCGGCTGGGGCTTGGTGGGGAGAAGCCAACTTGCGCCCCTCAAAGTTGGCTGATCTTAGTTTCCCGACTGCTGTCGGTCCGCACGGCGTTCTTCGGCCGGGCAGTCTCGCCGTAAATGTCCGAGCCTTCCACATTCCCAGCACCTTGGTCTTCCTTTGTTTTGGCCACAGTCTCGGGAAAAGTGACCGACCTTCCCGCATTCCCAACATTTGGCCGATTCTCTCTTGTCGTTGATGGTAGTCTTCTTGACAGTTTCGACGCATTCTTTAATCAGCCTGGTAACTTCATTCTTGTATTCGTCGTCCTCAACAGCTGTTTGGCGTACACGCACGTGGCCCTTGGAAGCTTGTTTTGCAGCTTCGAATTCTAAGGCGTGCGCCAGTGCGTCACTCGCAGTCTTATGGCGGGCCAAACGGAGAACTTGCTGTAAGTCGGTGTCCCTCACGCCATCGACGAATGTTTGGACTGCTAGCTGGTCTGCGAAGTCCTGCGGAGCGGTAGGATAGGCCAATCTAACTAGACGTTCCACATCGGCCTCGAACTCCTGTAGATTTTCTGATGTCCTCTGATTGCAACACTTTAGTTGGGTTTGGTACACTTGTTGTAAATGTTTGTCGCCATATCTCATTTCAAGTCGCTCTAGCAGCGCAGAGAAGTCTCGTTGTTGGCGCTCTGGAATACCTTGAAGTACATCCAATGCTTCTCCTCGCAGAGCTATGACCAGCGCCGTTGCTTTCTCAAAATCGTTCCAGTTGTTTGCTTCTGCCGCTGCCTCGAACTGTCGTTTGTATACAGACCAGCAAACTTTTCCGTCGAAAGTCGGTGGTTTAATTCTAATCGTCTTAGCAGTGTCTTCGGACTTTACTTCACTTGCCGGTTTTGTGTTCTCGAACTTCTGTCTCATCTTCTCTACTTCCTTTTGTACTTCTTCTTTCAACTCATCTCTTAGTTTTTCTTGTCGTATCTCCAATTCTTGTCGTACTTCCTGTAACTCTTCTTTTAATCCTTCTTGCTCAATTTTTATTGTCCTTATATCTTCGACCAATTTCTCTTGAACTGCCTTAATTTCTTCTTTGCTTGCTTTAATTTCTTCCTTCATTTCTTCTTGTGCTAATTTCATTTCGTCCTGTCCAGCTTCCATTTTATTCTTCAATTCTTCCTGGCCTGCCTTTATTTCTTCCTGGCCTGCCTTCATCATTTCCATTAAAGCCTTTATTTGTTCTTCCATTATTGCTGATTGTTTTCGTGTTACTGGCATAAGGCTTCAAAATTCTTCTTCTCTTCGGACCTCTACTACGATCTGTCGCACTAACTTTCTTCGGGAATCTTTCATTCCCTTACTATCCCACTCCTGACACCAAATGTGACGTGTTCGGTCACAGAAAACACAATTAACAAAACAAAACAACGAGTTTATTTAATTACTAAAATTAATTTGACTACACTACAGTTATGAACAAGTCCGCACAATTTATTTCACTAAAAGTCACTTTTTAATCGCCGTTCCGGTAGACACTATTTATCGCTCTCTATGAACACTATCGCCTCTATGGTTCGCCTGTATCGCCTATCGATCGCTTTGCATCAGCTGTTACTGTAAACTGTCAACTAACTCGGTGTGAGTGTCTCGTCCGCTTTTATAGTCTTCTCAGCCTTTTTCTAGGGTATTCTACAGCCGTCTAGTAATTCAATTGTTTTCCCATTGATCTTTGCTGGTGTTTTCTAGATGTATCAGGAAAGCCGAGAATATTCCTTATGTAATCAGGGAAGATGTTCATTAATTATGTTCACACCAACTTAATTGGCTAGTACTCGTAACAGTATTGTGTATTTAATTATATCCGTTAATCTAGTAATTTTCTTAATAGTACAGGATTCCTTACATCTTTGTTTAGGGGAAAATTAAATAACCTATGTTCAAATAAATTTAAACTAACCATTGTTTGTAAATCTAGACGTATTACTGGGTTTTCTGTAGATATCAAATTCTAGAGAATTCCGGTTTCTTATAACCAAAGCATCCAAAAATAAGAGCTTTCCATCTTTTTCCATTTCAACTGTAAATGTAACAAAAGAGAATCTTGAATTTAATTTATCAAAAAACCTTGAAGACTACTGAATTTAATCTCATTGCCATTGAAATACTGAAGCACCCCAACAGCTTCAACGAAAGGGAGGAATCCCTAAAGGTGAACAAATCATCACAACCCAACACCAAATAAAATAATTCTTCCTTTTTCCAAGTAATTATACAGTGTCCGGCAAAATGATCACCCACATTTCAAGCTTTAATAAAAAGGAAGGTAATTTTTTAATCTGTAACTAGTGTGCTATTAATAAAATTAATATAGCAAAAATTAGTTCTACTTGAGGCTAGGTTAGGCTGAGTCACGCCGCTGTAAACGTGTTTTAAGATTACTTTTCGTTTTTTGTTCACTAAGATTGTATCTATATTTGCAGGATTAAATTCCTTATTGTGAGCTATCTGTTTTATTGCTGCTAGTTCCTTGTTGAAGCTTGTATTTGACAAGGATATCGTTACTAGTCTATGAATTAAACTGTCAAAGGAGGCCATTTTTATACTAAAGGACTGGTTAGAATCATAAGGAATGACCGTATCTGTAGTGGTTGGTTTTCTAAAAATATCGAAGGCAATATTATTATTGGATTTTGATAGCGTAAGATCTAGGAAAGCTAATTTGTTATTGGTCTCAATTTCCATAGTAAATTGATTATTTGTATCAATAACCATATAAATCTCTTTAGATGTTAAAATACATACAATAATAAAAAAGTACCTGAGGAGCAATAATTAAAGCTCGTAACAGATAAATAGAATTCAAATAATTTAAAAGATTTGTTAATTGCTTTAGACTCCCTTTCCAAATACAAAGGACGTCATCTACGTAACGTCTCCATAAAACTATGTTTTTCAAAAGATCATGTTTACTGTCGAACAGGGTGTTTTCAAATGAATTAATAAAGACTTCTGCTAACAAGGGTGATAAGGGCGAATCAATTAATTAAATTAATAATTAAACCATCTTTTTGTATACAGTAGCTATCTTGGAGTTTGAAGTAATTCTGTCCTAAACATATTTTAAAACGTTTTAAAATTCATATTTAACCGTATTGCTTGGTGTAATGTTACTATCTAATTTATCGTTTAATACTTTTATTATTTTCTGGACCGGAATTGATGTGAAAAGGCTTTTCACGTCAAAAGACACAAAATACGGTTTAGGTGGCAGATTCACTTCTTTAAGATACCACTAAATGTAGCTAGTTATAATTATTTAAACATGATTCCCATAGAATGCGATACGCAATCAGTTAATTTCATCCTAAATATTCAAGGTTTTCAATGCGACTGATGTACAGGGTTTTCCAAGTTGATGGGCTATTAGAAGTATATGAAGTATATGAATTAGTAGAATGAATTCAATTCTGAAACATGGGTTTATTTGGTTATTGTTTATGCCGCTTCTTTTAAAAATATTTTCAAGTTCGATTTACATCCGGTTATACTAGAAGTACGTATAAGTATGTTAACTTTCTTATTTTAAATGGAATGACATACTTTTTTTTACATTTTCCGATAGAAAATCTTTTATAGGAAGCACTACCCCGAAAATGTTGACGGATTTTGAGATGTAATTTATTTTAAATTTTTGACATCTGCACGTTAACATTTAAAAAACCGTAATTCAATTAATTTATGAGATTTTGTTTTATAACTCGTAACAATTATTTATTACTATTCACATTATCGGAAAAAATTGTGGTTTTTAACTAAAATATACAGGGTGTTAAATTTTTTTTGGTCAAAGTTGGTCAACTTCAAACCCTGTATATTTTAGTTATAAATAATTATTACGTTATAAATCAAGAAATGTTAACGTGCAGATGTTAAAAATTTTGAAAAAAATTAAATAACTCAAAATCCGTCAACATTTTCGGGGTAATGGTTCCTATAAAATAAGCATGAATTCAGATTTTCTATCGGAAAATGTAAGAAAAGGTATGTCATTCCATTTAAAATAAGAAAGTTAACATCTACTTCCGGTATAACCGGATGTAAATCGAACTTGAAAATATTTTGAAAAGAAGCAGCATAAACAATAACCAAATTAGCACAAGTTTCAGAATTGAATTCCTTCTACTAATTCATATACTTCTAATAGCCCATCAACTTGAAAACCCCTGTATATGTAGGTACCTATGTATATTCTTTCATCTCGTGAGAACAAGATGAAGCAGATTACGCTCAACATAATTTTATACGGAATTAAACCAAAATCCGAATTCCTAACAACCATGAAGCATCCATGGCTTAAAATGAATTAGAAACATTAATATTTATGAATATCAGCCGGAAACTGCATTGACTGCATATACTTATGCACTCTAAAATTTCTGAATATAGTTTCCATAATCTAAATGAATTGACCCAGTATAATAGAGCACTGTTTTCTTAATAGAAGTGTTTGAATAATAGCTATGTAACTTAATGAAAAAAGTTGTTTGAGCATATTTTTTCTGTATGAGCGTCTACTTTATTAGCTCTATCTTAATAATAATGGTAAGAAAGGGCTACAAAGAGTTTGAACCCTCGCCAAAAATAGAAAAGCAAAAAAACATTCAATTTTTATACAGCTAATATTTATGATGTTTACACAAACAAAATCAATAAAGGACAAAATTTTCCCTTTCCTCTCCTTATTCAATAGATAAATGTGAAAATCATAGCTAATTTTAGGATAGTAAAGTTTCTATTAGGTCAAGAACCTAAAACGAACAATTCATCTATAATTTATTAGACATCTTCAAGATAGACTAATATTAAAACCCGTTTAAAATATTAATATTGCTCAAGAGTACGTAATAGTAATAAAATAAATACCTATAAAATATTCAAAAAATTTACAGTAGAATGTTGGATAAAAGAGATGTTTCTAATATGAACATCCCCCGCAATAAAAGTCCAGCACATGTTACCTGGTAAAAGTGGGTATCAGATGTCTCAGGGAGAACACAGATGTGCAAGTTTTTATATGTTCAAGATTCGTTAAGAAAAAAGGATAGTAATAGGTCATAATGTAATTTTATTATGGCAATACAAATACGGCAAAATCAATCCTATTAGTCTTCATATCTTTCAAATTCATTCGTTATTTCTGTATGAACCAACAACCATCCATGTTTTTAATCTTTTCTACCAAACCAATCGCACCAAAATTTTGTTAGCTTAACATAATCTAAGCATTTGGTGCAAAGCACTTCACAAATTCCGTCCTAAGAAGTTATTCCCATTATTATCCATTTTAGCACTAACATGCCTTTTCAAGGAACCCTTCCCCATCATAAACTAAACTCTCATTTATGCATAACACATAACATTAAATACTTAACACTTCACACATTTCAAGCAAGAAAGCCTCTCCCATTATTGCCTACTAGTAGTACTTATCACATGCCTTCTCAAGGAAATTTGTCCTACCACAAAGTAAACTAAGTCTTTAGGCCATAGCAGATGCATAAGGATAAATAGAGAACATTTCACACATTCCGGCTGAGAAAGTTTCTCCCATTATTACCTATAACACATGTCTTTTTAAGAAAATTTATCCCATCATAAAATAAACTAATTCTTTAATACATAGCATATACATAATGATAAATACAGAGCACTTAACCCGTTCCGGCCAAAAACAACAATCTGATATTAAATTTTTGACACGTACCATAGAAGCTCAAACAATTATTTACTAAAATTTGTGATGCGATAATATATCATAACCACCTTTCAGAACAGCCAATGTAATACTAGACACAACAAATATATTTAAAAATGATAAATGCTATTATTAGTAAATATACACCGTGCCATATTTAGTTACTCTACATTTAGCCTATTCCGTATAAGGAACATATTCCATATTTGATACCTTTTCTCTACCTACTCCTAATACTTGATACATGTCTCTTCAAGAAAATTTATCCCATCATAAAGTGAACTAAGCCTTTAGTCCATAGGACATACATAACGATACATACAGAATACTACACACATTCCAGCTAAGAAATTTTCTCCCATCATAAAATAGACTAAGCCTTTAGTCCATAGCACATAAATAATGATAAATATAGAGCACTTCACACATTGAAAAAATGTATTTTACCTAATTTAGAAATATGTCTGTCTGGCAATAGAAAAAGAGAAACACGGATCCAGTATTGGATGCCTGCAATGGTGTCACATCGAATGCACTGGCTCAGAGAGCGAATATTTTGTTTGTAAATTCTGAAAATGGACATTTTTATTATTCCTTTTTAGGGTTCCGTAGCCAAATGGCAAAAAACGGAACCCTTATAGATTCGTCATGTCTGTCTGTCTGTCTGTCTGTCTGTCTGTCTGTCTGTCTGTCTGTCTGTCTGTCTGTCTGTCTGTCTGTCTGTCTGTCCGTCCGTATGTCACAGCCACTTTTTTCCGAAACTATAAGAACTACACTGTTGAAATTTGGTAAGTAGATGTATTCTGTGAACCGCATTAACATTTTCACACAAGAATTTCAAAAAACAATAAATTTTGAGGGTTACCATACTTAGAACTGAAAGTCAAATTTTTTTGATCAAACCCATACGTGTGGGGTATCTATGGATAGGTCTTCAAAAATGATATTAAGGTTTCTTATATCATTTTTTTCTAAACTCAATATTTTGGCTGAGAGACACTTCCAAAGTGGTAAAATGTGTGTCCCCCCTGTAACTTCTAAAATAAGAGAATGATAAAACTAAAAAAAATATATGATGTACATTACCATGCAAACTTCCACCGAAAATTGGTTTGAACGAGATCTAGTAGGTAGTTTTTTTTTAATACGTCATAAATCGTAAACTGTAATTTACCTTTCATTTATATTATGTTACTTGCTGCTACGGAATCCTTCATGGGCGAGTCCAACTCGCACATGGCCGCTTTTTATTATACTTATCATATATAATGATCCTGTCATACATATTTTTTATTTTATTACCCTATATTCCATATTAGGTACCAAAACGCATTTTTCAAAATATATTTTGTTAAATTTAGAGCCTGCTAAATTAATACGTATAGTCCGATAACACGTTACAAAAAATATTATCATTCTTATCACTTAAAATAGTAGACTAGTAAAAAATAACAGAAATAGTATTCCATTTTTGATACTTCTCCTCTTATAATGGGAAGTGTTTCTTGGCCGGAGAGGATGAAGTGCTCTGTATTTATCATTATGTATGTGCTATGTACTAAAGAATTTCTTAAAAAGATATGTGTTAAATAGATAATAACGGAAGAGACTTTCTTTGGAATGGGATAACTTTCTTTTAGGAGGCATGTCAACTACTAGGAGTAGGCAATAATGAGAGAGACTTTCTGGTCTAGAAAGTGTGAAGTGTTAAGTATTTAATGTTATGCATAAATGAGAGTTTAGTTTATGATGGAAAAAGGTTCCTTGAAAATGCATGTGTTAGTGCTAAAATGGGTAATAATGGGAGAAACTTCCTTGGACGGAATGTGTGAAGTGCTTTGCACCAAATGCTTAGAATAAGTTAAGCAAACAAAATTTTAGGGCTATTTGTTTGTTAGAAAAGACTAAAAATATGGATGGTTGTTGGTTGATACAGAAATAACGAATGAATCTGAAAGACATAACATTGATTTTTCCGTATTTGTATTGCCATAATAAAACTACATTAACTACCGCTGAACCCGCACATTCAAGCAATATCTAACTATGCATATTTGATACTAATTCAAATAGTCCTTTTTATTAAGTGGCCCAGTTTATTCATTACCTTAATGGTGTGGCCAACGAAAGGACATCATAAATACAAAATGCCATTTATTATAATAACTTCAAAACTTCAAAAACGTTTATTTTCACAAATATTTGTTAAAATAAGCCTTCCTTATTAATGAAATGTTCGTTTGTATTACAATGTATAGCTAAATCTGTGGAGTTTTTATTGTCTACGATGGATTTTACATGATTGTTCTTTGTATCTGATTTGAAAATTACGACCTGTTTTGTCAATATAAACTGCGTTGCAATCTTCACACTTAATTTTGTAGGCACCAGATTTTTTTAATTTATCTACCATTTATTAACTTACCGATATTCTCTTCTATGGATTATGGCTGAGCCGACTTTCCTATTACCGTAAAATAATAATAGCTAACCAATAACATCCTAAATACATGTAATTATTATAATTTTTAAACACTCGGCCTTAACTAATAGAAATCAAGTCCTAATTAATAACGTAAAGGCAATATTTGTCCCCTTTGATTGATTATTTGCCAGAATTCAAGTTGTAGCCCTACGCGAAACACAATAACAAACGGAAATAGTGTTGCTAATTTAAGCCGTGAGCTGGTGGATGTAGATATAATTGTATGAGTTTAATACACACATTAACATACGTAATTAAATTACCATTCACATGTTACAACATAGATAATTGCTTAAATTAAGTATGAATCTAGTCCATTTGGTAAACAGTAGTAGTACGTACGTCTATTGAAATTAGTGAAGACAATTGAAACAAAAAGAATGTAGACAAAAGGAAATTGCTGTTTGCTCTCTTTATGACTGTAGTTTCAATAAAAACTCACATTGCAATAAGAAAATTAAGAAAAAATCGCCCAGAACAATAAATACAAATAACGACCATCTATTTGATCAAGGACAAACGGCTTTCATCGGTGTTGAGATCTATTTTCAGATTCCACCTATAAAAATTGAAAACTTCAGAACAGTAGGTAATAAAATATTCAAACTATCAAAGACTTTATGAAACTTGTTGGACAGAAAGACTAATAAATGTTTGGACGTTTCAACGTTTATTATTGTGGTCGACAATGTTGTATCTCCAAGAGTGTTGGGTATATCAGCACTAAAAATTATTTATTTGCTCAATATTTAATTATTCTTCCCCTAAGTTTAATTAAAAAAAAAAAAAGAAATCCAAGCAATTTTTAAGGGTTTGTACATAACCGATTATGAAGTAAAATAAATCCTATACAGCCCTTTAAAAATTGCTTGAATTTTTCTTTTATTGAAATTATGTAGAACAATGAAAGGAATAAAAACACATTCCAGCATTTGTCTAAATAAGCCAAGGAAACCACAGAAAAACTTGGACCCCGGAATCGAATCGGCGACCTAACGAATACTAAGCAATAGTCTATACCAGGTGTGAGCAACCTTTTTAATCAACGGGCCAATTTAAATTTTAAAATTTTTTGGCGGGTCGCACATAAAGTAACACCAGTGGCGTAACTACCATAGGGTTAGACGGGGCAGTGCCCCGGGACCCCCAAGCTCAGGGGGTCCCTCGGGCTCTGACTTACAAACTGTAAATTGTGCTAATTTCTAAAAATATCCACTAACTTTTATTTAAAAAAAACTAGTATATTAATTAATTTTGTCTAGTTATTCATTCCTAAACTCTGCGTGTAGAACCAGGACGTGCCCTGCTATGCACAATAAAGAACTAATGATAAAGTAGCTTTGCAACTTTAACGTATTTAAATGTAACTACATATTTATATTTTGAATTGTATTGATAAAATTTTGATTTGTCATAACCCAGATTCGTCGTAAAACGTACCTATAGTCGGTCAAGAAAGTGGTGTTATTGGATTAAAAATCTCTACTTAATTAGGATTCCGTACCCAAAGGGCACTCAACGGGACCCTATTAATGTGCCTCCGCTGTCTGTGTGTCTGTCACAGGACCGTATTTTTGAACAGTAACAGGTAGATATTTTCTTTTATTTTCATAAAACACTTTTTATTTGTTCATTAAAATAAGTTACAATTTGTATTTGGTTTTTTATTTTATTATGAAGTCGACTGTATTACGAATAATCTGATGGAGTTCGACGAATCTGAATTATGACAAATCTGAAGTACGTCGAATTCGGAATACGACGATACGGAACAAACGATTTTAAATAGTTTAGTTGGGGTCCTATTTTATTTCTTGCCCCAGGGCCCTTGGTTACCTAGCTACGCCACTGAGTAACATTTACAAAACTTTATTTATAATAAACATTAGAATTAAAAAAATATAGAATAAAAACAAAAGTAAAGATGTCAGATACAAATTTTAATGCAAAATAAAAACAAACAACAAAAGAACAAAAAAATGAATTTATTTAAAATTTTTAATGAGAAATTTGGCACTGTTTTTTTGATACAAGCTGACCAATATCAGCCGGAATTGATGAGGTAGCTACACGTACCTACGCAGCTTTCTAATTGTGCATCACTCAGTCTAGATCAGTGGTCATTTTGGATTAACTTCATGGTTAAAAATAATTGTTCCCAAGCATACGTACTTCCGAACAGAGATTTCATTTACTTTGCATTTTTCGTCAAAAGCGGAAATTTCTCGCGCCTCACATAAGATTTATAAAAATTTTCGATGTTTACTAAGAAAAATACATTTTTTTAAATCGGTATTATTCGGTACTACCATTTTATTATAATTAATTTCATAACAATATATTGAAGGAAGAAAGTCGATCATTAAATCCAATTTTAGAAATGCTTGGTGGGCCGCATAAACATGTTTGACGGGCCGTGTGTTGCTCACCCCTGGTCTATACGACTAGACCATGCCGCTCGACAAAATTAATACACTTACCATCTATTTATACCAATATTAAGGAATAATACATCTTAGCAATTACTAAGAAATACAAACATGTGTATGTAAGGTAACCAAGTACTTTCCGGAGACTGAGTCTCAGCAGAAGAAGCAGCAGGAGCGGACTGAGGATGCCAGCAGTCGAGACTGGCGAAACGTTTAGTAAAGGAGGAAGACGAGACCACGGCATAACAACCCGGTAAATATTTGGTTACCATACGAACGCCGGCCGTGAAAGCGTACAATCATGTGTATGTAAGGCTAACGTATATTACACGTGTATTTATGATATTTGAAAATGTCTAATTTATCTAAGAGAATTGAAGTCAATAAATAAACTACAGAAACTATCATGCAAAATTATTACAATTCTTAGAGTTCCGTATCCAAAGGGCAAAACGGAACCCTATTGCTGTCACTCTGTTGTCTGTCAGGATGTTACAGGTCTCTAATTCCTAAACGAAATGAATTATAGACCTGAAAATTGGATATATTATGTAGGATGTTGATCCAAAACCGAATATTTACTTAAAAATTTAATTTAATAATTTTTTTTATGAGATCCCATACATCAAAAGGAGCAAAAAATATTTTTTTTTACCTTAGCGTGTGGGGCATCATTATTTAGAGCTCATCGAGTAGAGTACAGATATAATTTTTATACTTTTTTCTTTAAAAATGACGGAATAGGGGGCCACCAAAGTTGTTACTTTTATACCATTTTTGTTACGGGGTCTATCTCAAAAACCAAACTAGTTAGGAATTTGAATCTTTTATATAAAATGCTCCATATACTGTATTTAAACAACAAATACTAAAAACACCGATTAATAATTTAGTTTATCAGCTGTTACCAAAATAACCAAGCATTTCAATATTTGAAAATATTGAGCTCAAAGCAGGAGTATACAAAGCCTTCTTTGGCTGTCACCATCCCATATGGTAGTACTACCTAAGAACTAAGATAGCAAAATGTATTGTATTATTAAACATCAAGTATAAAAAAGTTATTTAGTTGCATGTATGGAACATACATAATCAAGAAAAGCCGACTTACGCTTGACTGGTTTTTTAAGTCTCCGTAACTTTTTCCATGAAAAGATACAATTTACAATATAACTCGAAAATAACTAAAAATTTGTTTTTTTTTTAGATTTGAAAATAAATAACATTAATCACTTTAAATACAACATATACGGGAAATCTACTTGTAAATAATAATGGCAGTCTTTAATAATTACATACGCAGACTATTGATGATCACTTTAACTAAAGTTAATTATGAAAAAGAAATTTACACAATGAAACATATTGCAGGGAATAATAGCAATAAAACAAATTTAATAGACAAACTAATAATAAAAAACAAAAAATGATTCTATAAAAACTTTATACATCCATTAATATAAGACATAAAAGTAATTATAAAGATAGAAAACTGAGACTATAGTAAATGAATAAATAAACTAAAAAGAACTCATCTTAATTACCATTACCAAATTTTTTCTGCGAACACGTGTTTCACCAATTTCACACGTGGGCAATATCAACGCGAAACTGGTTTTAAAATTTAAAATTTGCCTATTTAAAGGGGCGGGGGTTGAAGACGGTTGAAGCGGTTATTGAACACACTATTTCTTTAGATCTACATATTTCTCTACTTGTTTGTCGAAGCAAACATCTGTAAAGTCGTTTTTCATAGACCGACAACTTTAGGTTTTCAACCATTTTACACATGACATTGAACATATTCAAGTTTTCTTCTCAACCCCACTTTCCACTATTTTTCTATCCGGTCTTCAACCCCCGCACCAAGTGTAGTCTTGACAAGCAATTGATACCTAAAAGTAGGTAGTAAGATACGAGTTCTGAAATTTTCCTAGAACTATGTAAGTACTAATAAAATTTTATACTGAATACTCAGACCAACGCGGCCCTACAAAGGGTCCACCATGTACAACTAACTGGTTGTCTAAGTTTTACGACAGTGAAAGTACAAGTGCAATAGTCGGTACAAATTTTGCTGTAACTAAATAGCTGCAAAATATCCTTTTCGCATTTGTTTTCTATTGGATTGAACATTCCATGCCGAAAATACTTAATTGTTATGGATATAACATTTGTAAAGCATATTATATTGGCCAAACCGGCACAAATTTAGAAATCTGCCGAAATGAACATTAAAATCAATCATTGTATATAAAAATCAGTTAATAAATTCACGGGATAAAGCTTATACACAGTGAAACAAAAGGGAAACGGTTAAATTTATTAGAATATTCTGAAAATAAGAAAACAATCAAAAACAAAAATAATGTACTTAATGAACAGCAAAATTTCATAAATACCCCTATAATAGATGCTAGACTTACATAAACACGCTTGTATTTCTTAGTAATTACTATTTGTACTTTCCTTAAGATAAACTATTCCTTAATATTGGTAAGTGCTGTATTAATTTTGTCGAGCGGCATGGTCTAGTCGTCTAGTTCATTGCTTAGCGTTCGGGAGGTCACGGGTTCGATTCCGGGCCCGGCTACTCTGGTCCCAAGTTTTTCTGTGGTTTCCTTGGATTATTTAGGCAAATGCTGGGGTAGTAATATTCCACAGATAGTCTTTCACTTCTTTTCTGTCTTCATTTCGTCCGTCTCATCTTTAATCCCCAAACCACCACCCACCCATTTGCACTATTCCTAAAAGAGGCTGAAGAGGGCCTCCGCCCTACCCTCCGACTTTGCACCAGAGTGTAGGCCGGAAGGACAGCCCGCCCACCAACATTGGTGGTAATGAAACACCCAAAAGTTTTTTTTTCTATGTAAAACACAAGTTTTTCTATTAGTTTCTCAATCGCACCACACAGCCTGCTTTTCATTCTCGTTTATATTTATTTAGTGATTAAGATAATTGGACATAAATTTGATTAGTTAGCAACTTCCGGTTTTATTTATCTTACATCAATTTAACCAGTCACACAAAATTAATTTGGTGTGTGACGGCGTGATCTCAAAGCAGTGCAGTTACCCCCTGTTTTACAAAATTTTAGTTCGTACCATAAACATTTGCCGTACTTTTTATTAAAATACTTTAAAATTGTTTCAACTTACTCAGTCACCTTCAGAGAGAAGTCGAATATAGAAAGTTATATACTTACTAATGGACTATTTTATAAATACAAACACTGTATATATGTATAAAAGACAGTTTATTAAGAGAATTTTAAATGAAAAGAAAATACTTTTTGTTTACTTTAATCCCACCTTTATTCAATTTCTATTCTATTCTATCTAATAATTCCAACAAAGCCGGCCGAAAATTAAAGCGAAACGGTCGATAACGCCTCTAACGCTCCAAATCTGTTAAGCACCCGATTTACACGCTTTCGCTCATTAAAATTCATTAGTGTGTATCCCTAATGCTTTGTTCTTTTTGCCTTAGGATCTTGTCAAGTTGCTTGGTCGCTCTATTTATTGGCAGCTGCGATCCTGCTCCTAATAGTGTGTTTCGGTCTAAGTTTTTGGACATCTCGGGTGGGAGTCGGATCGTTCCGGATCTGAGTATACAGCGCAGGCGCGCTACCAGAAAACAACGCAAGCGCGCTATTAGCAACAACATAGGAACGAAACAATTCGACCAATCGCAAAGCGTCGTGGATGTGGATAATGTGACGACAGTCAGCGAACATGCCCGAAAGGCTACGATTGGATCCGATTGCTTACTACTCTCACCCGCTATGCTAGCCTTGGATGGGTGTCGATTTGACGAGTTACCGAAATGTTTAAAACAGGCTGATGCGAAATTTTAAGTTGTTTTTAAATGGAATGTAGCATACAATTGTAATATACTATAAATATAATTAGATCAAAAATTAATTGTTGATATGGTAGGTGTACATAGTTTGGCGTACGCCATTAAAATTGTCGTTTAAAAAGGTAAGATTGAGTATGATATAAAAGCTCTATTTTTCTCATTTGAAAAGTTGTAGAGATAAATGGAAATTAGTGGTTTGTTTAAAATTTTAGTGGATACGTAAATTATATCGCCTACGTTTAAAATGCAGAAAAATCAATTTGTATAGATACCCCCCCCCCCACTTCCAACTTTTCTTTATGTAATTTCAGAATGTGGTTTTAATTATACTTATGTAATTATTATACTTTGATGTACATTTTCAGTATATTGACTACTAACTCGTTTCTAAAATGCATTACCAATTTTACTTCAAAAAAGTCACTTCAATTTATTTTTAAAGGATTGTTCGTAATTTAAGTTTAATGATGCAACTACAATATGTGTCGCCTGTGATATTTCTTACTCTTTATCTTTCTACTTGTTTGTAACAACGCTGAATGTTTAAATAATAAACGTCCACAACAGTATTAATATTATTACAAATTGAAAATAAACAAAAAGAAACTGAAATAACCTAACCCACGATAATCACACAATAATACTTTTTTAGTTTTAGACCAATCATTATGGCACAATATTTCAATCAAAATCAAGATATGCCACGATGTAAAGCAGGTGCAAAATACTCTGAAAGTTCTAAGTGTTCTACAATTCCAGAATTCAGAGGTCCAGTTTCCTTTGAATGCAGGCCCTTGTGCATTAGCTACACCCTTATCCCCTTATTATGGTAGGGACCCTTACAACAGCATGCCACCCGGGCCTTTCAAGCCCAGCCGACCTTGTCGCCGACAACTGTTAACCATGTTGAATTAGGTATTTACTAAAATACTGTGCATGATCTACAAGGCACACAAAATCTCTCATTGGTTCGCCTATTGTACATAATAATCATAACTTTTTTCTCCCAGAAGATCAATTCTAATACAAACAGTAAATTATCAATTTTTCCACTTTTTTTACAAAAATACTTTGTATTATTATTGTTATACGAATACAGTGGCAAGTTGCAAATTGCAATGTTTAAACATCATTTAAAAAGAATTGAGAAGTTCTATTGAGGTCATTGTTGATATTTTACTTCCTGAAACCTATTTTACATTGTGGTAAAGGTAACCGGATTGCTATTAAAAATTTTTACATTAAATATTTGTTTACTTGTGTGAATGTTTTTTACCTATTTTGTAAAAAATTCAATACTTACCTAGATTGCAATACTACCTATAGAATTGGGGCTCCAGACCTGACCGACTAGGTTAAAGTCTTATTAAGTTGAATACACTATTTTCTTTTTTAAAATTCCTCCTATTTCCCCGGTCTAAAAACACTGTAGGTTCATGTACACATATATTTTATTAATACTTAATACAATATTATATAGATATTCACGTATTCTTTGTATCTGTAAATATACCATTTTTATTTTAAAATTTAAAAAAAGTCAATCACATTGAAGGATTTCTTTCAATTTCGATAAAACTTCCCCATTTCTGGCAGCAATAATTCCGTTAGAATGGCAGCACACTTCAATTTTATTATCTCCGGATTCAATATTTTTATAAACGATTGAAGATTGGTTTCCACAACATTGTACGATGTCTCCTCCGAGGGACATTAGGATAGCTTGGCAACCACACGTGTCCCACATAAACGTCGTACCCTTTGACAATATGTAAGCATCCGCTAAACCCAAGATGACCACAAGAAGTTTGTAACCAGCTCCGGCTGCTTCTACTGTCGAGAAGTTACTCTCGAGCAGTTTCTTTTTAATTTTCTCGTCTTCACTACTGCTTATGCAAACTACATTTGTTGAGATATTGATTAGGGCAGGAGGTAATGAATTAATTTGGGTGGTAGCAACTCCCCAAACACATCTTCCTGACCACCTAAAAAATTACAAACACAATCATTCAAATGACTCACGATAACAATTAATCCCTTTAATAGAATATTTACTACACTTTTTATGATATTTTAAATCAATAAAAAGTGGAACACGAAATTTAATTAATTAATTGTAGAATGAATTTTCTGGTTTGATATCCGCTTTTTGTTTTCTCAAGTAAGAAAATCTTAAACTATTGAATTATTAAAATAATAGTTTAATTTTGGCAGTGATTTAAAATATTTGTAATATTTGTTTACATTTTACGGCCACATGGTTTTTGAATTATTAAAAACAGGAAAATAGACTAGTCTTCATGTTTCTGATCTCAAAATGTATCTTTTTACGGCAGATTTATGAACAAAAAATAGTAGGAGTGTCTTAATTTTAGATTTATAATCCTTTCATATCTTTGAATGGTGACAAAAGCGAGTTTTTCTAAATAATCTTTAACAAAAATTTTTCTCCTTACCAAATCAAGAAATTTAAACAAAAACGAAACGGTTGATTTTTTGAGTTTTTACGCGTTTTTTATATTGCAGATGTAAAAACACAGCATAAAAAAAACAAAAAAATTGGATGGAAATAAAAAATGGAACAAATAAACAAAAACAGCATTTTATCAAATTGGCTTTTTGTTCCCTTTGGGATATGTGGGTTAGGTTAGGGTATTTGCAGTTCGAGCCTCCACCCCTCCGCTCTTACCTCGAAACCGCACTTATTAAAGTTCACCCAAGCCCATTCTACTATTATTAAAAAATATGGCATAAAAATATTTGTAAAAAGGGATTGTTTTTCGTTGATTTTATTGTAAAAACTAGAAAAATCAACTTTCGTTTTTTTTTTAATTCATTGTTTTATCATATAGAATACAAAAATATACAATCAGGTGATTTGATGATGAGAATTTTTTTTGTTACGGATTACTTGGGGAATTCTCTTTTTTCACCATTCAAAGACGTGAAAGAAACCGTTTTGAGACCAGAACCATAAAGATATTTGAAATCCCTCCGAAAGTAATACATAAACTACTATTTTAACGTTAGTGAATTATTTTGAACTTTTAAAATTTTCCTACTTAAGAAGACAAAAAGCGATTATCAAACTAGAAAATTCACTCTACAAATAATTAATTTAATTTCGTGCTCCCCTTTTTATTAATTTAGATTGTCATAAAAAGTGCAGTAAAGATTCTATTAAAGGGATTAATTGTTATCGTGAGTCATTTAGACGATTATTAATATACGATATATAATATATATCTATATATAGACGATATATTAATATGAAGGGAAAATAAAAAAGAATAAATAAAACTTATTAAAATCAACAAATATCAATGGTTTTTAAAAGGGATAAATTTTACAATCTGGATAATCCCGAATCCGTATAACTGTGGTTCGGTAATCGGGTCTCTATTAAAAAAAATTTCTGTTGACAACACAAGTCAACACATTTGAGTCTGGATTCTGTATATCTAATTTTGATTTCTTATAGCTAACTAACAAAAGAAAAAATATTTTTTTTCTAATAAAGTTTGGTTTTGAAATGACTAGAACGAAGTTTCGAATTTTAAGGAAAATTCCTATTTTTTTATTCAATTATGCAGTGTTTCATAAGGCAACGTCCAAACGCAAGGAGGTCATTTCCAATCAAAATAATTTTTAAAATTTAAATTGTATTTCGTTTCGTAAATTATTGCAGTATTTGTGTATTTTCCAAAAAATGTTTAATATATCTATGTTAGTTAGCTGTTTCGAATGGCGTACATGTCAATTTGTGGTATTGTCAAACATTGTCATTTTAGACAGAAACACGCACAAAAGAAAAAATCAGAACTTTCAGTTTTACTAAAAATTTCTTTGCGTTTAAAATGATGTGACAAGAAACAAGTACACAACCGCAAATGTCCAAGTATCGAAAAAAGTAACTTACTTAATACAAAATCTCATGTGGTACAATACAAAAGTGGCTGAGGTTTGTTTAAAAAACTGAAAATAACGAAATACGACCGTGTGAAATCACGTGACAATTTGGAACACTAAAAAACTTCTTTTACTATTATCAACAGCATGGTTATAACCGAAAGGGCTAATCGCACTTTTTACCGTTTTAACTGGCAAGGCTCTTTCTATACAAATTCATTCAAGAGAACCTTCTTAACAAAAATTTTAACTGGTAATGATTTCAGAAAATTGAGAAAAAGGAAACGTAAAAAAATAATTGAAAACAAAGTAGTTGATTTTTCAAAACAATCGCTCTTTTTGTATTACTAAATTACAATACAATATTTTTTAGCTGTTTAATTTCTATTTATTTATCTTCTGCTATTTTTTGTTTATTTATTTTATAAAGAAGCACGTTTGAAGGTTAAGTTGCAGTTAGTTCAAATTGCCTTAAGTCTAGAGACTTAAAATTTTGCATTGGCATTCCTTATACAACGTAGGTGAGCACTAAAAAGGTTAATTTCAACCCCTAAAAGGGTCAAAAGAGGGTTAAAAGTTTTAATCTTACGGTCAAGGCACACACCAAATCGCTCTAGCAAACTTTAAATTTTGCACAGAGATATCATACCCTATAAAATGAATTTTTAAAATACCAGCCCTAAAGCAGTGAAACGGGGTTTAAAATTTTAATATCAACGCTTATTTTAAACAGCTAAGACTAAAACCTTAGAATTTTTCACAGATGTTCCTAATACAGTAACAGAATTGACGCAGGATGTATTTTTTTTAAATTCTATCCTGAGGGGGTTGAAGCATTGTTTCCAAATTTGGAATGTCAACACACAGTCGAAACGACGACGTCAAGAATCATGTGATTTTACACAAAAGTTCCTTACATATCGCTTGATACTGACACTCTAAAAGATATTTGCAAATTTCAACCCCTAAAATGGTGAAAATGCGATCAAAAGTTGTCTATAACTTGCAACGTAACTTGAATACAAATCGCCCTGAAAATTGGGAAATTTAATAATTACTGAAACCGTATTTTTTTAAATAAGTAAAACACTTCTCCCGATACAGTATTTATTTATTTTTACTAAATTTCTTTATGGTGATGATCTTGCAAAACATTAAGAAAGTATTTTTAGTCGGAGGCAGGGGTTGAAGGCGATAATTACATCCAACGACGCTAGTTTAGTAAATAAATTTTATTCATAAGAACATTTTATTTATTTATACAAATTTTAATAACGAAGTCCTTAGAGGAGTGCCTATGACATATTCCCATCCTATTTTCACCATTTCCATATTAATTACTTTTAAAACATT
Organism: Agrilus mali; assembly: GCA_029378335.1. Taxonomy (NCBI): domain Eukaryota; kingdom Metazoa; phylum Arthropoda; class Insecta; order Coleoptera; family Buprestidae; genus Agrilus; species Agrilus mali. The sequence goes on from CM055660.1 coordinate 11,773,067, forward strand.
TCAATAAACAAATATGTCACCCTAATGACGTTAATAACAAATATAGTGAAACCTATTCGTGATCGATTTGAAATGAAATTTTATTGATTGTGAACGACCCAGAAAATGACCGCATTTCAGTTTGTCAGTCACATCATTTGATTTATCATAACGAGTAATGAGTTCAATAGCAAATAAACGGTGTTAAAATTCCATATCAAACATATTATAGCATCGATAAAACATGTGAAACTAATATCTAACAAAATTTTCGAACATTAAAGAGGGTATGAATGAGTACGTATAGATAACGGTAACTGATTTTTGATAACTCATTTGTCATTTACTCGTAATGCGAATGTTCAGTTCAATAAATTTAGATGCACAGATTATTCACGACTTTGAATGGTAATAAGTGTGAATTTAAAACGAGACATAGGTAGACGTATCTACATTGCGATGTACCTACTGTTCATTTTCGATCATGATCCCTAAACCCTCTAATTAATGTACGTACCTATCTAATGATATATTTTTTGCGAATAAAGGTATTTCAGTTAATTATTTCAAAACAGAACAGAATGGTTAATTATATAATTATTTAAACAGAAGTAGAAGTTCCCGACTTCGAAACATCCCTCTACGTTTGATCATACGGCTAGTATTAAGCATCGATACTTTTAGTTGGAGCTTATTTTTTTGATAAGTATCGATATCCTGTTGATCGAAATATTTTATATACAGGATGTCTCAAAACTCCGAGGACACAGAGCAACCACAGCTTCCTAGGATGAAAGTAAATCGATGAATATGGGATCCTTTTAGGAAGGCAAGTTGGAAAATTAAAAAAGAAATTTCAAACTGCACTGTGTGACATATCAAATAAAAACGCTTGTTGTGATGGTCTCAAACGTATTTTTTTATAATTTTAAAGTAAATACTTAAATATCGCGATGTATCTTCGACGTATTAGGTAAGCATTATTTTCGGAAACCACCAATATTTTTTTTTCCAAAACTGTTATAGTTATCGTTTTTTAAGATACAAAAAATGAAGCTAACACATGTACCCTTCTTAAAAAAATTAAAGTTATTAATCAACCAAAAACTTTAGAACAATTATATATAAAGGTGAGGGTGGTTTACACACTTATCGTAGTTTAAGAAAATTTATACTTCAAAACGTACTACCCTTATAGACATTTATATGTAGGTAACTAATTTTATTAAAAGCATACAAAGTATGTTTGATTAATCGAAGGAAAACGATTTTTTTTCACCTTTGCCACCCTCTCACGGGTAAACGAAACAATTTGGTATTTAAATAAATCGACTTATTTTTATCCCAGAAAACTGTGGTTGCTCCATGTTCACGGAGTTTTGAGACACCCTGTATAAGTAGAATGAAATGACATTTAAGTAATTCTGTATTACAAAGAGTGGAAAACTTTTTTATTTTGATAAATTAAACAAGTAAAATAAAACGTTAAAAAACGATCAAATGGAAAATTAGACCATCAAGTGAGAAAGAAATATTAATCAAGTGAGAGTTTGATTCGCACGTCGAGGGTTTCGTAGCTTGCCAGAAGTTTTATTTAACGTAAAGGTTTATATAAACAATAAGAAAAAGCTTGTTCTCTCACACGTTTCAACTACAAATTCAAAATTATACGGACAGTATTGAATGTTTTTTGTTTTATTTTAGGCTTAGTAGTTAAGAGGGGAGGGGAATGGTTAATTTTCGTCTATTTTCTTAAATAACTTATTTATAAGTATTTATTTTAAAATTATAAAAAAATATGTTTGAGACCTTCACAAAAAGCCCTTTCATTTCATATGTCACACGATGTAGTTTGCAATTTCTTTTAATTTTTTCGACTTGCCCATACACTATACGTATACACTAGTGATACGGAACCCTAGAAACTGAGTCAAATGATATATCTGCTATATTCATGGAAGCTAAATTTAGTGTTTTTAACATTTTGGTCCAAGTCTGATATGATAAATTGATAATAATAACGCAATTTGTTCGGATTTAAACTGCACATTTCAACCTTTCTTTTATATATTTTTACTTTATTAGTGTTCAGATTTATTGGACTGTAATTTAGTTTTACTTATTAGGTCAAGAAACCCACCCGCTGTTTGGGTACTACCGAGGGTAGTCCGAAAAATGTTGATTTATTGTAGCCAACAGTCATCAAAGCTAAAAACAGTTGACTATTATTATAAATAAGTCGTAATTTTGAGACCAAACCAACAAGTGTTTCTTTTCGGTTCCTTCTCACTATAACGTATTTTTGCTAAATAAAATAAATTACCTTTTAAAAATCAACTCTACTGGCAAAGTAAAATAACTCAACAGTACAATGACCATCGATATTTCTGCTTTCGCCCCATTTTTGTTCACGCCTTTTTAGTCTCTATAAAACATGTTACAATTGTAAGAACAGAATCAGAACCGTAATATCATCCAACTCAGAAAGTACACTTTAGATACTTATTCATTTATTCATTCGTTTTACTTATTCATACATTCAGTAGTTTTAATAATTCGTATTCAATCCATTCAATTGTAAATAGTTTTGTGTATAATAAATGTGTATAATTTCACGAACGTGAGTTATTCAACTTAGGTATTTTTGGTCCTCCGAGTTAGTCAATCTTCATCAACTAGCCGTTTTATATTTAGGTTATTACTAAAACGCAGTGCGACAGAGTTTGCACACTAAACGCAATTTATTATTATTTTATTTTTCCCACATACCTACCTAATACTAACACCGAATTTCGTACTTTTCTCGAAATATATTTAATTTAAAAATAAAGTATATTATATCAAGTCGAGTAATTAAATAGAATCTGATCATTCACGCGCTTGTTATTAAACGCACGAATAGCATTTTTGACTAACATTAAAATGAAATGACCTGTTTAATACGGATCACCCAAACCGATATTATATTATTCCATACTTGAGAAATACATTAATAATTGAAAGTATCAAACAATAATAATATGCTAATCACCCAAAATATCATGCAATAGTATTGTAATAATTAAATATACTAACCAATTGTTAATGTAAATAATTGAATGATTCTGCAATAACTTGGTAATATTAATCTAAAATTAAAAAAAGCATTAACGGCATATGGTTGAAAAACGTCAATTGTTGACTAACTGATTTTTAAAGCTTGTCTAAAATTAATTTGCACTTTTCAATACTATTCCTTCGTAATCCTGCTTTTGCAGGTAGGTATGTATCAATGCACGTAAAACAAGACAACATAAAAAAGGAGCTAAATGAGGGGACACTTTATGAGGCAAAAAAGTAGTACTTAATTATTAGATCAGAAACAGGAGTAAAAATGGGAACATTAAAGCCTAGATTAGGTAAGTATTTGCAAAAAGTTGAAAATGGTGAATGACCTAACGTTCGGGAAATAAAAAGGTTGACTCAAAATAGGAAGAAGTAGAGATGTATATCCACCCAATTTTCGGACTAACGACTTTGTATTATTAGATAACAATGAAGAAATTTCAAACAATACATAAAAATTTTGTGCAAATTGGAAATCCTTCTATTTCTAACCGATGAACAGGCAGTTTGATGGAAGCTTGAATAATTTTATAAAGATTTCTTTGGCTTCTGGAACAAAAAAGCAAACTACCTGCTCACGTAGGTACTTTCAAGCATTTTATGTTTTAGTAGTACGAAGTTTATTTAAAGTCGTAATATGTTTGTTTAAAATAAGAAAATATAATATATATATATGCATATTATTTGTTTTTATTTCCTAATTTATCTTATAGGAATAAGGACAATGTAACGAATAACGATGTTGGAATATCAAGAAAAGCAATCGAATTTTGTCGAACATTTCGCTACTTTTCGATAGCTTATTCAATTGCAAGAGTTAAATGTTTTCTTTTTTTCAACTCTTCTAATTGGAAATAATGTAATGAAACATACAACGAAATTTCGATCTTTTGATCCTTTTTCTTTGATTTTTCAACATTATCCAATTTCCTACGTTTGAAATTGAACATGGATTCTAACCAAAATTTTCCATATTTTTTTTTATTACTTTTTTATTTCACTACTTTATATGCAGCTTATTCAGCAACTATTGTACACGAGTTAAAAATGCATTTCTTTTACTGAAGAAACTGTAAAACTTATATCTTCTTCAGCAATGAAAGGAGTTAAAAATTCGATTTTTTAACACTTGCAGTTGTTGAGGATCTATTTTTAACTTTTTACGTAAATAGGCAAAGGCAAAACAGTTAAATACCTTTTTCTCCACTCTTTGTTAACCGATTTTCTTGTCTAGTATCTATTGACGACCTTTACTGTTATCAATCAATTTTTTTCTTTTTTCAATCGATTTTTTATGGTCGCCCAATGGGCTAAGACCAGCATGTTATATATTTTTTTTAGTTCCAAATTTGAATAGTACAAAATTGAAAAATGTATAATAAAAAGAGCCTCAAAATATCATTAAACGCTTTGCTAATTTTTCTTCAGCATCAACACGCATTAAAAGTGCAATTCTTTTTAACTCTTGTAATCGCTGGTTATTATTAGTTTAACGTTAATAAAAGTCCGTTTTCTTCCATCGTTTATGAGTTAATTTCTTATTGTTTTTATAATCATGGTCATGGAAGTTATTATTAAAACACGTTTTAAAGAAGTTTATTCATCATTGCAACTTAGATACATATCTTCCCTTACCTTATTATGTACCTATGTAAAAATAATTCGGGCAGTCAGGGTAGCATTTTACGGAATTAAGACCAATACTTTATCAATGAATACCTCGCTAACTAAGATTAATATCAAGGTATCTAGTAAATAGTTACTTTTTCAACGTGCCTCCTCTCACGTTTACGAACGTAATTTTAGTTTTTAGAATATTATTTCCAACCTATTTAATACGTTATACTGCAGTTATAATTTTAAGAAATCAAATAAAATATTCTTCCGTTAAAGTTCAGTTGGGTCATGGTTCCCTAAATGACTTCAACAGAAGGATACTTACTTTTAATGCCTTACTTAAAATTGTAAAGTTACGGAAGGAAAGGACAACATTAAAGAAGTGAGCCGTATGCATTCTAGAATTGTGTTAGAAATCGAAATAACAAATGAATGCAAACAAACGCTTTTGGAATCCCAAATTTTAATTTTATATTCGATAGTCGTCATTGTCAGCGTTACTTACTTAGTCCATACAGCAACCTTTAATTTTATTTACAAAGACGGTAAGTACAACTTTTGAAGGTGTTAATACATGACATTATTATTACTAACGGCAAAGTGTTGTACCTTATGAGATTCTACACCAAATAAGTAACTTTTTGCTGTACTTGAACATTTCCGGTTGTAGATTAGTTTCCTGTTTACGTCACTTCAAATGAAAAAAAATTGTTAGGGAAACTGAAAGTTCTAATTTTGGGCGTGGCATGTGTCTAAAATGGCAAGGTACAACGTTTGGCAATACGATTAATGGATATGTATGCCCCTCAAAATTATAATTATTAAAAATGACCCGCTAAGAAATTATCGAACTGCTGTTATTATCATCAACACAGGTACACTAAACAATTTTTGGAAAAAAAATAGTGTAATAACTTACAAGATCGCTGTGCCTTCCTTTGCTTCTATAGTTACTGGTGTTCATTTAAACAAAGGGAATGAAAATCAACACAAGGCTGTAAGAATTCACTCATCTGATAAAAGTTGCAAAACTCTAAACAAGGTCAAAGAAATTTTGAAAACTGAGACTGCAGTGCCTGTATATAGTGTACTGAAAAAGGATAATGGAATGATTGTCATAAATAGCCAAACAGATGAGAACATTGATTGTATAATAAATAAGCTGAAACCTGCACTTGATAACACAAGTAAAATTGAAAAGGAAACAAATATCCCTATAAGAGTTAAAGTTGTAAATATTGAAACTAGTGCCAATTGCTATGAGTTGGAACTGGACATAAACAAGAGAAACTTTGATGATTCTCTGAACAAAGCCAAGGTTGTACATGCCTATGAGACTAAAAGAGGCTTCATGTCTGCTATACTAGAGTTGACGCCGGATCTGTACGCTAAGATTACTAGTCAAAATGGAAAGTTGTTTGTTGGTTACCAGTGTTGTAGAATTTATGATGATTTCAATATGATGCCTTGTGGAAGATGTGGTAGACTGGGACATAGTGCAAGGAAATGTAAAAATGCAGCAAGTAATGTTATCCATGGTACAGAGTACAAAATTGATCACTCAGTCTATGATACAACTAAATGTGAGATATTGAAAAGAAGGATAGAGAAGGTTATTTCAGCAGCTGCATACCAGTCCAGACCAGAAATACCTAAACTAATCTACTTAACCAAGAAAACGAGTGACAATACAACTGTTACATCCAAAAAAAACCGTGACAAGAACAATACTAAGAGTAATAACAATAAACATTTAGCTGACCTTGAAGGCAGCTCTCATTCTGTAAGTGCTTAGGAGTGATGCATAACTACTTGGATGATCTACAGGATCAGTTAGTCACCCAAGAGACTACGATAAAGAATTTTTACTGCTTAAATAAATATCTCCTAAATCATGCTGAACATATCCTGTGTGTCAATATAAGAAGTCTGAATGCCAATTTTGACAAGCTCTCAGTGTTTATAAGTAGACTCTTTGTCAAGCCTGCAATAATAATCTGTACTGAAACATGGACTTTACATGCTCATCAGTATTTCAGTATACCTGGATATAAACAATACTACAATGGAACTGTAATAAACATGTCGGATGGCGTCCTGGTATATATTAGTGAATCCCTGGATGAAGAAACTCAAATTGTTGAGGTCGATGGTCTAAAAATTGTGGACACGGTGATTGGTCTTTATGACTCACAAAGCCTTAACATATCAGCCATATACAGATCTCATGACTTTCCTATACCTAAATTTATACAAAGTATAAAAAAATTCCTGGATACCAAAACTAATATGAAGAATCATATTGTACTAGGTGATTTCAATATCGATACGATGAATATTGATGCAACTAGCATGGAATTTATGAACTGTTATATGGAAAGAGGATACTTACCAGGCTATCAAGGAGTCACTAGGCCTACAAACGACGGAGATAAGGGGTCCTGCATAGACAATGCATTTATAAGGCTTGAATCTGCTCAGTATCGAACTGCAAAACTGATTAACTCGCTGACGGACCACCTCCCTCTGTTTATCTCACTAGAAAAATTTAAAAGATGCAAACAGCTAGAGAAGCCAGCTAAAATTGATTTTAGAAAGCTAAAAGCGATGGCAAATAAGTGCAATTGGAATGAGGTAATGGAGTTGCATGATCCTGACATTGCATTGGATTGCTTGATCAGTAAAATAAAATTTTGTATCGATGGTTCGAGATGTCTAAACAACTCAGGAAGGAAAAATAGAGTAAGCTACCCAAGAAAAGATTGGATTACTTCATCAATAGTTCAGTCTTGCAATAAAAAGGAACTTTTGTATAGGAAATGGAAAGCAGATCCAGGTAATGCAAGTCTCAAATTAGAATTTAAAACCTACCAAAAAATCCTTAATAAGGTGATAACTGAAGCAAAGGCATTGCACGATAAAAATCAAGTAAGTGGAAAGTGTAACAGCCCAAAGAAATTATGGAATTTTATAAATGATAAAATTGGTAAGAATAGTAAAAATACTACTAAAGTTGGATATATTAAGAATGATCAGAACAAAAAGATCTCCGATCCACTTGAAATGGCTGAATATTTTAATGAATACTTCATTGATGCAGGGAAAAACCTGGCTAGTAAAATTCAAAAAAGAGCAAGTTCATCAAACAGCTTTATAAATAACACAAATCAAAGCTCTATATTTTTAGTACCAACAACTCAGGAAGAAGTTGAGAGGACAGTACTTGGATTGAAGCTCAAGTCTGGTGGAATTGATGGAATTGACTCTAGGACACTAATCAATATAGTCGGCTGTATATCACTACCAATGGTACACATATTTAATACATGCATAGAAATATCTTATTGGCCAATTGCTCTTAAATGTGCTGAAGTAGTTCCAGTATATAAATCAAAAAGCAAAAGTGATGTGAAAAATTATCGTCCTATATCACTGATATCAAACATCGCTAAAATCATGGAAAGGCTAGTTTATGCAAGATTGATGAGTTTTCTTGAAGGAACTAAAGTACTGTCAGAAAAGCAATTTGGCTTCATTAAAAATAAGAGCACCAAAGACGCACTACTAAACTTTAGTGAAGTAATCTACAGTCATCTCGACTCCAGTAAACCAATTGCAGCTACCTTTATTGATCTGGCTAAAGCCTTCGATACCGTGAACCACAAGATACTGCTCGATAAGTTAGAAAGATATGGAATTAGAGGAGCAGCTTTAGAATTGATGCAGAGTTACTTAACTGATAGAAAGCAGAGAGTCAAACTAGATACAGTGAAAAGCTCCTTCCAGACTGTCAACACTGGCGTGCCGCAGGGGACAATCCTTGGACCGGTCCTCTTCATACTATACATAAATGAACTATTAGTGATGATGCCACCCGGATCACTCATTGCCTATGCGGATGATATGGTATTAATAGTGTCTGATAAAACCTGGAATGACGTAGAAGCCAAAATGAATTCATACCTTGCCAGGATATATGACTGGCTTGTAGCCAATAAACTAAGCCTAAACGCTGACAAGACAGTTTTTATCACCTTTGGTAATTATAATGACAGCATCCCAGTGAATTTTAATGTGTGTGTAGACAAAAAAGTAATTAAACGTGTTGGCGATTGCAAATACTTGGGAGTGATCATAGACCAGAATATGAAATGGGCCAGGCATGTTGAATACGTACTTGGAAGAACTAAGTATCTTGTGTACGTGTTGCACAAACTTGCTGCAATCATGTCCACAGCTGTGATGCGCATGATTTTCTATGCTTTATTCCATAGCATAGCAACATGGAATTGTTGCCTGGGGCAGTGCGTACGCAGGAGTGTTGCAGCTGTTGCAGAGTAGACAAGATAGTTTACTCAAAATAATTAATAAGGATAAATTCCTAGTTGAGGAAAATCCATTAAAACTGGACCAACATTACACTTATGAGGCTTTGATCTACCATTTTCGAGCTGTACAAGCGGGATACGAATCATCCAAGAGTGTAACCAGAAATAAAATAATCACCCTACCAGCAGTGAAGAAAACTATGGGAAAGAAGTCAAGCTACTAGACTGCAGTTTTTACTTTCAATAGATTGCCTCAAGAACTCAAGATTGTGAAGGAAATAAAATACCAAAAATATAAACTAAAAAGATGGATAGTGAATAATATATAAACATAATATAATAAGCTATATACTTTAAATAAGTTAATGTTACAGCTTCTATTATTGCTTTCTTTTTTCATACGGTTCATAAGTTCATATATGTTTTCCTTCTTCCTTTTCTTTTCCCTGCTATTATATGACTTTATATTGACCATGATGGAATTTGTAACTTATATATGCATTCTATATTTGTTATAATTATTTGAAATAACATAAATCAAAATTACTATTGCCTAAGGAACTGAATATAATGTATTCGTGTGATATTATTGATATTATTATTATATACATGTAAATTAAACCTGTTCAGCGTACAGACAACTGCGTTTGTCTTGCTGGATTTGCATTATTGTAGATCTTTTGGTTTAATAAATTATTATTATTATTATTATTATTATTATTATTATTACGAACCATTAACATTCGGGTAATAACAAATATGGTTATTTTGATTGGAAATGACCTGCCCGTCGACGTCGACTTATGGGATACCCTGTATTTTCATTTTGATTTATTTTACCTTAAGTTATTGTTTTGATGAAAAGGCTGATTTACAACACCCACAACTGGAACTCCAGTGGTTTTGCAATAAACTCCAATAAGTACAGTTACACATCTCAATCCTTTTGGATAAATTCCACACCCGTGTTTCTCCTCTTTACCAGTAATATATTCTGACGTCGAATCTGCGCCATGTATAACATAACAATAATAAATTCTACACAATTTGAAAAATATTTATAACCAACGTGCCTATAGGATCAATCCATATTCCTAATGAAGAACAATCCAAAGTGATGTTTTCTTTTGGAAAGATGGTATTAATTTCTATTAAATCTATTTTTGCATACACTTCGTTAGTTAACATTTTTGCTGCTTCAATGTTTCCGTCGAGAACTTTTTCTAACATGTCTTTCGTATTTTCCGGATTTTTCGAAATTTGTACACTCACCTTTTCCCCTAACACGTTTTCAAATATATTGTTTTCTTCTCCACGAATATCGTTTTTTATTTCTGGAAACTATTACAAAATTTAAATATATGTTATATATATATTATATATTAAATTGCGTTAAATAAATGATTTATTAAAATTCGTCAAAAATTCAAAGACGGTAATTTAGATCTGGGATGTAGGGAAATCTAATGGGGGTATGGAAGTGATCTTACAGAACACCACTCAAGTGTTTTAGGAGGGGACGATCTCATGGAGTCATAGTGGGTAGAGTGAAAGTTTAAAATAGAGTAAATTTTAATTGTATGGCCGTGAGTAGAAGAAAAGGGGAAGATCTAGAAGTATGGATGACCTTAAAGAACTCCAAAAGATAGTTCAATATAGTTATTCTTTCCCACATCTGTTTCTTAAATTATAATGATATAACATTTTTTAGGGGTTGTAAACAATTTTATTTTATTTCATAATCTGACACTCGTACGTTTCGCTAGTATTTTTTCAGGCTCTTGAGCAGGTATCTAAATTATTATAGTCAGTTGTATATTTTAACGGATAAATAGAAAAAGTCGGCACAGGTGTTTAATATTAACCCCTAGTTAGTACCATCATAATTTTTTTTATTGATAATATCAATAACACGTATAAAATATGAATAAAAAGCAGGGTTGGCATGTTTAAAACAAAGTGTTTTAAAACACGTGTTTTAAATACTGTTTAAAACACAATCTAAATAAAACATGTTTTAAATTATAGGGCTTTAAACTGTTTTAAAATAAAATTAAAACGTATCATATTAATTCCTTAAATCCATTTGGCTAGAGAAGAATTATTGATTGTAAGTATTAAATAAGGAAAAAATCTCACTCGTTACTAGAAGAAACCTCAATTATTTATTAGCTTGGATAATTCTAGTCACGAAATAGTTTTAAACGACTTTAGTTTTTGGATCTAGAATTCGTTTTTTTTTTTTTAATACGGCGTGGTATAGGAAAATTCGTACAAATATCTTTAGTCATTTTTTCATATAAAAAATAAAAAAAGCATGTTCAATAGATGCAATTTAAAGCGTTTAAGAGGTGTGATGCTTGGTTCAAAAGCTTTTTAGAATTAGGTTAATTTACAACAATTTTCAAAAAAGTAGGATATATTTTCAGATGGATATGCTTGTGGGGCATTAATAAACAAAATACCGGTAAACGTTTTGTATAGAGAATGTTCAGTTTAAAACATGTGTTTATTTACAACAACCGCCAAAGTTTTTCCAGTCTTCATTTTTCGTAATAAAAAACTGTTTTTTTTTTCCTTCCCCGATAAAAAGTTAATAAATTAAAATCCAACAATGCAACACTAGTAGTTTGCAACATCTAAAAGCGCTTGTCTTTGTGTTTCAATTCTATTAAAAAGATGTTTCACAACTTTCCGTCCAGAAACTCTATTGATATCATGATGCAACACTAATATTATATAAAACACTCAAACTAATATAAACAAAAAAATAATAATAAATAAACTAATTAAAAGACCACGTGGGGCACAGAGACATTCACCAATAAAAAAATGATGATGTCAGATTATAAGATAAAATATAATTGTTTGCAACCCCTAAAAATTTCCATAGTATTATAATCAAAGAGCAGTTTTTAATTGGGATCAGAAAGGTAGTGCTCAGAGGGTGGAGATAAAAAAAATCAAACAAATAAACCATGTCATCAAATTAATATTCCATTCACTTTATATTATTGAGTTAGGTTATGGAGTTATAGGTTCCCCGTTTCATTCAACATCAGCGCTCTTTTCAACGCATCTACCGAAGATGTCTCCCGCAGTTGGAGACGAAACGTCTAGAAATCAGCCCGGAAAATACTACTCCATTAGTTGACGCCGGTCGTGAAAGCCTAAACTCTATATACAGAAAAATTTCTTTACCTGTAAAGTGCAGGAAACCCTAAAAGTCCACGATCTGAGCATAACATGTAAAGTGTACAAAAAAAATATATTCTTACCAACATTAATACTTTGAAGCAAGTGATCTTTTAATCTGTTTAAGAGTACCCTATAGGTAGATATAATAATACCTATCTGTTAGCATTTATGTATTTTATATCGAAATATTCACATTGATATTTTCTTGAAATTAAATAAAACAAAAAAAGTGACTTCTCTAAATTTATTTTTTCATGTGAAATGCTACAAAATTAATTAAAATATAGCAAAACCATTTTTTGTTTTAATAAATAAAATATCTAAAAGCTGTATATTTCTGATATAGGTTGTGCTATATCAGAAAACGTAAAATGTAATACAAATTAAAATGCGTATTCAATTTAAAATATAAAGTTAATAGCTTAATAGATAATACAGCCAAATTTCGATAACTCGAACATCGAGTCGAAATAAGTCGAACTAAATTGGTTGGCAATAGCATCAACTACGAGAAATACGTGTATACTCGAATATCTTGATAACTCGAAGATATTATTTGGCGCCAACTTGGATAAGTCGAATTTTCTGGGGGAATCCCTTGTAATGTACAATTTTAATTTTTAATAGCGGTACAATACAAACAATAAGTTAGTTCAGTTTCTACGATTATTCGTCATCAAAGCATAGTTTAATAACATTCAGCCTTATTCATAGTCAACGGTTTAGTAGGATCTAAGTAGTTTACTAACTAGTAGCTACTAAGACGCTACTATCTGCATCGTATTCATAGACGTCAGTTAGTTCGAGCTGGCTATCTATTTGTCTAGGAGTTAGTACGCTACTAGCTAGTAGAATGGTTTGCGTCGAAACGATTTGACAACGGCGCGAAATTGTAACAAATGACCTACTGAACGTCTATTTTTGACGTGTAACGGCCTAACCTTACTTTTAAGTTAACTTATTATTCAATACAGTGCATGGAAGAGCTTTTGGTGTGTTTTCTCTTTTACGTATTTTTGTAGTAGTGTAGCTGTTATTTACGTTCAACATTCCCATAACAATTAATATCGAAAAAATTATCAATTTAAGAAGTTACATTACAAAAAATACTCAGAATTGGCTATACATATTTAACACATGTATACCTAATGAATAACTACCCCACAATGTACAAACTGTAACACCAACTCCATCCAAACAATGGGATATATCATCAACTGCCCAGGACTAAATACCCAAAGAAGAATATATAACAATATCTAATCGATAAAGGACAATTTAAACAACCCAGAGTTGTATAAAATGCAATGATGTTCTCGAAGGAAGAAATCAGCTTCTAATATTAACAACCTTTATTTTGTCTGGTCTACAAACAGGATTTATTTCTCTCAGTGGGATGTATTTACTGACAAATAAATAAATAAACTTACTTATGTTCTGAGCCTGAATAAATTACTAATAAATTCAATTATTTTTCATTTACGAATCATTATTACGCAATTTACTTTAAAATATACAAACAAGATGTTAATTCAATAAAGTTTGTAATTATTTCAGAAAAAACGATTGAAATAATTTTTAAAGGATAACTGCCCACTGAAATAAATTAACACGACATGTACCAGTTTGATTTTTAATTTTTCAATTCAATTTTATAAATCCTTTCCATTTTCCATCTTATTCTTGTGGTATTCTTTTTAATTTTGTATTTTGTACCAATAACCCGCTTCTTAAAAGCCGTAGATTAATTTAAGATCTACCACTCGAGGTTATGTTTATCGTATTTGTACCACTTAAACACGGGCCACCACGCTACTAACTTTTTTAGTAGCTACTAAGCTTAGTAGTCTACCAAATGTCACTATGAATACGATTTTCTTAGTACGCTCTTAGTAGCTTGCTAGTAGTCACTACTAACTGACTATGAATAAGGCTGAATATTTTATAAAAAAGTGGAAAGTGGTACACTGAAAAAAGATATTCCCTTCTATTTACTGTAATTAATTTGTTCAAAAATGTTTTTGTAAAATAAACTTGTAAATCTGTTAGCTAGCCGCAACTTTTCCACTTTATTTTCCAAAGCTAATACTCCAGACGCCACCGTTTGGCTAACAGCCAAAACATACAGATGTCTATTATTTCTCCACTATTAAAAATGTAATCTGCACAGTCTTTTTAGAAACAAATAAATGTGACGAAACTATTATACTATACTATAAAAATAAATAATTTGGGCTCAAATTATTCATAGAAAAGAATATACTAGCAATTTTGTACAAATATTGCAACTGAATTTTTCCTTACTTTCCAAAAATATTAACTTTCTGCGCCATCTAACATAATAAAATATAAGCCTATACGAAAACTAAAATTCAAAAGAGAAAAACTTATTTGATTTTAATTACCACATAAAAGATTTTCCTTGATTAAATTCAAATAAACCCCAGTAACAGTAATGAGTAAATACACGAAAAATTCCAAAATTTATTTCATTCGTTATCTGAATATAGGTAGGTATTACATTATTTTTTAATGTTGTTATTGTTAAACTTTAAAGTCTCATAATTGAAGAAATTAAAAGCATTTTTTTGTAAATAAAAATCAGTCATTAAAAACATTCCAAAAAACATGCTAAATACTAAATACTTACTTTTTTACCAATATCATATTTTATTGTTTCTTGAATGAGTACGTCTGCTAACGTTTTAAAATCTTGAACGAACCGAGGATTTGCTTCCGATTCACTTTTTTCCTGTACGAGGAGCTCAAAAAGCTTTTCTTCCTGACGACAAAGTCTTGCAATATTGGCTGCTTTTTCCGAAACAATAATTAACGATTCCAAGAGCGACATTTTCTATAATTACAATTTCTTAAATGAATTTATTATTTTAAGCAGTATCTATCGCGTATTCATTTCGCTTTATTCTAGAAAGATTTCACA
This sequence comes from Agrilus mali, assembly GCA_029378335.1. Lineage (NCBI taxonomy): Eukaryota > Metazoa > Arthropoda > Insecta > Coleoptera > Buprestidae > Agrilus > Agrilus mali. The sequence goes on from CM055660.1 coordinate 11,788,235, forward strand.
AGATAAACTCCGTATTAGTTAAATTAAACACCGTCGAAATAAGCTAATGTATGAGAGTATGTGCTCATGGTGTAATTAGTAAAAAAGAAACAGTGCAAATAACGTAAGTAGCACATGTTATAATGATAGTGTCAAGGATTTTATCCAATTCTGACGTCTGGAAACGGTATTGACCCAGACTTCTCCCCACTTTACCGATACGTCGTATACGTACAGATAAAAAAACAAAAAGCCCCTTTTTTATGTTTACCTAAAAAAATATTGTCCACGAATAATTAGTAATTTTCGTACAATTATTGGAAAAATCTGAATATCACCCAAATTTGTTGCGTCAATGTAGACAAAAAAATTGTTGTTAAATATTAATAAAATTTTGTATTCTATTTTATAAACAAATAATGCTTTTATCGTAAAATAATACTGAATGAGTGCACGCACTTGATAGTAACTGAAAAGCATAATTTATGTGGTTTCTATGTCACATACCGGGTGTTTCATTAAGGGTAGGTACAGTGTCGTATCACACAAAAGTGTTGACACTTTTCAGTGTGTCAGGTGTGTTGAAACAGCTCATATGAAACCAATGACACTTAACACAGTTGCGACACACGAGCGAGCTGAGGTTCGCTTGTATGGGAATCAGTGGGTATCGTTGGGTGTCATCGTGTCGTCAGTGTTAGACGCCTAGATGACGATTATAGATAAGAAGCTCGTTTTCTGAATTCGACATCAGCGCCATCTCACCAAGTGTCTTCCCAAGCTAAATTGAAGAGTGAGAGAGAAGATGGAAAATTCTACATAGAAAACTACCATACCGGAAATGGCGCGAATTTTAAAAACGTGAAGCATATAGGGTTTTTGTTATGATAATTTATTATTATAAAAATAAAGAAAATACGTTAACACAAAACTACATATATTTAATTAAAGGTAGAATTACAGTAACGTAATAAATAGTGCGAATACAATAATACAGATACAGTTACAATTTTATATAAAAGAACTATTGCATTATTCTTTTTTAAAAGTATAAAAAAAAATTAGCAAATTTTAAATAACAGGACATAAAAAATTGTTAATTTCGATAAAATCCAGTAGCTTCTGTATGACAGCAGTTTGATGAAGGAGATCTGGTCGATCTGGTAACACTCGCAACGCCTGAGTGGTGATGCTTCTAATCAAGGTAGTAAACTTACTTGAGGGATGGATTCATTTATGCCCTTATACTCTTTCAAGTGAAAAAACAAGTTTTCAGGTTATTCACACTTTATCAAAAAGGTCAACAAACAAAAACGAAAAACATAACACAAAACTGTACAATGATTGATCGATCATACGACAACAAATTCATAAACAAATTGATGCACTAGGTTGATGCACATATGATAGGAAATCCCAAATTTTACGTGTACACTGGTGCGCACCCTATGTGTATTTATACGCAACGACAATGAACGACAATTTTTAATCGTCATCACAATCAAATCCGGTAATTTAGAGGTAATAAACAAAGGCGTTTTAGTTGGGAAGACAGATGCTACGATGGCGTTGTCGTCGACATCCCATACCCTGGTTAGACGGTTTCAGATGCCATAGAGTGTATCATTGTGTCGTGTTGTATCGGTTGATGTCGTTTTTCGCGGTTTGTCGTTTCGTATCAGACAGTCGCAAGCTTGCTTACAAGTTACAAACGAATCAACTTTAAGCCAGTCCCATAGATAATAGAAGTGTGGGTTAAAAAGATGAAACCATAGATATGTGAAACTGACAAGAAACAATAATGCAAAACAATATTTTATTTATGTAGGTATAAGTATTTTTTATTTCAAGTTAAAAAGTTTCACACTTTTAATTTTTTTAACACAAATTTAATGTATTACTTATCGTTCTAATAAATAATTTTCTAATTCAAACAATATTTTTATATTTTATGTGAGAACTGTCTCTGTTTATGCAGAACTTAACATAAGCCTAACGCTATCGCCACTATGGTATACGTATACGTATCACATGCAAACGTGTCGCTTTCTGTTTCAGCACGTTTCAGCAATCGTTTCAAAACTGCGATTGCGTATGTGAATCTTTTACTGTCATATGAAACAATTGTGTTGAAACAGTGTGTTGATACAGCACGCGGTATCAGTGTTACTGTATCGACACACTAAAATTTTGTGTGTTACCCATGCCCAGGGTATGGGATGTCGACGGTAACGCCATCGTAGCATCTGTCCCACCAACTAAATCGCCTTTGTTTATTACCTCTGTGGAGGAGTGTTAGAACTTATCTATGATTTGAACCATTGAACTCAACTTTATTTTGTATCTATGTTCTCTGATTGGTTCACGCATACATCTATGAATATATCGATTTAAACGGAGAGAAAAGTTTCGCGCCAAATTGAGTCATCAACCGCATTAAGAGTAGTTCACAGTAGTTCATCGATTTCAGCTTCCATCTTAAACTCTCGCAGTGCTCTCAACCGTTTTAACTTCGTTCTGTTCGTTCTGTTAATTAATAAACTAATTCATGTTTGTGGTTTATATATTTAGTTGTTTTCTTATACTACAAGGACATATAACTAAACAAACCGCAACATATGGTGACCCCAACGAACACGCGCCCGACGAACACGCGCCCAACGAACACGCGCTCGACAACACACGTCCCATTCACTGGCGTCTAACGAGTCTTAAATCTCACCCACCATCATTGTGTCCTGTGAAGATGTCTTATCCATCTCAAGATACAACGCCATCAATCCAGGTTGACAGAGTTGCTGTGAAAGCACCACCTTTTTGGAAATCCGATCCCAAAGTCTGGTTCTTGCAAATGGAAGCTCAGTTTCAACTCGCAAATGTTACTGTTGATCAAACGAAATTCAACTACGTAGTCAGTGCCGTCGACACGGAGATCTTATCCCAGGTAACAGATATTTTTATTTCTCCTCCTTTGACCAACAAGTATACTGCAATTAAAGAGAGACTAATAAACATTTACTCTGATTCGCATGAACAACGTCTTCGTACATTATTATCAGGCGTTGAATTGGGCGATAAAAAGCCGTCACACCTACTCAACGAAATGAATAGATTAGGTGGCACAGCTGTACCAGAAGACCTTCTTAAAACTTTATGGATGCAACGTCTTCCCGCTCACATACAATCTATATTAACTACCAGTTCTGACACAATTGAGCAATTAGCCAAAATGGCAGACAAAATTGCCGAAATCGAACCTCGTAGCGTCGCTTCTACAACTGCAAATAACAGCAATTTCGGTGATACAATACAAAAACTAGCAAATGAAATAGCAGAACTTAAATCAGAGTACCGTAGGAATTTTGAGCGTCTAACAAAAAACTCTAATCGGCAATACAGGGCCCGCTCAAAAACTCCAAACTCACGTCCGACTAATAGTGATTTATGCTGGTATCACTGTCAGTTCAAAAGCAAGGCCAGGAAGTGTTGTGCTCCTTGCAAATACTTCAAATCGATCACAAATTCACATCCGGATACTCCTTGTCGCCTAGAATCTCTCAAAAACACCAGCCGTCGATTAATCATTTATGATCCTACAACTAAGATCAAATTTTTAATCGATTCAGGATCTGACGTTTCAATAATTCCACGTTCCTCAGCGAGACTCAAGCCTTCGGAATTTAAATTATATGCAGCCAACAACACTGTTATTGACACCTTTGGCACTAAAACAATAACAACTAGTCTTGGCTTACGTCGATCATTTTCATGGCCATTTATCATCGCCAACACAAAAAACGCTATCATCGGAGCTGATTTTCTTCATCACTTCAATCTTCTTATTGATCTTAGACAAGGTAAATTGATTGATACCTTAACCAAAATCTCTTCACCAGGTATCTCTGCACCTCCATCATTATCTTTATCTACTATTGCTCCAAATTCTAAATTCTCTGACATTCTTAGAGATTTTCCCGGGTTAACGACTTTTGACAAACCTCTTAAGCCCTCAACACGTCCATCTTCAATCAACACCACGCATTATATTGAAACCAATGGACCTCCTGTTTTTGCTAAAGTCCGTCGATTACCCCCTGACAAGCTTCGTATTGCTAAACAGGAATTTGAATATATGTTACAACAGGGAATCTGCCGTCCCTCTAATAGCCCGTGGGCGAGTCCTCTTCATATGGTTTCTAAAAAGAATGGTCAATGGCGTACGGTAGGTGATTATCGTGCACTCAATAAAGTTACCATTCCGGACCGTTATCCTATACATTGTCCCAATCCCATAGATTACGAGCAACTTGCTCACCTTCAACAAGATGATACTGAATTACAACAACTTCTTCAAAATCCTAATTCTACTTCTCTTTTATTACGTCAAATCCAACTCCCGGACACCAATTTTGGCATTTACTGTGACATAAGTCAATCCCAAGTTCGTCCTTTCGTACCATCGCCCCTTCGCAAGTCAACTTTTAACAATTTCCACAACTTGGCTCACCCAGGTATTCGTGCGATCACAAAACTTCTTACAACCAAATTCGTTTGGCCCTCCATTAATAAAGATATTACTCGCTGGACTCGTTCTTGCATAGGTTGCCAAAAAGCAAAAGTACAAAAGCATACTCGTTCTTCACTACAACAATTGGATCCGTCATCGTTTGTTCAACGACTTAAAGAAAAAATCAACCTCCTGCGACCTGTACCTCAACGTCAACGCAGCCAATCAAACATCTTCATCTCTCCAGATCTAAAAATCTGTACACATGTGTTTGTGCGTCGTGATGCGGTCAAGAAACCCCTTCAACCGCCGTTTGATGGTCCGTATCGCGTAGTTAACCGTTCTGAAAAATATTTTACAGTGCATGTTAACGGCAGCAACACAAACATTTCCATAGATCGCCTCAAACCGGCATTTTTACTTAATGATGATCCCATTGCTCACGATCATTCTTATGCTAAAGTGCAACAAGTGTTACAATACCGCAAGAAGCATGTGCAATTTATAAAACATTAAAAACATTGCTTTGTACCAACTAACACTTTTACAATACTCTATTTTTCTATTCTTTTTGTACACAATTTGTTAATTGTTATATTTTTGTACTCTTACCTTTGGTAAACTGTTGTTTCGTGGCCTTGCCACTGGCGGGAGAGTACTGTGGAGGAGTGTTAGAACTTATCTATGATTTGAACCATTGAACTCAACTTTATTTTGTATCTATGTTCTCTGATTGGTTCACGCATACATCTATGAATATATCGATTTAAACGGAGAGAAAAGTTTCGCGCCAAATTGAGTCATCAACCGCATTAAGAGTAGTTCACAGTAGTTCATCGATTTCAGCTTCCATCTTAAACTCTCGCAGTGCTCTCAACCGTTTTAACTTCGTTCTGTTCGTTCTGTTAATTAATAAACTAATTCATGTTTGTGGTTTATATATTTAGTTGTTTTCTTATACTACAAGGACATATAACTAAACAAACCGCAACACCTCTAAATTACTGACAGTAGAGAAAATTTGGTTATGATGACGATTAAAAATTGTAGTTCATTGATGGTTCATTGTCGTTGCGTATTAATGCACATAGGGTGCGCATCAGTGTGCACGTAAAATTTGGGATTTCCTATCATATGTGCATCAATTTGTTTATGGTTTATGAATTTGTTGTCGTATGATCGATCAATCGTTGTACAGTTTTGTGATGGTTTTGTGTTATAAGTTTTTCGTTTTTGTTTGTTGACATTTTTGATGAAGTGTGAATTACCTGAAAACTTGTTTTTTCACTTGAAAGAGTATAATATAAGGGGTATAAATTATTCCATCCCTCAAGTAAGTTTACTGCCTTGATTAGAAAGATCACTACTCGTTGCGAGTGTTACCAGATCGACCAGATCTCCTTCATCAAACTGCTCTTATACAGAAGCTACTGGATTTTAAGAAATCAACAATTTTTTATGTCCTGTAATTTAAAATTTGCTAATTTTTTTATACTTTTAAAATAGAATAATGCAATAGTTCTTTTGTATAAAATTCTAACTGTATTTGTATTACTGTATTCGCACTATTTATTACGTTACTGTAATTATACCTTTAATTAAATATATGTACTTTTGTGTTAACGTATTTTGTTTATTTTTATAATAATAAATTATAACAAAAACCCTACATGCTTCACGCTTTTAAAATTCCCGCCATAGCCGATATGGTAGTTTTCTATGTAGAATTTTCCATCTTCTCTCTCACTCTTCAATGTAGCTTGGTGGGACAGATGGTGAGATGGCGCTGATGTCAAATTAAGAAATCGAGCTTCTTATCTATAATCGTCATCTAGGCCCATGCCTAATTAAGGGTAGCCACCGGCCAATAATGCGATGCCCCCTTCCGGTGAAGTGCGGAACATAAAAATAATTTCCAAGATTTTCTAATGGCAGTTTTAGCAATATTTTTTCTTGAATTTCTATAATCAGTAGTTTCCGAAATATGGCCGGTGGCCACACTAATGAAACACCCGTATAATATATTATATATATACGTTTGTAATAAATATAGAAGATAGTTAAAACTGATTTTTATTAGATACAAAACATATTCTCTTCTATGATTTAAAATTTAAACATCTGATTATTTCACAGTAACCGACAGTAAAAGAAAAAAAGTAACAATGAATAATAATAGTCTATCGAGAATAATTAGCGTTATGTTTTGATGGTGCATTTCAGAAACTTCATATAACACTTGCTAACGAATCTACCAATTAACCAAAAAAGGTTTATTCAACATGAAAAATCGTCTCGTAACATTTAACCGGCAGAGGAATAAAGTTGAATGATACATCTTTAAGTGAAAATTGTAGATAATTTTGCTTTCTGATTAGAAACCGAGAAACTGTTACGTACACAAAAATCTGTCACACATAATTCTTTATGTTGTATGTTGTTGATGTTGCTTTGTATCGTTTGTATCCAACAGTTCTCGCTCTCACAAAGTATTAAACCCATACACACTAGCTTCATTCTTCTCTTTCGAATCTCTGACATTCGGGAAATAGAGATAACGGTTTCTCGATTACCAAAATAAACGAATGAAAAATAAGTACAGCTTTGCCATTAATTATTCTAATACAACGGATGTATAAAAAAAGACGCGCAAAATTTCACACTGTGAGAAATAAATCGAACAAGTTTCTTTGCTGCTACAGAATCCGTCATGATAAACTGCACATAACTTCTCACCTACCATAAACTCCCAGACGCTGTTGTTAACTACACTTAATTTTTAATTATTTTTACCCTTAATGAAACACCCGGTACATAATCTGATAAACTCTGTTTAGCAAAATACGATTTTGTAGATTTTTAAAATGTTTTCCTATTTAATCATCGGTCAAGTACAAGTTTGATTACGCTAATATAGTATAAAAATTAAAATGATTATTATATATATATATATATATTAAAAAAAAAAGTATATCAAAAGTTTCAAGTTTGATTTTCCGAATTTGTTTTTCTGAAATGATATAAAATCTTCCTTCAATCCAAAATTAATGGTCCTACCTCAACTAAAAGCACTCTGTAGGTAGATTTCTGAGAAAGATACAACAGTTTTTACATTTAAAGTATTAACCCAAAAAATATATGGCATTTCTCAAAACATTTATTTATTAGTAAAAAGATAACAAAAGACAAGATATAAAAATGTTATATACAATAAACGAACGATTAATAAAGATATAATGGCAAAATCTCAAAGTGACAACTTATTTTCAGTTTCATTTAGGTCATGTCGAGGTACAACAGGAAATTTCAATTTTTGTAGCTGCTCTGCTAGTTCATTTGTTGATTTATCACTCTCCTCTTCTTCAGTTTTATCTTTTTTACTAACCACATCTTTTTCTTTGGTTTCCATTGCTAGAAGTTCAGCAAGTTCTTCCTCCAATTCAGAATTACTTACATCTTTAATTGGTTGTGATATTGATGCTTGAATATCTTCATGAGTGTCTAAAACCTAAAAGAAATCAACTTCAACTACTGAAATATTTGGAAAAATAGGTAAATAAATTTACATCGCCTAGTGACAACATGGTATTTTCTACAGCTTCCTCTGTGAGGCCAGTTTCCTTAAATGTATTTTGCAGACTTGACAAAGCCAGTTTGTATGAAGACAAAATTTCTGCATCATCTTCAACATCTTTGACCTTAGATAAAAGTATATGAACATTATGAAGTGCATTCCATTTTTTAGTTAATTTCTTTTCTAATTCCTTTTTTTTAATTAGCAAACTTTTTGCCTGAAACAATAAGACAACACATTAAGATAGTTGTAGCACACACAATAGAGTAATTTATCCACTTCATTTATTATAGTAATTATTTTATTTGAAGGTATCTAGAAGAATTTTAAATAACATTCTTTAAAAATAGTTACTTCACTCAAAAACTATTTTTGTTACAGTGTTCACTATGGCTTTGTTTTGCCAGATATTGTAGAGATTAAAATCAAGGCGATATTTTAATAGTGAAAGCAAGTATCAGAGGTTCTTTGTTAGATTTTAAAACATTTTTTATTGCATCTTAGATCTATCTAAAGACAATCCATTAAACAGGGTAATTGAGTACATTTTGTTAGTGGAATATCTCAAAACATTGCCCTTGTTTACAAATTTGTGAAAATATCCACAGCCTTCTAACTTCCATAAATCTAAAAAAGTCCAATATCGGGATTATACAATGGTACAATTATTGAAAAGAATTTTATATTTCTATGATTGGAAGCTTCATTTCAGAAATTTTAAAGACAAGAAAAAATCTACAAAGGCACTTTCAAATGATATCTAAAAAAAATAGAGTATTGGCAAAACTAGCTATAATACACAGTTAGATAAGTAACTAAAACTGTAACAGTTCCTAGTTGGCTGTAAAACTCTAAAAATTGTCTTATAAACATTAAAATGCACAATTTAAAATTACCTTTTGCCTATGACCTGTTTTTAAACAATCTTTTGCCTGTTCTCTTATTCTATTGACTTCGCTTTCTTGTTTTTCTATATTCTTTGTTAATATTTGTTCATTTTCTTCTAGAATATGAATATTGACTTCTACATCAGAAATCGGCTTAACTGTTTTTGTGTTTATTTTAATTATTTGTAAAGTTACAGCATTTTCAGGATTTACTTTGGATCCAGCAATATTTTTGATATCAGCTTTTCCTTCACAGTTTAATTTATGTAAAACAAATTGAAAATCATTGACCTTTTCCATTGGCCATTCAAGTACTTCTAATAAATGATGCATATCAATAACTTTGCCTTTATAGTTTGCGGGTAAATTTTTAAGAACTGTTTTTGAAGCAACATCTACTGAAGACAGATGGACATATTCTTCATTTTTATCTTTTTCTACAAGTGAACTTTTCACTGTTTGAAAGGTCCATCTAAAAGGCTTTTTAACTACTTGCGTTGCCCATCCTGTCCAACTTTTAGGAGTTTCTTCAAGATATTCCCACACTGGTTTAATTTCTTTCAATTTAAACATTTCATTTATCACATCTTCTAAGCATCCCGGACTTCTCCCATTTCTGTTAAAGACTTTTAATAATTCGGGCAGTGTAAATTTAAAATTCTTTGTTTCGTTACAATATAAATCTATCATGCTTCTCCAGAAAGCAAGTTTTGAATCCCAATCTTGTGGATTAGCATTCCGATTTCTAAAAGGAGCAAAAAGTACGTTCATCCTTGCCTCATCGTTCCAACAACAAGGGAGCTTTTCTACTGGTATAGCCATTATAATTTGCTTTTCTCCAGCGTGACATTAAATGTTTTACTTTCATCAACTTACTATACATTCACTCAAACTGTTTCATTACTTAAGAATTTCCAGAATGAGTACAATTTAAAAATGTAAATATTCTTTTCACCTCACAATTCACATTTCTAATAAACTAATTTTTGCAGCTGTTATTGTAAATCGTAAAAGCAAAGTATGCAAGACTAAATATAAACAACTGATTAAACCGAACCGAACTGAACTCGACTGAAAACAGTACACAACTTGTAACGTTATCATAAGCAAATAAACATGCATATAAACATTGGTATGGTGAATGGTTACATTATTATATTATTATTATTCATTTATTATTGTTTTTTTTTTAAGAAAGCTTAGAACCATAGATATTAAAATTTATTTAATCACCAGTGGCGAAACACAATTTTGCACTACCATACAACAGTGGCGGCTCTTGAAGCAATAAAATGAGTGTTCCGCTTTTGAAAAATAAACTTACGTAAAAAAAGACCATTTAAACGTATTACTTATTTTTCCTGTAATTTTCATGAAATAATATACTCATTAAATGTATTTGCTACACATTTACTGAGAAAACGTAAATAAATATTTTTTATACTTTATTTAAATCAATGAAATTAAGGATTTTCAAATCGACTGCAATTTTTCTCTCCTTCAAATGCTTTCAAAATGGTAGATAAAGTTTTTTGGTATAAAAAGGAATCCCTAAAAATAAATTATATTATAAAAGGGCATGTCTTCCTGTTGAAATGTATAATACTTGTTTTTGGGTTTACAAATTTCCAAATGATCTAAAGGAATTTCAAAGTATTCGCCTACTCCTGGATTTCCGGATTCTGGTTCAACTAGCAAAACGTTGAACTTCATAGCCGTCACTAAAATCGGCTTTGTTTCTATAAAGCTAATAATGTCAATCGGATTGTCTTTAAGAAAGTTTAGAAAATTTTGATGAATATCACGAAGTCCGGTATACTCTAGAAAAAAGTTAACGCCAATGCCCAATTCATGTAACAATTCTATTAGAATTTTCTTATTACCTACCTTGTCTCAATTCTTGCACTTCCACCGATGGCCACAAAACGTACGAAGTTGGCGTCGTGGCACTTGCCACTTTTGAACCAGTATGTGGAGTGCTATAAAATATAATGCTTTTTGTTTTTTCAGCAACACTTTTTACTTTTGGATCGTTACTGTTCCATGCTAAAAAACTGTACTTTTCATTCGTTAGGTAGATACTAAATATTTAGATAATAGTAAATTTGAATAAAACGGCCACCTTTAAACAACAAATTAGGTGACGGTAATTTTCAAGTTTTATTCTTCACCTTTGCATATTATATTTTTGGCAATTAAACCGCCCATGGAATGGGTTACCCACACTATGGGTCTTTCACCTACACCAGCTCTTAACAGTTTTAGCGTCATTTCGTTACTTCGTTCATCTATTGTTGTTTTTGTCCTCTCCATGGGACAAATAGGTGCCCACATAGACAAGTTAGTGTCATAATTAATACCGATTATTCTTAAATGTTTACAGTCTTCTGGTAGCCAGTCTTTTGGCCAACACTGAGTATATTCATCATTCGGGCTTGTGATTATACTAAAATTGAGGTTGCACATACCCAATAAGTTTTTAACAACAAAATACATTTTTACCTAGGAATGACAAAAGGACCGTCACCTTGCTCATTACTTTTGGTAGGTAAATCGAAAAGAACAAATTCAAAATCGTCTTCTAACTCTCTACTGTAGCTCTCGTTATGTTGTTTAAGAGGTTTCTTTAGTTGATTTCCATTTTTTGGTGGACATTTGAAATATACTCCATCATTCGAAATACTCTCTACAGGATCAGACAAAATTTTATCAAGCCTGACATTTTTACGAGACTTAGGTTGTCCTGAGTGAAAAAAAACGCAGATGTATGTACTTTAAAATGAGTTGAAAACGGTAACCATACATTGTATTGAAGAGACGTTTTACATAAGGAAAGCTTTCATTTACTATCCTTACAATAAAATGCTGGAGGGATTTCGGGAAGGGCTAAGAGGAATTCAATCATGCAATGTGGCACTCTGCAATCCGTCTTACCTTTATCCCTTTGCTTACCCATCAAACCTAAAGTTTCTTTATCAACTCCCCTTTGACGCCAAGTAAAAAACACACCTCCCAGTAATCCGTGAATAAATATAACATCAACTAAAGTTTCTTCATCAGTATCACAAGTGGGATACAAAACGTATAAACTACGCGAATAAAGACCAGGAATATGTTTGTCAGCCTCTAAATTTGCTAAGGTTTTCACGGCTGGTAAAGAGAGTCGTAGATCAATATTCTTAGACCATTCTCCCAATACCCGAATCCACCCTTCACCAAACAAAAATCAATCTTAACCACCACATTTTACAGGGTGACATTTACACATACCAATTGTAAACATTTCATCAAGGAATTGTGGAAAAAAAGAAACATGCGATAAAATTTTACAAATCGATATGTTAACATCCACATTGTCTGGATACTGTTTATAAACTTCCATCAAAAGTTGCAAACCTTTATGTAGAGCAATATCTTTGGCTTGATCCTCAATGGAAGCATGATGTAAAAGTGATTCAACACATAATGGCAAAATGTTTTCAGAAGATTCTATTATTCGTGTAAGTCCAACATTTGGATATTCATGATCAGCAAACTTATGATGTTCCTACAACGCCTCTGTATATGTAAATATTTAATTGCATTTTTAACTTCACAGTCATAGGGAAGTTATTCTAATGGACCCATAAAATAAAAATTAATATTTTCAACATATTTTGAACTTTGATGATTACATTTTTATTTAAACAAATTTCGTGTGTGTGTGAACAAAAACTGATATCGACTTCGTTAAAATGTCGATCGAAGCTTATTATATGATAAAAGGAGATTTCTTGAAACACATATCTGACTTAAATCGTTTTGGTGACAATTATTAACAATAAAGGCAGTTAATATCAGGAAATTGGACGTCAATTGTATGAAAACGCAGACAATCCTTCTTCCTACATGTAAGTAAGGCTGTCTACTGGTTCTTACTTACATGTTGCAATTTTTCTGTTGAGCTGACGTTAAACAATTAATTAAACCTGTTAAGTCTTATTACTTATGTAATTGTGTGTGTGAAGGATGGATTATGTTAAAAATCTCTATATTGTTACGCTTATAAATCAAGACGCCTGAAGAAGGCCAAATAAAATGGTCGAAACGTTGCGGAATTGATTGTCTGCGTTTTTATACAATTGACGTCCAATTTCCTGATATTAACTGCCTTTAATGTTATTAAGTATGGATGATATCCTGAATCATTATTAACAATGTAATATTGTTAATCACTATCAAATATTATCAACAATTTAACCATTAAATAATACGACTAACATATACTGCTCAAAAATAATTTAAAAATACTGTAGTGACTTTAATTAAAATATAAAAATATGTTGAAATTATTGATTGGATGGATCTCAAAGGCCACACTTATGTCTTGTTGAAATTAACAACTTACATGATCACTTGAAAATGCTGTTTCAAGAAAATATGCTATACATAAATGATCAGATGAAGAATTCAGTTGATGGAGTAATTTTTTTACAGTTTCAATAATATCCTGGTGTGGTAATTTTTGGTTTCGTAACGGCGGTTCTCGAATAATTCTAAGGTCTGTATCACTAATGCGAGCCAAACTAACAGCAGTTTTGGCATCACACATTTGTGACAATAATTGATACTGCCATGGCTCTAAATTCTTGAGTTTACTAAGATGGTAAATTGCTATCTTCTTTATTGGTTTAATATTAGATTTAGACAAAGTAATGAGTTGTTGAGCATAAATAAACTTCATATAAGTCAACTTCGACTTAGGACCCGCAAGATAGACATCTTTATACCTTTCAATAAGTTTCTTTAATAAGGGTTCATCTTGTTTGCTTTCTGGGTTACTTTTGAGTTCTAATAAATCAAGTATTGATGTATCTAAGGCATTATTTATTGTTCGACGTGTTCTATCCGCTTCAAAAACCAACCATCCCAACCTATAAATTGAAGCCTAAATAATGCATGAATTATTAAGACTCAAATATCTCACCCTGAAGATACCAAAAGGGCTGCGGATATTTTAATAACTTTTTTGTGTTTTTGATAAAAACGCAGCATTTATACTGTTACTAATTAAAAAACAAACAAAACTCACTGTAACAGCCTCAAATTTCTTCTAATACTCATACCTACATAATATACATTTAGTGGATTACATACATATAATTTTTACTTGAAATTATTTTGGTACTGCTCCTCGCAAATCATATATTTAAACAAGTGTTCCTCAAAATAAGAAAAATTTATGATACTGTTTTTTTATTGTTGTTATCTTTCAATTTTGAGATTTTGACATTTGACACTTTTAATCTATGACATTTAAGAAGTATACAATATACCTACCATAGATTAGATACCTACATTACATTTCAAACCTTCATTAAAATCGAGCCGTATGAACTTGGTACCTGAATGACTTACGATTATCATAGATAATACGATTATTTACGTTGTTGTCTATTTATTAAAATGTTCGAAATCTTTAAAATTGCGTGCAATTAATTTTTTTATTTTTTTAATTTCCGTATCTTCACTTATAAATATCAGAAAGCTCTTCGTTCCTTCGTTCTCCTTTCATCCTCACCAATTCCCTCCCGTGCTCGCACAATGCTCAAGTAAAATCTACCTAATATCGATCTTTGGTCATGGAAATTAAATGGTGATGATTAATTTTTTGTTTTAAAATCTTAATAAAAGCTTCTAATCTTAAATATAATTCGTATTAACAATTCATACTGTGTTGTTGCGTTGTTGGTTGTTAATTATTCCGGTGTTGCCAGATGCTTTGTGAAAGTTTTGTAATTTTTGACTCAAAATTTCCTTTCAGATTGAAAAATTTCCGTTTCCTATACTTAGCTCTAAAATTGCTAATTGCAAGGCGAAATCTGTTTTAATTTATTTGCTCAAAACCTCTGTTTATTTTGCATGCGAATACAGATGAAAAAATATCTGCATGCTGAAAATTGTTCAAAACCAACAACAGCCTTATTCATAGTCAGTTAGTAGCAGTTAGTAGTGACTAGTAGTCACTACTAACTGCGACTAGAGTCTCTTATGTAGTGACTACTAGCAAGCTACTAAGAGCGTACTAAGAAAATCGTATTCATAGTAACATTTGGTAGACTACTAAGCTTAGTAGCTACTAAAAAAGTTAGTAGCGTGGTGGCCGTTACACGTCAAAAATAGACGTTCAGTAGGTCATTTGTTACAATTTCGCGCCGTTGTCAAATCGTTTCGACGCAAACCATTCTACTAGCTAGTAGCGTACTAACTCCTAGACAAATAGATAGCCAGCTCGAACTTGGTTGCAAATGTGCTGCCATCTGGTCAGTGTGTCCAAAAGGTCATTCGGCAATTAGCCACTTAAAACTAATAATATACAGGAATTTCTGCTGCTTTAGGCGCCATCTATAAATTAAAAGAACCTCGACGTATGGCGGCAATTTTGAAATTTACACGAGCGTATAGGGTTTTACTTATTTTTCTTTTAATTAAAAAAAAAAATGGTGAAATCCAAAATTATTTATTTGTATATAAAATCATACAGCATTTGAGCATCTTAGCGATAATAATAAACTCAATATTTACTTAAACACAAATAGTAAACAATACAATAAAGATAGTTAAAATTAAAATTTAAACACATAACTTTCACAAACATTACTAAAAGGAAAATACCAGTAAATTAAAAATAAAAAGTCCACATGAAGTTTTGGCACAACTACTAAACAATAAACTGGAGAATAATATCACTTAATCAACGACCTGTCGAATGCAGTATGTTGGTTTACTTCTCTTAAAAAAACAACTAAATCGTTTTTAAAAACTTACACAATAAATACACATAACACAGAACTTGTTTTAAATTTTTTTAAAACGTTTATGAATGCTGAATATTAAGTGCCTTACTTAATATTGGGTATGTGAGTGGTGTACGTTTTACCCTTATCAGTAGGTGATATTAGGCTTTGGAAACGTAAGAATTTAGAGGGGAATTACGAATCAAAGCAAACAGACGAAAATAAATCGCATACATTCGAAATAGCAATTTTCGGTCTATCGGTCGCTACTTAACCGGTTAACTTCCGAAGCTTTTTAAAATGACTCGTACTGGACATACTTACCAGGTGGCAGGCTAGTTCAACATCCCACACACTGTACTAACTGACGTCTATGAATACGATGCAGATAGTAGCGTCTTAGTCAGTGTGTGGGATGTTGAACTAGCCTGCCACCTGGTAAGTATGTCCAGTACGAGTCATTTTAAAAAGCTTCGGAAGTTAACCGGTTAAGCAGCGACCGATAGACCGAAAATTGCTATTTCGAATTATTATGAGTAGATTACGCTTAAGTAAAATTGTCTATGTATGCGATTTATTTTCGTCTGTTTGCTTTGATTCGTAATTCCCCTCTAAATTCTTACGTTTCCGAAGTCTAATATCACCTACTGATAAGGGTAAAACGTACACCACTCACATACCCAATATTAAGTAAGGCACTTAATATTCAGCATTCATAAACGTTTTAAAAAAATGTAAAACAAGTTCTGTGTTATGTGTATTTATTGTGTAAGTTTTTCAAAAACGATTTAGTTGTTTTTTTAAGAGAAGTAAACCAACATACTGCATTCGACAGGTCGTTGATAAAGTGATATTATTCTCCAGTTTATTGTTTAGTAGTTGTGCCAAAACTTCATATGGACTTTTTATTTTTAATTTACTGGTATTTTCCTTTTAGTAATGTTTGTGAAAGTTATGTGTTTAAATTTTAATTTTAACTATCTTTATTGTATTGTTTACTGTTTGTGTTTAAGTAAATATTGAGTTTATTATTATCGCTAAGATGCTCAAATGCTGTATGATTTTATATACAAATAAATAATTTTGGATTTCACCATTTTTTTTGTTTAAATTTAAAAGAAAAATAAGTAAAACCCTATACGTTCGTATAAATTTCAAAATTGCCGCCATACGTCGAGGTTCTTTTAATTTATAGATGGCGCCTAAAGCAGCAGAAATTCCTGTATATTATTAGTTTTAAGTGGCTAATTGCCGAATGACCTTTTGGACACACTGACCAGATGGCAGCACATTTGCAGCCAAGTTCAAGCTGGCTATCTATTTGTCTAGGACTACTTAGATCCTACTAAACCGTTGACTATGAATAAGGCTGCAAGTTGTTTGCATAAATTATGTTTGATAATAAAACGAATTTATAGTATAAAAAAATTTGTTAATAATTTTGTTTTGGAACCTGCTTTTGTTAGCTTTGCATCTATGTAAAACTTTTCTAAAATTTCTTATTTAGAGAAAAAAATTCTCATTCCACTTTTAAAAAAATTCCCGTCATATGGAAAATTTTGTGTTATCGGCAACACTCATCAATACATTGATTGCTACAAATGAGCTACGGCATCTATCACAGTTTAGTTCAAATGAACAGAAATCCTATTAGTAGCAGTCATAGACTAGTAGCAGTTATGGTAGCAGTTGACAGTAGTTTAAATCGACTTTTTCTTTTCCGTGCTTTCTTCCTTCTCTGGAAGGACGTTTATCATTCCTCACGTCTCTTTTTCCCCCATGAACCCGATACTGTCTTGTTCGTTCCTGTCAAATCCGCCGTTAACTGGTTAAGAGCAGTTTGATCGCTTTGTGAGAACAAAAGTATAGTTAGGAGGAATTGGAAAAGCCCGAACCTGCCACGAACACGTTGATACGTTCTTGATCACCACACGCGCCATTTTGCGAAAACAGACACACGTTTTTAGTTTGTCAGCAGTAACCGTTTAAAAATTTTAATCATGTCAAATGAAGAAACATCGGCAGACCGTAACGTAGAAATATGGAAAATAAAAAAACTAATCAAAAGCTTGGAATTAGCCAGAGGGTGAGTACTCCTTAATACTGTCGATTTTTTTCCATACGGGTGTGAAAGTACATAATATATTTAGTTAATTTGTTTCATTTTAGGAACGGCACTAGCATGATTTCACTTATAATACCTCCAAAAGATCAAATTTCGAGGGTTAGTAAGATGTTAGCAGATGAATTTGGTACTGCATCAAATATCAAGTCTCGAGTGAACAGGTTGTCTGTCTTAGGTGCAATTACTTCAGTACAACATCGCCTGAAGTTATATACCAAAGGTAATTTTTAAAAATCATTTGTGAAATGACCTACTTATTTACATTCTTTATGTTATTTATTAACTTCTCAGTTATAGATGATATTGTAAAAGGTCTGAAAATTCAAAATCAAAATTTTCAACATAGCTATTTTGTAATTTGAAGGTCACAATGGCATTTTTGTTTGGAAACGTCAGTACGTACACATGTGCATGATCTTTTTTACTGCATAATTCATGAACAAAAAATAGTTCAACTTTGTTGAGATATCATTCAAATTCTATTAATACTAATATGATCTGAAGAAAATGATAATTGGTGGAGCTGTTTATTTGTTTCAGCAAAAGACTGCAGAATAAAGATTTTTGAAACTTATATTTGATGTAAATTGTTTTATCAATTTAATAATGCAGTACATATGTTTCTCGAATGTTGATAAGTAACCATTCAGCATAAAAATGTGTTGAAATTAAAGATTTTCACAATTAGATATTCTGAGAATTTTGTTTATATCTGTAGAAATGTATCCCAAGGCTTGTTTTTTTATAACTATTATTATGTAACAAAGAGAAATTATTTCATAGATATTGATTAACATCATGTTAGAGATTTAAACTGCCTTAATGTCAGTTTGCATTAACTTGATAAGATTATTAATATTTGCAGTTGTATACCTATGTAGAATTTTACTCATGTAAATCTTGTATTGGTTTTCATAATAAATAATTAGAAATTAGCCTTGAAACATGACAAATATCTATTTTTATTAAAACAACATTGATTTATGCTTCTTATTTATTAAATTATATATTGGTTACAGTTCCGCCAAATGGTCTGGTAATTTACTGTGGTACAATAGTAACAGACGAAGGCAAAGAGAAGAAAGTGAACATAGACTTTGAGCCATTTAAACCGATAAATACTTCCCTGTATTTATGTGACAACAAATTTCATACGGAGGCATTGACGGCCCTTTTGGCCGACGATAATAAATTCGGTTTTATCGTGATGGACGGTAATGGAGCGCTATTTGGCACGTTGCAAGGCAATACCCGCGAAGTGCTTCATAAGTTTACAGTAGATCTTCCAAAGAAGCACGGAAGGGGGGGTCAGTCTGCGTTACGTTTTGCCCGATTAAGAATGGAAAAAAGGCATAACTATGTAAGAAAAGTTGCTGAAGTTGCAACGCAACTGTTTATCACTAACGACAAGCCCAACATTGCTGGACTTATACTCGCCGGTAGCGCTGATTTCAAGACTGAACTTAGTCAATCTGATATGTTTGATCCTGTAAGTATTTATTTATTTATTTATTTATTTATTTATTTATTTATTTATTTATTTATTGAAGGTTTACGGGTATTACCCAATTACATGAATTATATAAACATTTTAATAACAATATTAGTTCAGATAGCTTAACATACATAACTGTGAAAGTAAACAACTCATTTTATAAACCAAGCATGTGTTAGTCATTGTCTCTGTTTATATTCACTCCTTTGACGTACCAGAAAAAGAAAGAGAAAAAAAAAACAAATTAACAACATTAATAACTATTTTCATAGGAGAGTTGATCTCATATACATCATATATGAACTTTCATTTATTTATGTATTTTTTAATAAACAGCTTTTTGCTATTTGCTTAAACTGACCAAATGTGTCTGATAACCAGTTAACTTGAGATCCATTTTCTAATCCTAAAATCAGTAATCTATCTATCATAGTAGAATGAACGTGTCTGCTGTCATAGACGAAAGCTCTATCACGGGGACGTAAAACTCTTGTGGGGTTATACATTTCTATCTGCATTGACAGTTGTTTAACTTCTATAGAACCTCTTAATATGCCGAACAGAAATAACGCATCATAATAGCTTCGCATAGACTGGAGGATGTGAGTTGCAGATCTATTCGCTACTGTAGTGTAATCATGAGATAAAAATGTGCCCATAGGACATTCCATCTTAAATGAAAGAAATCTTAATAATCTATGTCTCACCCTTTCCAGCCTATCTATTAAACCCTTCATGGAAGGGCTCCATATTACCGACGCATACATTAAAATTGACAATATATAAGAGTCATATAATTTAATTATAGTCTTAGGAAACTTAAATGTAGTACTATTTAAAGTGATAAAGTAAAGATTTCTCATTGCTTTACCTATAATATAATCAATGTGGCTCTTAAAAGTTAGTTTTTCATCAAATATAACACCTAAGTCTTAGATTTCGGATCTTCTCTCTAAAATTATGTTTTCAATCATCGTTTATGGCTATAGAGAATAGGACCGGTCCACAGTGAGAGCCCTGTGGTACGCCGGTATTGATAGTCAGGGGAAGCGATCTGACCCCGTCAATCACCACATATGCTATTCTATTCTTTAAGTATGATTTAAACCAACATAACAAATCAATATTTACTCCTATTTTACTTAGAGCATACAGTAAGTAGTCGTAATTAACGGAGTCAAACGCACTTCCCAAGTCCGTGTAAACAACATCTGTTTGTTGCCTTTTTTTTGCTGCCTTATCTGTACTCAGTCTAAGGCATGCTAAGTTCGTCACGGTGGACCTTTCGGCATAAAACCCGTGCTGTTTCTCAAAAATATATTGTTTCGCATGCTTAATCAACGCTTCCGACACTATTTTATCAAATATCTTTGAAAATCAGCATAACAGCGACACCGGTCTATATATAGTTATTTATTTCGCATTTCTTCCCATTTTTTAATCTCGGTTTAATGAATGCTACTTTCCATTTACTAGGGAAGACGCCTGTTCTTAAGGATTCTTGGAATAGCAAGGACAGGGGAGATGCTAAACCTATTGCACATCTTTTTAATAAAATATCAGGTAATCCATCACTCCCCAACGAGAGCGATTCATTTAATGCAGTTAGTTTTCTCAGCACATTCAAAGGACTTATATCAATAGCTGGAGTTTCTAATGAAACCTTTCCACCTGGTGGGTGTTGTATATTGTTCCAATTATTTTCCATGTATTTAGTAGAAAAATAGCTAGCAAAAAGGTCTGCCTTGTCCTTACTATTCTCGGCAGCTTTGTCTATGTTAAACATCCAATCAGGATACTTAACTGATTGTTTCTTACTACTTCTATGAATATTCACATGTTTCCAAAAACTTTTACAGTCTTTCTCTATATTGTTCTTTACTTTAAGAATGTATTTATTCTTCAATTGGCACAACAGTTTCTTACAATATGACCTCTTTTCTTTAAACTTCTCGTATAACTGCACTGAATAAAATCTGTTATATTCTGCATGTACACACTTTTTTTCTAAAATAGCATTTCTTAGCTCCGGTGAGAACCAAGGAGGGAAAGTACAACTCCTCTCAGACCTTAATGGCACATTGCAGGCTACGAATTCAAATATTTTTCCATAAAAAGCATCTAATTTCTTATCAACTGAGTCAAATTTCATTAGGTAGTCTTGCCAATCAATGCCATCAAGATCCGTACAAAGAGAGTCGTACTCACCCTTTATAAAATCAAAACTTAAATCATTATTATTATTAACTGTGGATTCCATTCCTAAGCACGTAAAAGAAATTTCCAGCGGCGGATGATACACATCCACTTTCACTAGCGGGGTAAGAGATTCCTCACAGATTACGACTTCCTCCGAAAAGCATAGATCCAATTGATTCTTTTTTATATTTGGTACATTGCAGTATTGGTTCATATTTAGAAAATTCATTGCTTCAGCTAATGTCTCTACCGACAGTCTAACTTGTATATTAGAACATATACCTTTTGGTAGTAGTACTCCATCATATTTATTCCAATTATAACCATCCAAGTTAAAATCACCTATTATGCTGATCATACAGTTCTTATTCGCCGATCTAAAATTACTTATATCCTGGTAAAAATTTTTTACAGCTCCTAAATATTCCGATCTATCAACCAATGATGAATAAGGAGGTAGATATACTATAAGTAACACACCTTTCAACTCCTTTAATTCAACAACAATAACACCATTTGAAGAAAACAATATTTTAGATTTAACATCAGTTCTTACATATACCACTATACCGCCACCAGTTTTCTTTTGTGTTTTTTCTAGATTTCTGTCTAGTCTGTAGAGCTTATATCCTTGTATCTCCGCTATATCATCTGGTACTGTTTGGTCTAACCATGTCTCCACTAGTGCTATGCAATGTATGTCATGCGATATTAGTATGTTTGATCTTAGTTGATTGAACGTGCCTTTTAGACTACACACATTTTGGTAATAAACATTTAAATTGTTGTTCTTATTGCTCGACTCTTCCTTGAAAAAATGTATTGTTTTTTATAACCGTTGGTATTCCACTGCGATATTTTATTGTTAAGTTTTTCTCTCCCTTCGCTTTCCTTTCTTCAATTTCCTTTATGGCAGCTTGTAGCGCTTGTCTTTGAATCTGCGTTTTATCATTTGTACATTTTATATTATTCCCCAGTTGCTTATAACCTGAGGCCAATAGCCACATGGCATGATCTTTGTTATTAAATATCAATTTTAGTGGTCTACTTTTGTTTGCTTCTACTTTACCAATTCTCACTGCAGAAACATTTTCTTCAGTGAAAGGTGCTTATCTTATCATCGATAATAGCCCTCTTACTTCCTCCTTGCTATTCTCTTTCTCCCCTAAACCATGAACTATGACGTTTTTTGATCTTCGTTCGCGCTCATAAACTTCAGCCACTGCTGATTCAAGTACGTCACTCGTAATTTTCTCCAGATTATCTTCTATAACATCCACTTTGCCTAGGAGATTACTAAAGTTATTCTCATGTTCATCTACTTTGGTAGATAGATGAGCGATTTTTTCTTCAATCTCCAGTTGTTTAGTAGAGAAAGCATCCCAAGTTTTTCTTGCTTCTTCGATACTACTTGAGATTTTATCGAGCTTGTCGCCTTTAGCTTTGTTACTCCGTTTCAATTCGTTCAGCACTTTCTCATTAGCATCAATTTTGTTCAATAGGCATATTTTTTTATCTATTGATGAATCTATGTTTCTTAAATTGTTATCAACTGACGATATATTAAGTTCTACTAGATTTTTCATTTTAATCCATAGCATTTCAAGCGTGAGCTCCTCTTGTTGTTCATTGTCTTGAGATATCTCGTTGGCATTATTATCATTATTGCTGCCAACACTACTCTGTGCTCCTTTTGTAGTTTTCCCACAACATTTAATAACCGAACCAGACTTCGTTTTAGTAGCTCGATCATAACAAATGGAGTGTAAATATCCACCGCATCCAGAACATTGCTTTGCTGTCGCCAAATTTAAAAAGCTCCTTGTGTCCATACAGAACGAACAGTACTTATCATCCATATTCGCTTATATTTTATGGCTAATAAATAAACTATTCAAATGCAAATTTGGCTCATATGCCAAGGTTCCATTGTTTAAATGAAAGTTTTAAAGGCTTAAATTTTTATTGTTGTTTATTGAAAATATTGATAAGTTTAAAATGTCACGGTTTCTTAGAAAATTTGCAGTTACAGATACGAGACCAATTATAAAAGATATTTTGTTGTTATTTTGTATTATGGGCCCTTGAAAACTGTGCTATTTATGTTTCATTATTGCTGTATAATACGTGTGGAAAAAAGTAGTCTTTTTGGTAACACAAGGTCTACAGAGAATAAGTCTATAAGGCGAAATCGGTCTGTAATATAGACATATTTTAAAGTGCATGCTAATAATCAAGTAATATATAAAGAATTCCCCTTAATTATCATTTTATTAATACATACATATATCAGATCCAGGTCACACCGTTCTCGAGTTATTTCCCATTTTTGTAAAGATTTAACGTTTGCAGTGTTTTGTGCCATTTTTAATATCTTACACCAAAGTGCTTAGAGTGGTGTGGCTTTCAATTTTCATTCATTCATAGAGGGAATAGCATCATTTTTTTTATACAGACAAAGAGGTAAAGTAATTAAAAAAAATGTCAATACCAATACTTACAAATTTAAACGAAAGTAACTATTCTTTGTATGTAACTCCTTATTTTGGTTTGGTCTGCAGGCTTCCGTGGTTCGCTTCGTTTGTCCAATGGTTTCCGGGCTGGTTCCCACGTTGTCGATTTACTTTTCTTAAGAACTAGCCCGGAAACCATTGGACAAACTCCTTATTTTTTTACATCATGAAAATTTTTTATGGGGAATTCAAAAATTTAATATACAGAGTGCTTCGGTTAAAATAACGAAGTTACCATACATTTCCTGTATGGCCAGAAGTCCTTCCTATTTGAAAATGTAAGTTATTATACATGTCATTTTTCGCTAAATTTTTC
Organism: Agrilus mali; assembly: GCA_029378335.1. Classification (NCBI taxonomy): domain Eukaryota; kingdom Metazoa; phylum Arthropoda; class Insecta; order Coleoptera; family Buprestidae; genus Agrilus; species Agrilus mali. Next base: position 11,812,606 of record CM055660.1, read on the forward strand.
TAAAATATTTTTCTCTATTTTAAAAAAGCTGTACATGTATTACAAATCGATTTCGCCTTAGTGATTCTGTATAGGTAGTATGGACATACTATTTTTCTGATATTTTTCAGTTCCTTATGTTTTGTATAAACATAATATTTTATCTTTTGATACAAAAACTAAAAAGAATTAGAAAGCTCTTTTAAATACAAAGTACCATATTTCATACAATTAGTGATAAAATTAATAAATTAGTTAGGAATATAAATAAATTAAAATGTTAATAATATTAAAGTAACTTACTTATTTTAAGCTCATAATAATAATAATATTTTTATATTATTAAGATGGACTTTTAGATGTTACCTGTAGTGATGTAGGTTATATTTAATTTTCTTTTAACGTGGATGAAATGGCAAAATAAAAGGTAGTTGTAAATAATGAAACAAAATTCAACCTTATAAATAAAGTTGGGTTTTAATAGTGTATGATGCATTATACATATGCCAATCTGAAAGATCCATTAAAACAAAAACATATTTGTCTAATAGAGATGTATACAATGTTTAATGAAAATAATATGGCTCAGAGAAATTCTATTGTATATCTTTCATTTTTAGATTTTTTTTATGAAAATCTGATCGTTATAAAAAAACTATTCCTGTTGGAAAAAAATCTAAGCGAATTAGAGGCTTTGTTGATGCAAAAATTCGATTTTCAATATAAATAACAGGGTTTTTTTTTTGAAAAATAAGTATTCTGAGGCATTAAATTTGCTACAAAAAAGTTCCTTTGAGTAAACTTTGTCCGACTAATACTTTTTGAGTTATAAAGCTTGAAATGTGAATTTCCACAATAGTCCACAGAAGTTTTTGCTCTCCATGTTTTGTGTTAACTGGCATTGATTATACATCACTATAGACCAATAAATTCAAATTTGAAGATTTGATGCCAGTTATTATTAACATTCACCTTTATAATTCAACAATTGTTAATTGGACAGCGTTTGTTCAAAACAACTTTTTTGTAGCAAATTTAATGCCCTACAAAAGCTATATACTTATTTTTTCCAAAAAAATATTTAATACCGAAAAATGGAGTTGAAACCGAAAAAAATTCTCGTCTTAATATATGGGAAATCGTAGTTTTAGATGAGTGAAGCCTCTTATTCATCTAGAATTTTCTTCAGTATCAGAGTTTCAGATAGGGCAGAAAAAAAATCGCCTAAAAACGAATCAACCTAATATATCTGTAAAACGTACCATACAGTATACCATCATATATTGAAGCATTAAGGTTAACTATCTTGTAATTTTATTGTATGACTGATTTCTTTTACCTTTTACAGAGACTTCAAGCTAAAGTAATAAAATTAGTTGACGTATCTTACGGAGGCGAAAATGGCTTCAATCAGGCTATAGAGTTAGCAGCTGAGTCCTTACAGAATGTTAAATTTATTCAGGAAAAGAAACTTATTGGCAGGTACTTTGATGAAATCAGCCAGGACACTGGTAAATACTGTTTTGGAGTAGAAGATACATTGAAAGGACTCGAACTCGGCGCTGTAGAAACCCTTATCTGCTGGGAAAACCTGGACATACAACGATACGTACTAAAGAATCACACGATGGGGACGGAAACGGTACTTCATTTAACCCCAGAACAAGAGAAAGATAAGTCTCATTTTACAGACAAAGAGGTAAAGTGATAAATATAATATTATTTTTGGTTTTTGAAAAATTTAATAAAAGATATTTAATAAAACTTACATTAGCTTTAAGAAGTTAAATACTTCATTGTATATATTAGAAAATCCTAATAATTTTGGTTTCTTCCTGTTTTAGACGGGTGTCGAATTAGAATTAGTTGAATGTCAACCACTATTGGAATGGCTCGCGAATAACTACAAGAACTTCGGTGCTACTTTAGAAATTATCACAGACAAATCGCAGGAAGGTTCCCAGTTTGTACGAGGGTTTGGTGGCATCGGAGGTCAGTATCTTTGGTTTTTTTTTTGTTATGAACTTTCTTTTTTCTTCTGCACCCAAAATCAAATTTTGCGGCTCGCTATTTTCCCGGCGTTTTTTTTTTTTTTCTTGTTGAAATAATGATTGGAGATTGTATTTTTGTCTCGCTTTCTAGATTTTAGTTTCCTGTATGTACTTAGAATTTATTGATACATTTTTGTACAGAATTTTTTAATAACTGAGTAAGTTGGCTTGCAACGTATAAGTAGACATTTTATATTTCTAGAATAAAAAAGGGAAGGAACTGAAAAGAGCAATGTTTGATTGATTGATTAGTGAATAGTAAACGGCAAAAAATGTTAATCAAAATATTAGGATATATTGGTACCATAAAAACATTTATTAAAATTCTGAATGTTTCGGCTCCTAATCGGAATGAGTTTTTAAAAAGAAAAACGTAAAACAAGAAAAAATTAAATGCCTACGCTTTAGAGATGAACAGGTTTATCAACAAAAAGTTACAGCAATATCTGTTAATATTAATAATGAAAAAATATTTACAGGATGAATTACTAAAGCAGAATAGGTATGCAATACATAGGCAGTTCAAAATATAGAAATATCAAAACATTTAAACTGAAATATTGTATTTCCTCTTAAAAAGGAAATGTTAGTTTATTAATACAGGGTTAGTCAGTGAAACGGGAAGATTTCGTAATTAAATTTATTGTTTAAGAATTTTTTTTAATAATATTGAATACATTAATGGGAAATAAAAATAGCCATTTGGTTTGCAATGTAAAAAGAATATTTTTTTAAATACTAAAGCTGCCAAATGTACTCCGTTGACATTTTTGCATTCTTTGAGCCAAATCTGAAAGTGACAGTGTGGTGTGCGATTTCGGCAAATGGAATCATCGCTTTTGAAAATGAAGCTAAAAATGCCTTTAGCGTTAATTATTAGCGATATCTTGCAATGATTCAGAACTTCTTCACGCCCATAACTTTCTAGCAAAACTTCCAAATTCGGAAGGAAGGATGTTCTGAATCATTGCAACATATCGCTCAGAATTAACTCTAAAGACATTAGCAGTCTCAAAAGAACATGGACCGATAATTTCATTTGCCGAAATCGCACACCACACTGTCACTTTCGGTATCGGCTTAAAGAATGCATAAGTGTCAATGGAAGACATTTGGCGGTTGTAGTTTTCCCAAAAAAATATTTTTTTTTAACATTGTAAACCAAATTGCTATTCTATTAATTCCCATTAATGTATTCATGATTATTAAAAAAAATAATTCTTAAACAATAAATTTAATTACGAAATCTTCCCGTTTCACTGACCAATCCTGTATTTACACTAACAAACAAATTTTATGAGTAGGAGTTATTACTGTTCAGCACGTGAAAGACTAATTATTGTGTTTTGTATGAATGTTAAATAATCTCAATTTTGCAAAAACTGGAGTTGACAGAACTCTGAGGTACAAAAATTCAAGTATGATTAGGTGGAGTCTACAATTCTCTATTATGTTGATAAATGTAACAGTAATAAAAACTAAATACCGCAATTTAACAAATAATAAAAGTGGTAGATCAAGTAAATTGAATAAAATATGTACTTTTTTATTAGTATTGTTACGTAATTTACAATTTCACGTATTTTTCTCTCAACACTTTTCAACAACAACAACTATAACTATTTCGCTTGTCAATCGCTTTTCTTCTCTTCTCGCTTATATCTGTCGCTCTCTTCTATCAAATACTGTCAAACTGTCCAACGCTGTTCCTTATATAGTATTAAGGACGTTTCTAGGCAACTCTCGAAACGTCCAGCAACTCTCGGACTTTCTGGAACGCGTCATAGGTTACTTTTATGCTTTTACTAAACTTTCGCAGTAGGCGCATGTCAACGTCAGAATGACACATCCGTCACAGTATATTTAAAACTATACATATAAATTATTATAGTGCAGTTCCATACCATAATGCAGTGGCATAGCTAGGTAACCAACGGCCCTGGGACAAATAAACAAATGGGGCCCCACTGCAGTGGCGTACCTAGGCAACCATAATAAAATAGGGCCCAAACTAAACTATTTTTAATCGTTTGTTTCGTATTCGTCGTGTTCCGAATTCGACGTACTTCCGATTTGTCATAATTCAGATTCGTCGAACTCCAGATTTGTCGTTATACAGTCGACTCCATAATAATAAAAAAACCAAATACTAATTGTAACTTATTTTAATGAACAAATTACAAGTATTTTATGAAAATAAAAGAAAATATCTACCTGTTACCGTTCAAAAATACGGTCATGTGACAGACACACAGACAGCGGAGGCACGTTAATAGGGTCCCGTTGAGCACCCTTTGGATACACAATCCTAATTAAATAGATATTTTTAATCCAATAACTGGGTTACGACAAATCAAAATTTTATCAATACAACTCAAAATATAAATATGTAGTTACATTTAAATACTTTAAAGTTGCAAAGCTACTTTATCATTAGTTCTTTATTGTGCACAGTAGGGCACGTTCTGGTTCTACACGCAGAGTTTACGAATGAATAATTGGATAAATTAATTGATACATATAGGTTTTTTTAAATAAAAGTTAGTGGATATTTCTAACACAATTTATAGTTTGTAAGTCAGAGTCCGAGGGGGCCCCGGGGCACTGCCCCGCCTAGCCCTATGGTAGTTACGCAACTGCCATAATGGGATATGTAGTATTTCTTTAATTTATTTGCTGTACGATAAAAGAATACATGAAAAATTATGGTTACTTTAATTTTATTGACAATATTACCGTAACCTTTTGATTAATTCTATATTCATTTTTGGAATATGCTAGATTCCAAATCTTGTATATGTTACCGGCAATCTGTATAATTCAGGTATTCTATACAATACCTAGGAAATGTATAGAATACCTAGAGCCTCCAGGCAATGTATAAAATATTATGAATATTTTTGTCTTTTATATACTTTACCTAGGCAATGTATACAATTCCTAGGAATTGTATAGAGTACCTGCTGGTCCACCGGCAAAGTGTAAAACCTATAAAATGACAGGCAAAAGAAACATAAGGATAAGGTAAAATAGCCCGCGAACTTTAAATTTGAATTATTAATAAGTGCATTATGACCTAAAGTGATAAATTATCAAGATTTGTCAAACTAAAGTGTCTTCCTTTGAATTGTGTGGGTTAGGTTATGGTATTTAAAGGTTCTCTCTCTCTCTCTCAATTTTAGTCCGTATTTTTAAAACAAAAAAACATTTTTGAAAATAACATTGATTGGGAAAAGGAGAGATAGAGAGAGAACCTTTAAATACCATAACCTATTCAACGCAACTCAAAAGAAATGAAACCTTAATTTAACAAATAGTTAAATGCGCGAAGCTGTGGAATCGATATCCAGGCGCTTGGTCGCTAGATCCTTCTAAAAGAAACATGTTCTATTACTTAAAATTAACTTTATTAAAATTGTATTAAGACTTGAAAACCGTTAATTTCTAATAAACTCTTTTATAAACAATAAAATATTCTTTAAAAAACCACTTAACCTTTGTGTTACTACAGTAACGCTCAAGTCTTTAACACACATTACCGGCTGTGCATTCGGTATTGTATAGAATACCTAGGCAAAGTATGAAATAAATAATATTTCATACATTACCTGCACGTTTTAGGTATTCTATACATTGCCTAGGTTTTGTATAGAATACCCGATTATACAGATTGCCGGTGACATATACACTAGAAATAAATGAAAAGGATAAAATTCGTTGCCATAGCTGCACGTTTCAATTACAAGTTGTATTCCCCTAAATGTGAACAGTAACAAAGCAATTGATTTTTAACAAATAAATACAGAACAAACGAAACAGCTCAGTAGCTCCAGACACTGAGAAGTGTTTCGGATATTTAGTATCGTGTTTTGGCGTTGAGGTTTTGAGTTATTTCGTTTGCCCTACAACACCGCCAAAGTTTTCGAATATTCTAGAAATTACCTATAATATCTGTAATCTAATAAATTATGGGCATTAAATATGAAAAGCATTCACGGTCAAGGGTATCTAAAATGGTTCGATATCGATGGTGACGATCGTGGTCCGCGATTGAATCTTCTACTTTGGCAAGTTTCTGCATGTGAAAATACTTCATCAGAGTACTTGACCGCTGAAAAAGAACAAATCCTGTTTATAGAGCCTTTATGATCTAAACAATCAAATAAAAGCATTTTCGTTTATATTAAGCATGATAGTAAAGATAAAGTTAGAAAAACAACACGAAGTTTTTGTTGATTGTTACATCATTATAAAAAAAATCACCTTTTCGGAAAACCAAAGGGTTGTTGCAATTAAAAACTGCTTCTTTGTAAAAGCACGTCTTTAGGTCTGTAGTTAGTGGAGCTCCTTCGTCCATGGTGTATTCGTGTATACTTGAAGGTAGATGGTTTATTGCATGAAGCAACATGAATTTGATCGTTTAATTAAAAAGATACTTAATAGTTACATATTTCTTTCGCATGACACATTATAATGATCTAAAAAAATACTGAATATTAATATTTTTCGCTTTAAAATTAAATTCTTTTAATGCATGCTGGGTAACATTGCTCTAAATTTAATTTGTGCCAAAGAAAAACTCTTCAAATGAAAATATTTTAAAGGTTAGAAACAAAAATTGCTGAAACTAAGAACTCAACGAAGTCCTTATGACATTGTTAATAACATATATAATAAATACATTACGCTTTGATAGTTTGTGGATTCTGTGCGAACGTGTGATTGTTTGTACATATGTATAGGTATGTTATTGCTTGCAGTTTTTTTTTTTGGGCATTTCATCCATGTTGTGTGTTTTTTTTACATCATAGTCGATGTTTTGTATGTAAGAAAACAAAAAACGAAGACTAACTCTGTCGATTAATTTGTTGTTTGCAATGCGGCCTGGACATACTCAGGTATCCTACGCTACAAAGTGGACTTTCAATCTCTACAAGCGGACGAGCCGCTGGACGATGTGGACCTTGACGATTATTAAGTTTTTTATGCTCTTTAAAAAAAGGTCTACAGCGCCAGTGCTCCACCTGCGCCTCAGGTATTTTTGTAAGCTAGGCTTTATTGTTGCGTACGTAAAGTTACCTGTATATGCCACCACGTACCTACATACTCCTTTTCCGATTTGGATCATTCTCGGTTCTTGTTATATGCTTTTCTTATAATTATTTTTTATGTAGGAATCTTTTTTGTAGAATTTTTCTTAGTTTATTTTATCGTTCTTTGGATTTAGTAGAGGTGCTTAATGCTTATGTTTCAATTATATTTATCAAATGCCTCGCTCTTTTTAGAAAATCAAACTATTATTAAACTCGTGAGATTTGCAAATATTCATGTTACTTGTGAGTTGTAATTTTTAAAAAATCTCAATTTTGTATTATATCATTGCAAATTTTGATCAGGATACTTTTTTAATTTTATTTTACCGTTTCATTTCATCAATTGAGTAAGATATGATATTTTATTTATCCATTTGTGTTTTTTATTTATATATGTACCCACCTACAGAATTATTGTATTTTTTTATTTGTGTACTTATTTTGCAGTGATTGTTTCCATTTTCTAAATTATTAATTACAAAATTCTTATTAGTGGAATCGAATGTTTAAAAAAATATTTAGGCAATGTTATAAAATATTGCAAGAAAATTATTATTTAAAATTACCTAATCATTCATTACACTTAAATAAATGTTGGTAGAATTTAAGATTGCATGAAAGTAGAAAACTGTAATAGTCGAGGTATTTGTTATAATAAAGTTGTTATTTTACAGGTTTGTTGCGGTACAAGGTGGACTTTCAGAGTATGCAGCTGGAGGAATATGAAAACGGCGAAGAATTTGATTTGGATAGTTATTGAACAATGTATTAAAAGTGATTACTTAATATAACAAGCACAAGAAGACGACTTAATGCGAATGGAGTAGGCGGCGTCCGGTAACTACATCGGACTCCGCCCACCTATGACCACTTGCTCACGCGGACTCGCAACCGCGACACTTGGAGAGTCCATCCTTAAAAAATACCGTGGAGAACATTTAGATTAATTTAACAATATTATAATTTTGCAATAGTGGTGGTTTAATTAAAATTAATATCGACTTTTTTATTGATCTGTAAATCTGGCACGGATACGTGAATGAAAATATGTGCTTGTGTACAGCATTTTACGTTCACTAATAAGTAAATGATATTTATTTATGGGTAGTTTTATTTGTTTGCTTTAATGGGTGTCCTCGACTCAAGTAACCTCCTGAAACGAAGTGTGTGTTGGTACATGAAGGTATATCTCATCTAAATAAATAATAAGGCTTTTGACGTCCAATCCAAAAAAGTTTAATGAGGTAGTTGTGGGTCTTTAAAAACTATAATGATGAATTAAAATTGGATGCGTAGTTTTCGAGAAAAACCGGGAAAATCGCGCTTCCTTTTGTTTACAAAGTTGGTATTTAGTAGGAATATTGGCAATGACTCGATAAACTTCAGTTTTTCTTTTGACACGAAATTTTGCAACTTTTTCGCGATATTTAATTTTTTTGAAAAGTAAGACCTTTTTGTGAAAAAATTTTTGTTTGTCTGGAAATTGTGGTAGAGCAACTTTTCTCTTGGTCTTGACTTGTGTGCCATTTTGTTGATTTGGTTTTTGTGTTTTTTTATTAGTTGGTTAAATGTTGCAGTCCAGTCAATTACAATTGATAGTATTTTTCTACGAATTTACAAAAAAAAAATGATCTACAATCACGTGGAGCGAAATGGCTTTTTTTTATATTCTCAAATGGGTGTATATTAGACTTAAACTCTGTTTTGTTTGTTTGTTTGTTATTTAATGCTTATTCTATAATAAAAGAAATATTGGCAATTATTGTCCCCAACAGATGCATTCCAAATACCTTTACATTAAGAAATAAACATAAAATTTAGCAAAAGACAGATAAGGGCAAATAAACGCGACCATGGTCCAGTGTTTCTTAAGTACACGTATATTAATTTAAATTGTAGGTAATACTGCTAATCTACTATCTTGGGAAACAATGACAATATAAAATTTTAAAGTTTTGCATTATTGTAAGATTTATATATAACTTTTTAATATAAAACATAGTCATGTCGCTCTCTTCTTCAGAGTCTGAAACTGTTTCTGAAGAAGAGAGCGACATGACTCGAAACGTCAAGACAAGTAAACCGACAACGTGGGAACCAGCCCGGAAACAATTAAGTACTTTTAAACTAAAAGGCCTAAAACGTTATGTGCATAAAAGGGGAAAAATGTTTCTTAAACGGAAAACGCCTCTACTTCCAATAAAAATTGCTTTTTATTCTTTGCATCTTTTATAAAATAAGTACTTAAAATTCTAAATAAAAAGATTCACCTACGCAGAAATTGTCAACTCGGCCGTCTTGATAATACTCACATAAATAGGGTGAAACACATGTCCGCAAAAAGAAATTTTAATAGTGATAAGTCTTTATTTTATTTCATTTAGTAGAACATCACAATCTCTATTTTCTACATTTATATTCAATTTGTGACAGACTGTATCTTTATTTATCAGATTTTTAGATAAAATTTATTGTAAAAATATCATCAAAGTCAATTGATACGAAACAAAACAGCAAGTACAATTGTTTTTAATACTTACAGTTGTCTTCACATTATTGTATTGATTTATTAATATTAAAATGGATTTACAAAATAAAATGGTTCCAGTTAAAATAAAAAGAGACATTAAAACCGGAAATTTGTCTTTGGTCTATGTGGACAGACCTGTAAGAATGTAAGCAGTGTGAAATTGTTGTGATATCTTACTTATTAAGAGGAGATTTACTTAAATATTTTTTAGTTTGGTAGAGAATGCTTTTAACAAGGAAATTAATGCAAACGAAGAAGAACCAGAAACAAGAAATGTATACATGCGAAATTGGCGAGTATTACTTAATTATGTATTATTATAACATTTTCATTTTGTTTTTATTTTAGGTTTATTACTGCATGCTATATTGTTCCTAAAAAGTCTGTTCTGTATTGTGAGAATGTTGAATTAAATTTTGAATCTAGAAAAGTACATTATAAAGAATGTATTAAAGTAACGGTAAGTTATCATAGCTAGGTACTAATAATAATTTGTTGTATAAGAACAATAATTTTAAATTACTCAAAATATTATTGTTGTAGAATAAACTTGTTCCTCAAAGATGGGTTGAAACAGCTATTTTGAAGATAAATCTGAAATGAAAAAGTCATTTTTAAATACCAACAAGTTTCAACATTTTACATTAATATAAGCAATTAATTTATGTCATGCGTTTTTATATTTTTATATTTTATAGGTAGTTATTGAAAGTAATAAATTATGATACTTAATATTATAAAACTTCGTTTCATTATTTAAAAAGATTTATTTATACAGCAGCACTGTAATAGCAATACCAAAGGGTCTTCAAATAATAACTTATATAAAAAACATACTCTTATTTGTCATACAGTGTGCTGGTTCGTTCGAATTCAGGAACCGAAGATTCCCAATAGTTATTAAAAGACAGTGACAGGCTCAGAGATTTATTACAATACCAATCCGAGAATAACAATAGTAGCAATAATTTATTTGCATCCGACTACTTGCGAACGATCGTCCTCCTCGGCCTCCTCGGTCGTCGTCTTCGTTCGATCCAGGCATAGATTAGAGAAGGTTTATAGATGGATCACTCGAGCATTCGAGTTTCAGCGCCGTCTGCCAGGTGGGCACTCAACTATTTGCTATGAATAATAAAAATGTATTTTGTTTATTTTTGTAATATTTTAATATGAAAAAGTTATAATGTAACATGTAATAACCCTTTAACAAACTAAGAATATGGGTTAAAACATGTCAAATTATAACTTCAGTAACAAAATGCGAGGGAGTAACAACAAAAATAAAAATAAAAAACTAAATTAAGATTATTTATTACATGGGACAAATAAAGTTATACAATTTACAATTATAAATAAGAAAATTAATAGAAATTACAAATTTACATACAAATGTAACAACTACAGAAATAATTAATTGGTGTTTCACGTTTTACGTTATCCTTTACTTCAGGTTAAAGTTGTTTTGGTGATATGCAATGTTTTATAAATTAAAGGTCAATACGTCTGAAAATATAAAACAACCCATTTTTGAGACCTGCCTATTCTATTGATAAATAAATATACTGTAATTATTTTCTATGTGATATTTGTATAAAACCAATCGTATAGTAAGGAAACACTTACCGAAAGTATTGGACAAGGAACTGTTTCTTTGTATTAATTTGTGTCTGCATACGTTTTCCATTTGTGTATTCTTTCCTTTTTGTTTTCGAATGATAATGAGTATCAGGTTTTCACATTTTTTCACGTTTTTCAATCGAAATAATATTTGCCGGCACCCGGCACACTTGCACTTATATTTACGTTCGTACGGATTTCCCCATTAGCCTTCAACATCTAGCTCATCTAGTAGTGATGGGCGGGTAATACAGTAACGAATACTTTATATCCGTTACTTCCAAATACCCGAAGTAACGATTACTCGTTTTCAAAAGTAATCGTTACTCGGTACCGACTCGCTTCTTACGTATCTGCGTACGTGCTAATTCGTATATGTATCGTAAATCGTATATCGTATCTCGTACTCTGTTTCTGTTATTGGTATCGTACGAACACCAACGACTTCGAATAGGAGCGAAAGTACTGAGGTAGAAATCTCAGCGCTCTCTGTTATTCAACTTACCTATTACTCTTCTCAAGTCTGCTTACGTATCTGTTATTATACAGTACAGGTCGCTTTTCAAATTCGGTAGTATAAAAGTCTGTACTCGATACATATTTACATTTGTGAAAGTGTGTATATATATATATATATATATATAAACCGCATCATTACCGGTTCCAGCTGATGTTAATACCTACCTATTGCCGGCTATCGTTAATGATTACTAAATACCGAATACAAAGTAACGAATACCAGATCCGAAAGTAACGATTACATACGAGTACTGAAAAGTAACGACAATTCCCATCACTATCATCTAGCTTTAACAGCATTCTTTATTAGGCAACCCACTCTACGACCTTTAAATCGCCATCTATTACGTGGGCACTCAACTATTTCACAAAATGACATACTGAACACCCGATGGATCCAGGGGTATGGGATGTCGACGGTAACGCCATCGTAGCATCTGTCCCACCAACTAAATCGCCTTTGTTTATTACCTCTAAACTACTGACAGTAGAGAAAATTTGGTTGTGATTAGGTTGTGATGAGAGAGAAGGAGAACGATCGCTGTCATAATTGCTGCAGAAAAATGTGTCCCAGAAATTTGATAAAAATAAGTGAGGCGCTGCGATCGCTAAGTTGTCTCAATAAAAGCGGGCTGTTGTGCGCTAATTTGAAATGACCTATCAACGTTTAATACATCTACTACTTCTACTACTTACTGACGGCAGCGCGGCTGGTGGCTGAAGAATTAATTTATAAAGACAACTTAGCGATCGCAGCGCCTCACTTATTTTTATCAAATTTCTGGGACACATTTTTCTACAGCGATCGTTCTCCTTCTCTTTAACCTCCATGGTGATGACGATTAAAAATTGTAGTTCATTGTCGTTGCGTATAAATGCACATAGGGTGCGCACCAGTGTGCACGTAAAATTTGGGATTTCCTATCATATGTGTATCATTTTGAAAAAATTGATTGAGTTAGCCTCTACTATATGAAAGTTGATCATCTTGAAGTATGGAATAAAACAATAATTTAAAACTCACTTAAATTTATTTTAATATTTCTTAACAAACTTGTTTCGACCTACAAGGTCATCTTCAGAAGAAGTAATACAATAAAGTTTATTAAATCTAGCTTAAATACTAAAAATCTATGGTTCAGGTGGGAGAAGTAAATGTTTGGTACACATTCTTACAATTGGTGAGTCATACAAGTTTTCCATTTCGTTTAAAACATTTTCTTTATTTTTACTTAAATGGGTTTTTATTTCTATTGTTTCCAATATTGTCAATTTCTTTCCCTTGTCTTTTGTATGCAGTATTTTTACATTTTCTTCTATGTGTCCTTCTTCCAGTACATGATTCATAAAAGTTGATTTTTTGTTGTAGTTTTTACAATGTTCGTTAATTCTGTCTTTAAATGTCCTTCCAGTCTGTCCAATATAAATCGAATTACAAGAATTGCACTCTAATTTGTAAACACCACATTTTTGAAGGAGTTCGGTTTGATCTTTCCTGTTATTTAAATACTTAAATAAATTATTAGTAGTCCTAAAGGCAATCTTAGTGTTTTCATTTTTTAATTCATTCGCTATTTTAGTAGAAGAAGGACAAGCCCGCCGCTAGCTGTTTCGTCGCCCGCGTGCAATCATTGACGTGCAATACCGATTATGCCGCCCTACTACTAGACTATTTACTCTGAGTTTTGTCAAAAAAAGGATAATTAATTTTTTCTCATTATGGTGGGTGTATTGGGACGAACAACAAGACAAGATGTATGGGTTTAGGCGGGAGATGCACGAATGATACGACCAAGTCGAGCGTATGCGAACCCGCGTTGAGCCTGCGTGCTCATTGGCTGGTTCCCTTAGCGTGTCGCTCGACCCATCGACCGTCACATTCACTACATCTTTCCCTTTTTATTTTAACATCATTTTAATGAATACATGTAAATATATAAAATTGTTTACAACATACTTAGCAACTATTTTCAAACGAATTGAGAATCTTTTGCACAAACATTTTCTCTTAATCTATTTCCGGAACATAATCTTTCATCCAAGTCGGAGGACGCCTGTTTCTGACTGGACGATCACCGCGATATTCGTTTACATTTACAATCGGTTGTTGAGGCTCTGGAATCTCTGTTCACTACAATTTCATTCTGATCAACCTCTCGCTCTTGTTCCACAGGCTCCGCAATAACATTTTCGTTTACCAATATCTCGTCGGCCGGCCAACAATTCGTACGCAACTTAAGATCTTCTTTTACAGATCTGTTCTCCTTTTTATATGGAGCTTCCATCAAATGCCATCTGTTTCTACGATATTTCGTTTCACCTATCCTAATTATAAATGAATTTGGACTTTCGCTATGCCCAATTACTGTTCCATATTTCTTTTTATCTACAACCCACACCGCATCCCCTATTTTTAATTCTGACAAATTATTCGACCGATGTCTCTTATTATAATTTTCTTTCTGTTTCTGTTTTAGTTCTAATTCTTTCACTCGGATTTTTTCGTCGTGTAGGCAAGTTCCGAGCTCGGTCGGATGAACCGGAACTGTTGACTTTATCTGTCTCGAGAACATCATTTCAGCTGGACTAAATCCATTCTCTAACGGCGTAGTTCTATAAGCTAACAAACCAAGATTAATGTCATCTGATTTTAACAAAATTTTCTTCGCAATCTTCACCGCATTTTCAGCTAGACCATTACTTTGCGAATAATACGGAGAACTAGTCACATGTTTGAAACCGTAATTTTTTGCAAATTTACCAAACTCTCCTCTAAATTGAGGACCATTATCACTCCGGGCCTCGTCGGCGGCCCTGAAGAAGGACCTATATATGACAATACACTAAATTTATTACAACTTGTTTGAGTTAACTCTGGATAAATGGATTTTATAATTAGCTTTTGCTGTTTCTTGAATATTAATTTGTCTATGAGATCCATTTTATATCCATTGTTATAAGCTATCTGTTTTATAATTTTAACTTCTTTAACAAAATTAACTTGACTTAATGGTAATTTACATAAACTGTCTATCATGCTGTTAAAAGTCGATAGTTTTTGTTGTACAGGATGGCAAGAATTATTATGTATCGTAGTATCTGTATGTGTAGGTTTTCGAAATATTGAAATATCAATCTTGTCGGTTTGTTTCTCTAAAGTCAAATCTAAGAAGTTGAGTTTTTTATTTTCTTCAATTTCTATTGTAAATTTTATTCTTTTGTGTAAGTTGTTTAAATATTCTAAGAAATCTTATTCCTTACGTTGTCGTCCAGATTACCAACAAAATATACAGGACCTAGTTGAAGAAACTCTTAGTTTTAAAAAAACACCATTCGAAACCTATAGTATCACAACCTGAAATAGTTCATACATTTGCTGATAGATTTATCAATTTATCGGATGGAACATTTAATAGTAATCAGTTAGAATTATTAAACAAAGGTTTTAAATTTAATCTAGGAGTTGATAAAAAAGATATTTTAGAACTAGCGTTAGATTCAGAAATAGCCACAAAAAACCACCCCCCTTTGACAAAATATAAAATTGTTAACTTATTAGAAAAAGAGTTTAAAATTCAAAACAGTGTAAGTAAATATCAAAAATTAGCGTTGTCCATTAAAAAGAAAGCAAAAACTGAAAATATAGTTTTCACAAAAGCAGATAAAGGAAACACAATTATTGCGTTAAACAAACCTAATTACAATCAAAAAGTTGAACAGTTTCTTAACAGTGATGATTATGAAATTATTAAAAAAGACCCTACATCTCAATTTCAAAATAACCTGAAATCTACATTAAATAGAATCGAATTTCTGTTATCAGATTTTGAAAAACAACAACTAATTACTATGAATCCGGAATGCCCCAAAATATATGGTTTAATTAAATTACATAAACCTCAACATCCTATAAGACCAGTTTGTTCTTATGTCAAAGCTCCAAATAAAAAACTAACCAGTAAACTTTGCTCAATCATAAAAAACTTCTCGAAATTTGATCCTCACTTCACCACTAAAAATTCTTTAGATTTTGCAAATGAAATTTCAAAAATTAAATTAAACAAAAACGATTTATTAGTATCATTCGATGTTACCAACTTATTTGGTTCAATCCCTACGGGGGAGCTTCCGTCTTTACTTCTCGAAATCTTAAATTAAAACCGGGTTTCACCGTATATAACTCAAGAAATTTTAGAATTGCTTTCCATCTGCTTAAATCAAAATTACTTTAAATTTAACGACAATATTTACAAACAAAAAGACGGTTTACCTATGGGTATGCCATTATCACCATTATTAGCAGACCTGTTTATGAACAACATGGAACAAACAATTTATAAAAGTAATTATAAGTCTAATATTAAAATTTGGAAAAGATATGTTGATGATATTTTTGTTGTATGGTGTGGCACTCAAAGACAATTGAATAAATTCCTGGAATATTTAAACAACTTACACAAAAGAATAAAATTTACAATGGAAATTGAAGAAAATAAAAAACTCAACTTCTTAGATTTGACTTTAAAGAAACAATCCGACAAGATTGATATTTCAATATTTCGAAAACCTACACATACAGATACTACGATACATAATAAATCTTGCCATCCTGTACAACAAAAACTATCGACTTTTAACAGCATGATAGACAGATTATGTAAATTACCATTAAGTCAAGTTAATTTTGTTAAAGAAGTTAAAATTATAAAACAGATAGCTTATAACAATGGATATAAAATGGATCTCATAGACAAATTAATATTCAAGAAACAGCAAAAGCTAATTATAAAATCCATTTATCCAGAGTTAACTCAAACAGGTTGTAAATTTAGTGTATTGTCATATATAGGTCCTTCTTCCACTAAAATAGCGAATGAATTAAAAAATGAAAACACTAAGATTGCCTTTAGGACTACTAATAATTTATTTAAGTATTTAAATAACAGGAAAGATCAAACCGAACTCCTTCAAAAATGTGGTGTTTACAAATTAGAGTGCAATTCTTGTAATTCGATTTATATTGGACAGACTGGAAGGACATTTAAAGACAGAATTAACAAACATTGTAAAAACTACAACAAAAAATCAACTTTTATGAATCATGTACTGGAAGAAGGACACATAGAAGAAAATGTAAAAATACTGCATACAAAAGACAAGGGAAAGAAATTGACAATATTGGAAACAATAGAAATAAAAACCCATTTAAGTAAAAATAAAGAAAATGTTTTAAACGAAATGGAAAACTTGTATGACTCACCAATTGTAAGAATGTGTACCAAACATTTACTTCCCCCACCTGAATCATAGATTTTTAGTATTTAAGCTAGATTTAATAAACTTTATTGTATTACTTCTTCTGAAGATGACCTTGTAGGTCGAAACAAGTTTGTTAAGAAATATTAAAATAAATTTAAGTGAAAGTGTTAAATTATTGTTTTATTCCATACTTCAAAAAGTGTATCATTTTGTTTATGATTTATGAATTTGTTGTCGGTCGTATGATCGATCAATCGTTTTTTTCAACAGTTTTGTGATGGTTTTGTGTTATAAGTTTTTCGTTTTTGTTTGTTGACATTTTTGATAAAGTGTGAATTCCCTTAAAACTTGTTTTTTCACTTGAAAGAGTATAAGGGGCATAAATTATTCCATTCCTCAAGTAAGTTTACTGCCTTGATTAGAAACATCACGACTCGTTGCGAGTGTTACCAGATCTCCTTCATCAAACTGCTGTTATACAGAAGCTACTGGATTTTATAGAAATCAATAATTTTTTATGTCCTGTTATTTTAAATTTGCTAATTTTTTTATACTTTTAAAATAGAATAATGCAATAGTTCTTTTATATAAAATTGTAACTGTATCTGTATTTGTATTATTGTATTCATACAATAAATATTGTATAAACTCCTGAAGATGCCCTAAGAAGGCGAAATACGTATCGAGTTAAAAATAAACTTAAGTGAAAATTTTCCAAGTGGTTTTAATTATATTATTTTAAATAAATTATGATAACAAAAACCCTACATGCTTCACGCTTTTAAAATTCCCGCATGCGTTACAAGGATCCACTTTCAAAATTTCGTCGAAAAAACAGCTGTTCCTCACTGTTACAAATATTGAATTATTTAAGGCAATTTAAGGTTAGAAAAGTTGCAAAGCAGTATTTGGTGTTACGTGTTACCTTGTGTTTCAAAATGAATGCGAAAAAAGCAAGCAGATGGCGTGCAGCTTCAAATTGTAACGAATCTTTAATAAACAGTGTTCACTTTTCTGTGTGTTGTTTTATTTCTTTTCAATTTTAATACAGTCGTTTTCTTTCATATTACACATCGATCGATATTTGCTAAACAAAGCAGTAATTTTGTACTCTCCATTGTCATTATCGCAATGATATTGCAAGCTTGGTTCGTTTCTACTTTGATATCTAATTAAATTCCCGCTTAAAAAGGATCCACTTTTAAAATGGCGGATCCCTCTCAAGGTCACAGAAACGCGCTACGCGAAAATCAAAGGAACCGACAGTTATGTCCATACTGCTTAGAAGTATACCGTGATAATACTGTCACGAATACTTGCCAGTTGAGTTGGTGTGATCATAATTAACAAACACCTTTCCTGAAAAGACAAATGGATATTCTCGGCTTTCCTAACACATTTAGTGTATTCCAGCAAAGATCAATGGGAAAACAATTGGATTGCGAGGAGGCTGTAGAATTCTCTAGAAAGAAAGCTGAAAGACTATATAAGGCGAGCCGACTTGCACCCGAAGAAAAATAATTGGCGAAGAGTTGTCACCCCTAGATAATAGATGTAAATCTCGATTTCTTAATTTGACATCTGCGCCATCTCACCAAGTATCTTCCCAAGCTAAATTGAAGAGTGAGAGCATAAGTGAGACAGAAGATATAAAATTCTACATAGAAAACTACCATACCGGCTATGGCGCGAATTTTAAAAACGTAAAACATATAGGGTTTCTGTTATCATAATTTATTATTATAAAAATAAAGAAAATACGTTATCACAAAAGTGCATATATTTAAGTAAAGGTATAATTACAGTAACGTAATAAATAGTGCGAATACAATAATACAAATACAGAGTTACAATTTTATAGAAAAGAACTGTTGCATTATTCTTTTTTAAAAGTATCTGTAAAAATTACCAAATTTTAAATAAGACATAAAAAATTGTTAATTTCGATAAAATCCAGTAGCTTCTGTATAACAGCAGTTTGATGAAGGAGATCTGGTAACACTTGCAACGCCTGAGTGGTGATGTTTATAATCAAGGCAGTAAACTTAATTGAGGGATGGAATAATTTATGCCCCTTATACACTTTCAAGTAATTCACACTTTATCAAAAAAGTCAACAAACAAAAACGAAAAACTTATAACACAAAACCATCACAAAACTGTACAACGATTGATCTGGATTGATCGATCATACGACAACAAATTCATAAACCATAAACAAATTGATGCACATATGATAGGAAATCCCAAATTTTACGGGCACACTGGTGCGTACCCTATGTGTATTTATCAATTTATACGCAACAATGAACGAAAATTTTTAATCGTCATCACAACCAAATTTTCTCTAGTGTCAGTAATTTAGAGGTAATAAACAAAGGCGATTTAGTTGGGAAGACAGATGCTACGATGGCGCTGTCGTCGACATTTCATACCCTGTTGTCACCATAAACTACGTTGTCACCATCGGGTGTTCAGTATGTCATTTTCATAGACTAGGATAGATGCACGACTCTCGGTATTTTTTGGATGGACACTCAGCGCCATCCTTTGTTTGCCCCACATTAATAAGACGATACTTGAAATATTGATAAATGGAAATGGCAAAGAAAACTTTCAAAAATATTGCGCCATCTATACATAAAACTATAAAGCATCATTTAAAGCGCGCATTTCAAAATTGCACCAAAAATTATTGTGTTAATGAAAATTTAAAAAAATATATATAATATTAACAAAGTATAAATGCAGTAATAAGTACAATTAGTACAATATACGAGTAAATAGCAAAACATCAATTAATTAAAATACTTAATAAATACTAAAAAAGTAATTATGTTATTATCAAATAAAACTCGATTTGAACGTTTTAACGTATTTAGTCATGTAATTTTTGTTCAATTTCAATTTGTTATAAAAAAATAGTAGCAAACGTTAAAACGTCAATAACCTGTTATAAAAATAACAAAGTTCTCCACGATTATGTGTTGCGCTAACACAAAATTGGGCAACATGGGAAATAATAAATAAATACAATAATAAGGATAAATATACCTAATAAATAAATAAATTACCTATAATTACTGCATTTAGCGGAAGCAAGATTAATGAGGGGATCCGCGTAAGGCTTCTGGATTTTCACCCTATTGGGAAACTTGTACCTACAAGAATTACAACAAATAAATGTATTCTCTTGTGTACTGAACGTCATTTCATTGTTACCTTGGGGCAATTTCCCCACATCCTTTGACGCAGCATATCTATTCTTGTGTGTATTTCCATTTTTTATTATCTGCAATAATATCAACAGCGTATTAATAAACGATGACTACCTATTAATTTAACTAGTTTTGATTTGAAGAGCAAAGTTTCTTACAAGCACTATTTCTGAATATAATTACTTATTGTAAAGCATGATTGAATGCATTACTTACTTTCAGGACAGGTAAAACTAGTTCTCATAAGCACTTTTAAGAAAAATTTTTACGATAAAAAAATTGTAACGCCACAAACGTTTTAGCAACGTTTTCAACTAATGGGTAATTTCTCTGCTGATTACAAATTACAACAACAACCGCATTAGTATGAGTAATGTACATGTAATGTATGTCGGTAATACCGATTTTAGTAATTTAAAAAATATCTGTAGTTCATGTGGGGTAAACTTAGGTGGCGCTGTCGCTTGACATTTCATAGCCTGGTCATTTTGTGAAATAGTTGAGTGCCCACGTAATAGATGGCAATTTAAAGGTCGGAGAGTGGGTTGCCTAATAAAGAATGCTGTTAAAGCTAGGTGTTTAAGGCTAATGGGGAAATCCGTACGAACGTAAATATAAGTGCAAGTGTGCCGGGTGCCGGCAAATATTATTTCGATTTAAAAACGTGAATATATGTGAAAACCTGATGCTCATTATCATTCGAAAAAAAAAAAGGAAAGAATACACAAATGGAAAAGGTATGCAGACACAAATTAATACAAAGAAACAGTTCCTTGCCCAATACTTTCGGTAAGTGTTTCCTTACTATACGATTGGTTTTATAAAAATATCACATAGAAAATAATTACAGTATATTTATTTATCAATAGAATAGGCAGGTCTCAATATGGTTTGTTTTATATTTTCAGACGTTGACCTTTAATTTAAAAAACAACTTTTACCTGAAGTAAAGAATAACGTAAAGCGTGAAACACCAATCAATTATTTCTGTAGTTGTTACATTTGTATGTAAATTTGTAATTTCTATTAAGTTTCTTATTTAAAATCGTAAATTGTATAACTTTATTTGTCCCATATAATAAATAATCTTAATGTAGTTTTTAATTTTTATTTTTGTTGTTACTCCCTCGCATTTTGTTACTGAAGTTATAATTTGACATGTTTTAACCCATATTCTTAAAGTAAACCAAAATTTTCTTTTTGTTAAAGGGTTATTACATGTTACATTATAACTTTTTCATATTAAAATATTACAAAAATAAAAAAAATACATTTTTATTATTCATTGCAAATAGTTGAGTGCCCACCTGGCAGACGGCGCTGAAACTCGAATGCTCGAGTGATTTATCTATAAACCTTTGTGGAGGAGTGTTAGAACTTATCTATGATTTGAACCATTGAACTCAACTTTATTTTGTATCTATGTTCTCTGATTGGTTCACGCATATATCTATGAATATATCGATTTAAACGGAGAGTAAAGTTTCGCGCCAATTGAGTCATCAACCGCATTAAGAGTAACACACAGTAGTTCATCGATTTTAGCTTCCATCTTAAACTCTCGCAGTGCTCTCAACCGTTTTAACTTCGTTCTGTTCGTTCTGTTAATTAATAAAGTAATTCATGTTTGTGGTTTATATATTTAGTTGTTTTCTTATACTACAAGGACATTTAACTAAACCAACCGCAACATTTGGTGACCCCAACGAACACGCGCCCAACGAACACGCGCTCGACAACACACGTCCCATTCACTGGCGTCTAACGAGTCTTAAATCTCACCAACCATCATTGTGTCCTATGAAGATGTCTAATCCACCTCAAGATACAACGCCATCAATCCAGGTTGACAGAGTTGCTGTGAAAGCACCACCTTTTTGGAAATCCGATCCCAAAGTCTGGTTCTTGCAATTGGAAGCTCAGTTTCAACTCGCAAATGTTACTGTTGATCAAACGAAATTCAACTACGTAGTCAGTGCCGTCGACACGGAGATCTTATCCCAGGTAACAGATATTTTAATTTCTCCTCCTTTGACCAACAAGTATACTGCAATTAAAGAGAGACTAATAAACATTTACTCTGATTCGCATGAACAACGTCTTCGTACATTATTATCAGGCGTTGAATTGGGCGATAAAAAGCCGTCACACCTACTCAACGAAATGAATAGATTAGGTGGCACAGCTCTACCAGAAGACCTTCTTAGAATTTTATGGATGCAACGTCTTCCCGCTCACATACAAACTGTATTAACTACCAGTTCTGATACAATTCAGCAATTAGCCAAAATGGCAGACAAGATTGCCGAAATCGAACCTCGTAGCGTCGCTTCCACAACTGCAAATAACAGCAATTTCGGTGATACAATACAAAAACTAGCAAATGAAATGGCAGAACTTAAATCAGAGTACCGTAGGAATTTTGAGCGTCTAACAAAAAACTTTAATCGGCAATACAGGGCCCGCTCAAAAACTCCAAACTCACGTCCGACTAATAGTGATTTATGCTGGTATCACTGTCAGTTCAAAAGCAAAGCCAGGAAGTGTTGTGCTCCTTGCAAATACTTCAAATCGATCACAAATTCACACCCGAATGTAACAGAAGCAACAAAATTAAAACCCGCGTCGGACAAGCCGAACAACGACGCGGATACTCTTTGTCGCCTAGAATCTCTCAAAAACACCAGTCGTCGATTAATCATTTATGATCCTACAACTAAGATCAAATTTTTAATCGATTCAGGATCTGACGTTTCAATAATTCCACGTTCCTCAGCGAGACTCAAGCCTTCGGAATTTAAATTGTATGCAGCCAACAACACTGTTATTGACACCTTTGGCACCAAAACAATAACAACTAGCCTTGGCTTACGTCGATCATTTTCATGGCCATTTATCATCGCCAACACAAAAAACGCTATCATCGGAGCTGATTTTCTTCATCACTTCAATCTTCTTATTGATCTTAGACAAGGTAAATTGATTGACACCTTAACCAAAATCTCTTCACCAGGTATCTCTGCACCTCCATCATTATCTTTATCTACTATTGCTCCAAATTGTAAATTCTCTGACATTCTTAGAGATTTTCCCGGGTTAACGACTTTTAACAAACCTCTTAAGCCCTCAACACGTCCATCTTCAATTAACACCACGCATTATATTAAAACCAATGGACCTCCTGTTTTTGCTAAAGTCCGTCGATTACCCCCTGACAAGCTTCGTATTGCTAAGCAGGAGTTTGAATATATGTTACAACAGGGAATCTGCCGTCCCTCTAATAGCCCGTGGGCGAGTCCTCTTCATATGGTTTCTAAAAAGAATGGTCAATGGCGTACGGTAGGTGATTATCGTGCACTCAATAAAATTACCATTCCGGACCGTTATCCCAATCCCATAGATTACGAGCAACTTGCTCACCTTCAACAAGATGATACTGAATTACAACAACTTCTTCAAAATCCTAATTCTACTTCTCTTTTATTACGTCAAATCCAACTCCCGGACACCAATTTTCGCATTTACTGTGACATAAGTCAATCCCAAGTTCGTCCTTTCGTACCATCGCCTCTTCGCAAGTCAATTTTTAACAATTTCCACAACTTGGCTCACCCAGGTATTCGTGCGACCACAAAACTTCTTACAACCAAATTCGTTTGGCCCTCCATTAATAAAGATATTACTCGCTGGACTCGTTCTTGCATAGGTTGCCAAAAAGCAAAAGTACAAAAGCATACTCGTTCTTCCCTACAACAATTGGATCCATCATCGTTTGTTCAAC
Source organism: Agrilus mali (assembly GCA_029378335.1). Classification (NCBI taxonomy): domain Eukaryota; kingdom Metazoa; phylum Arthropoda; class Insecta; order Coleoptera; family Buprestidae; genus Agrilus; species Agrilus mali. The sequence goes on from CM055660.1 coordinate 11,836,656, forward strand.
AACTTAAAGAAAAAATCAACCTCCTGCGACCTGTACCTCAACGTCAACGCAGCCAATCAAACATCTTCATCTCTCCAGATCTAAAAATCTGTACACATGTGTTTGTGCGTCGTGATGCTGTCAAGAAACCCCTTCAACCGCCGTTTGATGGTCCGTATCGTGTAGTTAACCGTTCTGAAAAATATTTTACAGTGCATGTTAACGGCAGCAACACAAACATTTCCATAGATCGCCTCAAGCCGGCATTTTTACTTAATGATGACCCCATTGCTCACGATCATTCTTATGCTAAAGTGCAACAAGTGTTACAATACCGCAAGAAGCATGTGCAATTTATAAAACATTAAAAACATTGCTTTGTACCAACCAACACTTTTATAATACTCTATTTTTAGTATTCTTTTGTACACAATTTGTTGTTCATTGTTATATTTCTTGTACTCTTAGCTCTTACCTTTGGTAAACTGTTGTTTCGTGGCCTTGCCACTGGCGGGAGAGTACTGTGGAGGAGTGTTAGAACTTATCTATGATTTGAACCATTGAACTCAACTTTATTTTGTATCTATGTTCTCTGATTGGTTCACGCATATATCTATGAATATATCGATTTAAACGGAGAGTAAAGTTTCGCGCCAATTGAGTCATCAACCGCATTAAGAGTAACACACAGTAGTTCATCGATTTTAGCTTCCATCTTAAACTCTCGCAGTGCTCTCAACCGTTTTAACTTCGTTCTGTTCGTTCTGTTAATTAATAAAGTAATTCATGTTTGTGGTTTATATATTTAGTTGTTTTCTTATACTGCAAGGACATTTAACTAAACCAACCGCAACACCTTCTCTAATCTATGGTTGTCACGTTGTCAGTAGGGTTGTCAGCTGTTGTTTCCAACGAAAGAAGCTATCGATCGGCGAATTATAGAGTGGCGATAGAATTCATAGAGAGCAATTAGGTAGTGGTTACGGTTACGGCGAAAGAAGAAAAGACTTTCTAGTGGAATAAATTGCGTGGACCTGTATATATATAACAGTAGTGTAGTTAAATTAATTTTAGTTATTTATAAAATTCGTTGTTTCTGTTTCGTTAATTGTGTTTTTCGTGACTGAACACGTCACAATACTTTACATTCCACTTACTATCGGCACAAGTGCTTCTTCCAGTACCTCCTCTCACAAATTTTACACTCACACACTATTACAATTTATCTTTGTCAGTTTTTACGGGTACAAGAGTTAACAATATTAAAATTGCCAACCTTTTATATTATGCGTGCCTTATCTCCACATAACAACTAATCTTGCTAACGCAAACTGTCTGTGAACTAACTCAGCAAATTCATAATTCTTTATTTCGATTGTTACTTTTTTAAAGCAGTTACTAAAAAAAGTAGAAAATGAGACTGTGGTAAATGAATAAACAACTAAAATAGGACTCACCCCAAATTACCACCAATTAATTTAAAACGCGGACACGTGTTTCGCCCACTTCAAACGTGGGCATTATCTAGCGTTGATATATAAATATAATATAAATTAATTAGTGGTAATTTGGGGTGAGTCCTATTTTAGTTGTTTATTCAGTTACTAAAACAACATCAAAATGCTCGGACGTAAAAACTTAAAATGGGCAGTGGCGGTTTTACTGTAGGTGCATTTGTTCAGTGAACCCCCTTAAAAGTTGAACTACCTACACCATATAATTTTATCCTTTTAATATATATAATATAATTGATAATTATCGCATAATATAGGTACTACCTTTTTTACCATTACCCTCATAGTTCATAATTACATACAAAATACCAACCCGTAACCCGTAACCCATAGAAAATAATTAAATTGTTTTCTTGTCGCTGACGAAATTACCTAACTTTTTCGGTTCAAGTTGGATCCTGAACATATCGCGAGAGCGGTACTCTGTGTGTTAAAAAGAGAGCAGTCGGACGCGTGAAATGAAAGATAAAATACACTCAACATACAGCGTTTAGGTGCAGTGAACGAGAAGCATGTGTACGCTGCGCCGGCGCGGGTATCCAACAGTCTGTTCAAGTCTGCTTTCGGCCGCCGCGGCACTCGAACAGTAACAAATGTAGGAAATGATTATCATAGATATAACCAAGCTGAAATGTTACTGGGCTATCTAAACAATGTCCATTTTAAAAATTGGTTTACTTTTTTGGTAAAATCATATGCCTCACTGTGAAATTCTTTTTGAAGATTATATGTTCTTCATTTTGTGAACCTCCTTCATATTCGACCACGAGTAGGGCTGCCATCTCTAAAACCTGCCCCCCAGGACCGGAAGCGTAAGTTCCCCGGATTTTGGAGCTTTCGCCCCGGACATTTCAAATCATTTCAAAAACATTATAACAGTACCATCAATATAATTTTACTAACATAATGTTACGTTCGTCACAATCTACATCAATTTATCACAAACAGTCACCTGCATGACCTTAATACTAAAAATAATAACAAACTAGCACTACATAAATGAAGATTGGCTACGATTATGTGACAAAACTATATGGAAAGACCAATTAGAAGTAAATAAGAAAAATTGCTCAATCAGTTTTTAAAAGAGCAAACCTCGAGTTTCTTGTCATCTGTTCTTCACTGCCTTTTTGTGAACAGACATACTGTTAAAAAACAAAATGTTAATGACTTATTTTAGTAAAGATTGCTGTTTAATGAAATAAAAATATATGAATGAATAATTTTGACTTTGACTTCAGAAAGTTGAAATTCGGCGCAGAGGTTCTTTCTATAACGTAAGCAGGGAATAAGAAAGGTTTTTAAGGAATTCCCACGGGAACAAAGTCCCCGGACATCAGCTAGTTTACTTATATTTATCGGATTTACCAATAGCTTTTAGAACTTCTTTTTTAGTTAATAAAAAATTATAGAATTCGGTGCAATCCTTATAGCCTCTGAAGTTGAATTTAATTTTGAGTAACGTCGAGACTGTTTCAGGATTCAATGCATTCCTTTCTTTTGTCCACTGTTGCGTCATAAGAGAAAATATTCTTTCAACATGCGCATTATGCGCAGGGATGCAAAAAAAATATTGAGCTATTATTAGTAATTCTGAATATAAATGGGCATTTGGTGTTCTAAAGAATTGTAACCATAGTTGATTAGCATTTAAAAGCGCCACACCCCCGATCCCCACTCGCGTAGTACAATAGCGTCGGCACCTTGTACGGTGAAATACCTAATCCATAGTTTTTATTTATGTACTTAAAATATGGGAACGGATCTGATTGAAAACCCGGACTACAATTTAAACCCCGCCCGGACGCTCCCCGGACGTCTTCCAAACTAGGACAAATCCGGGGAAACCCGGACGGATGGCAGCCCTAACCACGAGCCGCCACTGAAAATGGGCAACAATTAAGTTTGTATAGTGGCGATTTAAATAGTAACTCCTGCTCTTTGGATAAAAGTTAATTATAAAGTTATAAATAAATATTTCGTTCAAAGTAAAAAAAATAATTTCTTTTTAAAAACAAAAGAGCAGAATCGCCCTATTTGAATTGCTACCTACTTACTTGTCTAAATAATCAATAAGTAGACCAAGGGCTACCTACTTCTTAACGTCTAAACGGCTGGAGCGATTTTAATAAAATTTGGTATGGGGTTAGCTGACACCCTGGATTAACACATAGGCTACGTTTTACTGCGGGAAAATATCTTATTCCCATGGGAAAATCGATGAAAATGAATTCGCGGAATATTATAAATGTGAAAGTAACTCTGTCTGTATGCTACACAATGTCACATAAATACTTAACCGATTTAAATGAAATTTGGTACAGAGATAGTCTACTTTTAATGCAAAAAAAGGGTTATAAGTGGTTGAAATAGGAAAGTTTGTGCGGAAATTCCGTAATTTTGAAAGATAGAAGCTTGAAACTTATTTTTTAGGCTTTTGATTAGATATAAATGAATACGACATTCAATGTTTGTAAAAATTTTACCCTAAAGGGGATAAAATTAGCCGATGAAAGTTTTTGTGTAATGACGTCGTCCAAAAAGCTTACGGCCCAGAAAATTAAAATATTAAGTGTAAAAAGTTATAGAGGTTTTGTTTATTTCGATCCATTAAAGTAGTTGAATACTAAGCTATATAAACTATTTTAAACTATAATTAAACTATATGAATCTATAATATTATAAATGCGAAAGTAACACTGTCTGTCTGTGTGTTACGCAATTACGCCCAAACTACAGAACCGATTTAAATAAGAATTTGGTACAGAGATAGATAAGTAGATATAAAGCTAGAGGCTTGAAACTTATTTTTTAAGCATTTGATTAGATATAAATACGACATTTAAAGTTTGTAAAAATTTTACCCTAAAGGGGGCAAAAATAAGGAATGAAAGTTTTCGTGTAATGACGTCGGCAAAAAGGCTTACGGCCCAGAAAATAAAAATATAGAAGAAAAAAATTTTAAATGTTGCCGAAAGTCACTATTCCACGCGGACGAAGTCGCGGGTATAGCTAGTTTTTACAATATATATAATTTATAATTAGAATAGATTTAATTATTGAATTGTGTATATTTTCAATTTCATTTAAAATTGTTGCTATTTTTGATCTGTTTTTTAATTTCTAAAATGTCTAGTTTTTTCATTTATTTTGTTTTTGTAAAATTTTAAAGTTTTTTTCTAAATTAAATTCATGTTTGTTGTATTCGATGTGGTTCATGAATGTTTTATTATAGTTCTTAATATGTTCTTGTGTTCCTTCTTTGAATGATCTTCCTGTCTGTCCAATATATAGCCTATTACAAGTGTTGCAATTTAGCTTATAAAATCCACACGAATTAATTTTTTCTGTTTTGTCTTTATTGTTAATTGTGTATTTCGACAGATTATTATTTGTTTTAAATGATATTGAAAACTTTTGTTCTTTTTTATTTTATTTGCTATTGTATTAACTTGTCGTAAATACACTATTGATTTGTAGTTATAAGGTGTTTTGCTAACTTTTGTATATGCAAAATGATAGCACATTAATTCTTGCTCTTTATTAATTAAATCCTCTATTAGTTTTGGAGAGTAACCATTGTTTATTGCAATTTGTTTTATTGTTTTTCATTTTCAAAATTTTTAGTTGTTAAGGGCATATGTATTCTAGATTAAGGGCATATTTAATAATATACGTATCATGTTGTGAATCGCCTCAAGTTTATGTTGAATCGGATGACAAGAATTTTTATTAATTATACTATCTGTCAATATCGGTTTTCGGTAAATTGATATATCATTTGGTTGTTAAATCTAGGAAATTTCATGTGTAAATTTTATGCGGTCGTGTAAGTTATTAATAAATTTTAAAAATTCACTAAGTTTCCACTCCATATTACTAAAATATCATCTACAAAGCGTTTCCACATTTTTGTGTTATTTTTATATTTGCTGTTATTAATTTTAATTCCTAATTTGTTCATAAATATATCTGCTAATATTAGTGCGACAATGACACCCTCATAGGTACCTAATCCTTCTTTCTGCATATACATTTTATTATTAAATTTAAAATAATCCTGATTTAAACATAATTTTAAGCACTCTACTATTTCATTTATTATTACTGGAGAAATGTTACTCTGCTCTAACCAAAGTGTAATTAAGTCTGGAATTTCCCATACAGGTATAGACAAAGGTGGGCATTAACTCGTTAATCCGTTAATCGTTAATTAACGAAGTTAACAATCTGCTTAACGGATTAACTTTTAAGTTAACTTCAAAAAATGTTAACGCTCTTGTTAACTTCCGTTAACTTTAGTCCGTTACATTAGTCGTTTGTTGACATGATGTCGTCATTTTGTTTGTTTGAATTACGCGCCATGACACGCTCGTATGTTCGGCGACTGTCGGCAAGTCGAATGGTGAACGATATCATATATGCGAAGTGCGCGTGCGAGTGTGTGCCTTTATTCCTACCTACTTTATTATCGACATAAATAAATGTGTGTTTAATTCTCCTTTCTACTTGTTTTTGTTTTATTTACCTATTTCTCTCAGCCCAAAAGCAGTATAAGTTTTAAATGGTTAACTTTTAAGGGTTAACTTTAATTTGCGTTAAATTTTCGAAAATTTAACGCTCTACCTATTATCGAAGTTAACTTTTTATCTAACGAATTAACGATTAACGGAGTTAACTTCTGGATTAACTGTGCCCACCTATGGGTATAGAACCAAAAAGGTTAGTGACATCAAACGAAATAAAACAATTCTGTCTGATTTTGTTCTTTTTTTTTTTAAATTTAAATTTCAATTTATTCCAGATATTAAGATATGTATTATAATAGTTAGTCACTACCTACTAAATTATAAAAATTTTAAAAAAATATGAAATCTTAATAAATAATATCTCAACATGCAAGATTGGGGTTCTGTTTATGGTCAGTTTCTATACAATATTCGAACAAGTGTATACACATTCCTCCTGGGAATTCCATATTTTATTAGGCCTGAAAAACTACACTTTCTTTTGGGCAACTGATTAAGCAATACTACACTTTCTTCCGGAAAAAGTACATAATGTAGCGTCCAGTGATACCGTGCGTGTGTGTGATACCGATTTCTGTGCATGTACTTCTTATCGCTAACATGTTTACGGCGCAGTCACAGTGCGCGGCTCTTTTATCATTATCGACTTACAAGCTATAAATCTTTCTCCAGTGACAGTAAGACGATCATTTCTGTGAATTATCGACGGCTTTCTAATTATTATTCATCATCCGAGAACAATCAGTATTTCTTTGAGAAATTATCTAGAAAGTTCGAAAGGCGTATTTAAAGTGACCATCTTTGGGCCGAGAGACAGAGTAGTAGAAAGCATCCGTGCGCGAATCAAGACGATAAGCGATAGACAAGAGTGATACGTATAAATAAGAGAATTGTTCTCATATAAATAGTAGTTTAGCGTCTTTAAAGTTGATATTAGTAAAAATATTCACAAATAAAAAAAAAACACTAACAATAATAATAACAATTTATGTACAGAGATGAATAACGAATAATTGAAGATGTATATACAATAACAAAGGTGCTAGATGCAAAAAGATAGACAAACAAGTAACAAAATTTCAAACACAAGAATAGTGGAAATAAAACAACAAAGACAACAAAAAAAACATAAACAATGTAGGCAACTTACTGATTCAGGAGCGAAGCGTAGAATGTGTTGAGAAAGGAAATTTAGAGGGTATTTATAGAAAAGACACTGGTTGTATAAATACGTAGAATTGAATAGATAGGAAAGTACAGAATTCAAAAGAAACCAATTAAGGGTAAAACCAGCATTAGTAAGGGGTGCATGCAGGTACAGGTGAAAGTGAAATTCTAGGTAAAAGTAGTAATTGCGATAGCGGAACAATAGAAAGGAAACAAAGACATGCACAAAATAAGAAGTTTATTGAAGTGATATTTACAAAACTAAGAAATTTTGAACACGTTGCACCGGAAGAATTACTAGACTACCATCGGCTAGTAAAAATATTAGAGAGCGATACGGCCAAGCACATCTGACGGTTGTGTAAAGAACCGACGACAGAACACAGGGGAAGATCTTCAGGAATACGAGGTGGATATCGCACGGTTAGTCCGGCTCGCCTATCCGGGTATGGCCGATGATACCCTGGAAAGATTGGCCGTCGACGCGTTTATTGACGGACTAAAGGACGACGAAATACAACAGCGACTCCGACTGGACCGGCCGAGGACTTTGGTAGACACATTGACCCGTGCCCTGCAATACGACGTCGTCAAACAGGCGTCGCAATGACAATGTCGAGTGCGGGAATTAAAAGAAGAGTCAGCCGGTCGGGACGAAGATATACTGGAAGAGATGATCCGCCGAATAATGACTAAAACAGAAAGGAAGTCCAGACAAGTCAGGTGCTGGAATTGTGGGAAGTTAGGCCACGTGAGAAGCAGCTGCAAGAGTTAGAGATCTGCTTCTCAAGAATATAAGCCCCGCGTACAGGACACCGTAACATCGCAAGTCAGAAAGCTAGAAACAAGAACGGAAGACACGCCTACCAAAAGCCTTGTCGAAATTGTTTCAGGAAACCGGTGGAAAATGTAATCCTAACCAACGACATCAAATAAAAGGATTACTAAAGGAATACCAAGATGTCTTTGAAGTAGAAGGTGGCAAGAAGGGGCGACCCAACGTCGTCATGCATAAAATAAATACTGGCGAGGCACAACCCATCCGGCAGCGACCCAGAAAACTACCACTGACCAAGAGATAAGAGGCCGAGAACATCATAAGTTAATTGTGAAGGGATGGGGTAATAGAACCATCTACTAGCCCTTGGACATCGCCGGTAGTTCTGGTCAAGAAAAAGGATGGCTCGACACGCTTCTGTGTGGTTTACCGCCAATTAAATAATGTGACAAAAATAGACAGCTACCCCTTACCACGAATCGATGACACCCTGGATACACTGTCAGGGTCGATGATATTTTCTACCTTAGACCTCAAGAGCGGATACTGGCAAGTGGCTTTGGAACTGAATGCCAAGGAGAAGACAGCGTTTTCCATTGGAACGGGACTGTGGTAGTTCAAGGTGATGCCGTTCGGGTTGTGCAACGCACCAGTTACCTTTGAGCGACTTATGGAAACAGTCTTGGTTGGCTTAATTGGGAAGACATACTTGGTATACCTCGACGACACCATCGTAGTCGGAAAGGACTTCAACGACTATCTTAAAAATTTGGAGGAAATTTTCCGAAGACTTCGTGATGTCCACCTAAAACTAAGCCCCAAGAAATGTCAGCTTTTTCAAGAGACCGTCAACTACCTGGGGCATGTAGTATCCGGAGACGGCGTTTTAGTCGACCCACAGAAAATTAAGCCGTGCAAGGGGGCCTGCACCTCCTGACGTTCATCAAGTCAGAAGCTTCCTTGGACTCTGCACCTACTATAGACGTTTTTTCCCTGGATTTGCTAAAATTGCTAAGCCTTTGACACGACTCACAGAAGGGAGTAGACCATTTCGTTGGGAGCAAGACTGTCAAGCTGCTTTTGAACAACTAAAGAAAACCCTCTCTTCTACACCTGTGTTGAGCTATCCCCTACCAACTGGAAAGTTTATCTTGGACACCGACGCTAGCAATATTGGAATTGGCGGGGTTCTGTCACAAATACAGAATGGTGAAGAAAAAGTGATCGGCTACTTCAGCAGAACTCTATCCAAATCTGAACGGAACTACTGCGTAACCAGACGCGAATTGTTGGCCGTAGTAAAAAGTGTGGAGCATTTCTACAAATACCTCTACGGAAGAAAGATTTTGCTACGAACCGACCATGCCGCGTTGAAATGGTTGGATCACCCCTAAGGAGGGGGTAGTGTAGTGTCCAGTGATACCGTGCGTGTTTGTGATAACGATTTGTGTGCATCTACATCTTATCGCTAACATGTTTACGGCGCAGTCATAGCAAATCAGTTTGACGAGGGGGGAAAGGGGAGTCTTATCATACCATCACCTACCATTAAAATCGTTTTGTCTCGCTTGGTCAAAGTTTAACATTCTAAGCACTACTACATAAGCATCTATGTATTTGGTTTCCGTATGAAAGTGTAGTTTTTGAATTCAAATGGATCAGACGCAGTTTTGTCTATGTAAGGTGTCCCTTACTCAAGTTACCGCCCGAAAAGACATGATACTAGATACAGGAAAATTACCGATAAAGGGAGAGGGGGTCTATTTCATCATTCATTGGTTTTCTTTGAGAAAATGGCGATACGTATTCTAGGTTTTGTTCAACACCTTTAACTAGAATATTTAGTTTTTTTTACACATAATGAGTACCTTTATTGATTTCATATCAAAAGGTGTCAAAACCATTTACAGAAGGGGAGTGCTTCCAGACGATTGCGCCGTAAGTGATGATTGGTCTAATGTAAACTATGTAGATTTTGATTTGGTATCATTGGAGAGTCTGCTGGATTTGTAAAGCAGCGGGTAAAGCATTTTGTAGGCCGATATTCCTTTGTTATTGGCGTATGTGAAGTGTTTATTGAATTTCAGTTGTCTGTCGAATGAAATTCCTAGGTATGTTACCTCGTTTTTGAGGTTGATTTTTGTTCCTTTGAAAGTGATGTCTGGGTCAGGTTTTCGTTGTTTTCTGTTGAAACAGATGGCCTCGGATTTACTTTTGTTTGTTTTTATTTTCTTGTGGGACGCCTGCTTCTGGAAATCTCGGAGTGGATCTTGTGTTTTCGATTTTGATGCGGAATTTTCGATCGGTGAGGTATGAGTGTACTGTCTTGATAATTGATTTTGAAATTTTTAAATTGTCAAGTTTAACAATGAGTCCTTGTATCCAGACTTTGTCAAACGCTTTTTCAATGCCTAGGAGATTTGTTGTTGTGGTTTTTCCTTGGTTAAAGCCTTTCAATATGGCTGTGGTTATTCTGGAGAGTTGGTGAGAAGTTAAATGATGTTTTCTGAATCCGAATTGTTATGGGGGAACGATATTTTTGTCCACTGTTTCCGTTTGTTGTTGTTTGAGTAGTATTTCTTCCATTACTTTGCTGAGAATTCTTAAGAGGCTTATCGGTCTGTAGCTTCCGGGTTGCTTTGGTGTTTTTTGTGGCTTGAGCATTGTCATAAAGAAGAACGAATTTTGTATGGTCCTTTGTGAGATTTAATAGATTAAAAATTGTTATACAAAACAAATAATACTTAAAAACTAATTACAAATATATTTTTAAAATACTTGCCTAATTAACTACCAACTAGGGGCGTTGGTAATGGCAGGGACTTTCGGTAGGACATTTGGGTGAGTAATGCTGGTCACCCATTACACCCCCTAACCCTTCTTACTCGCTTGCTTGATCTTCATTTTTACTTTCTTACTCTTTTACTCTCGACTTACTATCAAAACTAATTCTTTTATACTGACCCACATACTGCTCTTTTATCCCCAAACAGAACTTTACAAGTTGGTCACGGCCCACTTTTGCCGTGCAATTATGTCGCATTTCCGTGTGGCGGTTCCTTGTTTCGTAAAATCAACATGTTGCATATTTAAATTAAAACAAAACACTATGTGACAGGATCATGAAGACGTCAGAGGTTTTCTAGTTTTTGGAAAAATGTTGTAATTGGAAGATTGCGTTGAAATGTTGGTGAAGATCTCTATGCTTATCTCGGGGAGTTGTTTTAGGACTTGGAAGGTGATGTCGTCCGGTCCGGGTGCCTTCCTGCTGTTCCTACTTTTGATGATTTCCTGAATTTCCTGGAGGGTGTTGGTGGTGGTGGTTAGAGGTTATTTGATGCTTTCTTTTAATATGTGATTTGCCATATTGTTGATGTGAGTTTCGTAGTTGATAGGTAATAGGATTTCGTCAGTAGGGTTCGGCTTGAAATGGTTCTCAATATGGTTGGCAAGGAGTTTAGTTTTTTTCTACGTTGCTAATAACGTAGGTGCTGTCTCGTTTTTTGAGGGAGCCGATGTCGCTTCGTTTTTTCTTTAGATTTTTGGCAAGTGAATATAGTGTGACTAGATTTTTCGACTTTATCGAGTTTTTCGTTATAACGTGAGTTGTGGAAGTTTTGAAGGCGAAGTTTTATGATCTTGGTGTAGTGGTTGAGGATCTGTCTATCTTGTGGGCTGTATGTTTTGAGATATCTTTTCTTTGCCTTGCTTTTTTCTTATTAGGTCAATCATGTCGCCGGGGATGTAGAATCCCTTGTTTTCTATCATGCGGATGGTTTCTTAAATAAGATGCTCGAGTGTTATTGTTGCATTTTCCAGTTTGGTGCTGTCTGAGTGCGTTGGTGGTCCGATAACTAAGATTTGTTTTTGATCCTAGTATTGTTTTAGGTGTTTTTCTCTGGTATTTTCGATTTTTGAGTGCCATTCCCGATGCTTGCTATTTAGATCCCCTATAATTATTGAGGAAGTGTTGCTGTCTATTAATTGATTCATTTCGTTCACGTGTAGCGGTGGTTGGTGGCTTTTATAGGGTGGGTAATAGGTGCTGTATATATTTATGTGTATACCTGCACAACGCGAAAACTGTTAAATGCAAACTCTGTTAGAGCAGCTAGATGTTAATAGATAATAAGTAATTATGTTTTACTTACTACTACATTGGTTTTCTCTGTTGTGCTCACTTTTAAATCCATCAGAGTAATATTTTGACAAAATGTTTCCTTTTTCTATTCCTAATTATGAACATTTATTGTAACTTGTTAGCAATTAGCATATTTATCGGTTTAAATGCCTGTTTTTTGTTCTATTTACTGGAATTTATGTGCATTTAAGAAAAAAATCCCTGAAGACGATGTTAAGAATTATTGTATTATCAATAAAAAAATGCAACAAAAACCCAACAAAGTTTAAGGAACGTGCTAGCCGTTTTCGCCATGGGCTGAAAAGATGGCGCTAACATAACCTAACCTTTAAAAGAAAGCTGTTAAAATTTCATGATATTCTACTCATAAGTTTGTGAGTTATTGTGCTAAGAGTAACACTACTTTTGTTATTTACAAAACAATGGCAAAACTACATGAATTGAACTTCGAATGGCACCCACATCCACCGTATTCGCCATATTTGGCTCCCAGCGACTACTGACTGTTCGCAGACCTCAAAAAATGCTCACCGGGAAGGAATTTTGCTTGAATGTAGAGGTTATCGCTGAAACTGAGGCCTATTTTGAGGCAAAAAATAAAAAGTGGTATTAAAATGTTAGAGCGGTGCTGGAATGATTGTGTGGCTCTTGACAGAGATTATGTTGATGAATAAAGCCAATTTTGAACCAAAAAAAACCCGTTTTCTTTGTTAGACCCGGGACTTTTCAGCCCATGTGTTATAAGAACACTATCTATCACCATCTTGCACCAGGCCTAACAATGAAAAACTCATGGCAAATTGGTAAAGGCTTTCGCGGCCAGTTGATGGGCTGATGATATCTTGATTCGGGTTTAAAGGTAATCGTTGGTTGGAATTGCTTCCCAACGTTTCGCTAGCACGAGCGGCAAGCTTCTTCTCTCCTCTAGATAGCAATTCAACCGACGACGGCCTTTAAACCCCAATCAGGACATCACCACTTCAACAACTCGTGACTTTATTTTTACGTGGAGCATACAAAAGCATACCCACAATTTCCTTTTCAATCAAAAAATTATTTTTATCGTTATTTGTATATCTAATCATCTGGCACAGTTTGAGCCATTCGTAGTTAATTTAAAAGGTAAAAACAATAAACAGTATTTGCAGTAAATAACTTAAATAATGACTTTATCGATTAGCTCATGACTGTCAGTCTTTTGGAAATTTCTACGTTTACACGTGTACGTATCTCAAGAGCCTTTGAATTTAATGATAAAGTAAAAAAAAACTTGCTCTTTAATAACATATTCAAAAGCACTATCTGGTATCCGGCATACTATTTTTTTTGTGTTTACGTTTGATATAATCGACACTTGTAACATCAATATGAAATAAATTGACAATAATTTAACAACAACAAAAACATACAATAAATGGCGAAAATGCCAAAGATGGTCAAGATTTTTAAGGCAAAAAACCGTGAACTTCTGTTTAACGAAAAACTTCTTAAAATATATAAATTGCTAAGGTTATTCGATATATTGAAACACATAAAATTATTAGAAAAAATCTTTTTATTTAACGAGTATAATCCTACTAAAGCCCGCGATAAGAACAAAATACAAAAGGGTATCTGACATTAGTTGTTATACTTTAAGTTGAATTTTATACCGAGTTATTTGAATAATATAATAGAAAAGTGTATAGAAACACAGCAGAAATAGAAAAAATAATTTTACGTTAATTGGTAGACGATACTTATCAATGTTTACAATAAAAGGCCATTTCCCTGGATCTTTTAAGCAAATTTTGGGTACTTATTTCACATAAGCACAGGCAATCTTCTCTTCTGTTTTTATTTCATGCTTTTTCAGTGATGGATCTATGGCAAAAGCTGTCTGGTTCGGATCTCCCTTTCTTCAAGATTAGAAAGAATTCGACATTTGTTTTAGTCAATATGCATAATATAACTCTAAAAATTGAAAAAAGACAGTAATTTTTCTTCTGAAGATGCTGAATCCGTCGGTGGTTTGTCCCCAATCACAACCCACTCCTTTCTACGATTTCTGAGGGTAGGTCACAGCGGGTGGGGATAGACATCCTAGTCTTATTTTATCATTAATAGAGAAACAATTTTGTTTTGAATAATTTAAAATGCTCACATTTTCTTTTTTTGGATGAGATAGACCGTCCTTTAAAGGAATTTCTCGATAATTCTTCTTGCAGATATTATCACATAGTTTCGGGCCGTTGCTTAAGTCGGTGACATTCTATAAATAAGTTTAAGTACAGTAGAATATTAGTTGTTGCAAAGTTTTATTTCTGCACGACTCTAACTAGTTCCTTGTAGTTGTCCCCAGCATATGGAGCCAGTCGGTTGAAGTGGACTACTCTTGGTTTCCCATTGGGAGTACGTCTAATTCGGTAGATTACGTCGTTAATTCGTTTGACGACTTTACACGGGCCTTTCCATTCTTGTAGCAGCTTCGGCGAGAGACACCTTTGACGCTTCGGATTATAAAGCCACACCAAATCTCCTTCATGAAAAAAATTTCATCAGTGGCCTTAATGTCATATGCGTCCTTCATCCGGTCACTGGCTATCTGCATATGGGAATGAATATCGTCATGGATGTCGTCTAATCGTCTTCGAAGTTCACTGACGTAATCTTCTCCAGCCACGTCTTCGCCAGGTTTGCAACCGCGCCAATTCCAATATTGCTAGCGTCGATGTTCAGGATAAACTTTCTAGTTGGTAGGGGATAGCTCAACACAGATGTACAAGAGAGGGTTTTCTTAAGTTGTTCAAAAGCAGCTTGGCAGTCTTGCTCCCAACAAAATGGTCTACTCCCTTCTGTGAGTCGTGTCAAAGGCTTAGCAATTTTAGCAAGTCCAGAAACAAAACGTCTATAGTAGGTGCAGAGTCCAAGGAAGCCTCTGAATTGATGAACCTCAGCAGGTACAGGCCATTCTTGCACGGCCTGAATTTCTGTGGGCCGACTGAAACGCCGTCTCCAGATACTACATGTCCCAGGTAGTTGACGGTCTCTTGAAATAGTGGACATTTCTTGGGGTTTAGTTTTAGGTAGACATCACGAAGTCTTCGGAAAATTTCCTCCAAATTTTTAAGATAGTCGTTGAAGTCCTTTCCGACTACGATGGTGTCGTCGAGGTATACTAGGCAAGTCTTCCCAATTAAGCCAACCAAGACTGTTTCCATAAGTCGCTCAAAGGTGGCTGGTGCGTTGCACAGCCCGAACGGCATCACCTTGAACTGCCACAGCCCCGTTCCAATGGAAAACGCTGTCTTCTCTTTGGCATCCAGTATCCGCTCTTGAGATCTAAGGTGGAAAATATCGTCGACCCTGACAGTATATCCAGGCTGTCATCGATTCGTGGTAAGGGGTAGCTGTCTTTTTTCGTCACATTATTTAATTGGCGGTAATCCACACAGAAGCGTGTCGAGCCATCCTTCATCTTGACCAGAACTACCGGCGATGTCCAGGGGCTGGTAGATGGTTCTATTACCCCATCCCTTCGCATTTCACTTATGATATTCTTGGCCAATCGTAGTCTTTTGGGTCGCTGTTGGATGGGTTGTCCCTCGCCAGTATTTATTTTATGCATGACGACGTTGGTTCGCCCCTTCTTGCCGCCTTCTACCTCAAAGACATCTTGTAGTCATCACGTTGGCTCATATAACCGTCCTGCTTGCTTCCGTATCCAATAGAAACGAACACCGTTTCGTATTTGTATGTCCCGTAAGAAAAAGGCTATCAGCTCTATCTTGCATGGTTTTTGTCAGTGCAACTAGACCATGGGTTTCTTGCTCCGGGATCGACGTATGCCCCGCCGCGCCGACCCTGACCAGTTTTCCTGTACGCGGGGCTTATCTTCTTGAGAAGCAAATCTCTAACTCTTGCAGCTGCTTCTCACGTGGCCTAACTTTCCACAGTTCCAGCACCTGACTTGTTTGGGCTTCTTTTCTATTTTAGTCATTATTCGAATAAGCTGAATTTTTATAGTAATTTTTAATGGATTTAATGAATTAAATAATGCCTTATAAACTTAATAACACTTAACAACTAATTATAAATAAATCTTAAAGCTACTTGCCTAAATAATTATCAACTAGGGGCGTTGATAATGGCAGGGACTCTTATCAGGGCATTAGGGTGAGTGATAGCGGTAAACCGCTACACCCCCCTAACCCCTCGGACTCGCTGACTCGATCTTACTAACTTTTTGCTTACTGCCCCCATATCTCTCTGACTTGTTCTTTTATAATGACCCACATAGTGCTCTTTTACCCCCAAACGGAAAATCGCAAGTTGGTCACGGCACACTTTTGCCGTGCAATCATGTCGCTTTTCCGTGTGGCGGTTCCTTGTTACGTAAAATCGATACGTTGCATATCTAAGTTTAAACAAATGTAATTGATGAAATTAAAAACAATTAAAAAGAAAAATAATTTTGGAAAAATATGAGCACTATGTGACATCCCCCCTTCGCGGAAAAAATCGCGTCCCTGCGATTTCCACACTTCTTATATATAAATTTTACAGGGGTTTGAGATGTTACAATTCTAAAGTCCTTTTGGGCTGTAGACTGTCCCTGATATCTCTTTACGAGCCCTTTAATGTTTATACCACCAGACAACACTAACACTGAGCATCAACCTTTTCTTCACACCAGGTTTGTTGATCATTATGGCCTTGGACAGCAGACCGCCGCAAAACTTCTTCCTCTTCGCCAGAAGACTACCCCAACTCGACCATACCATTCGTGACATCCCTATTACCATTTTCATTTCCATTTTTTGTGGAAACCTTTTCCACCTGGTGTCGTCTCCATTTACATCCTCGAAATTAGGATACCAATTTATTTTATACTTGGCGAATACCTCGCTCGCCTTTCTCTTCTTGGAGTCTCCACGGATGTCGTCGATCCATACTTATGTTGTCCCATTTCCAGTCAGCTTCAATATTTATTACACTTATTGAGCGTCCCTTTTTTGGGTTCCTCGAAGACTGCCGGGACTCTGGACCTCTGGATTCCTCGACGATTGCTGGAGCTCCTGTTCCCAATACGTCCTAAGTCTGCTTTGGCAGACTATATATAATTACTTTGCTGCGGACGTTAACGGGAATTTTTCATTTTATAGGTTCCACTGGAACCCGACTCTCCTGGTCCCTAATTCCACTTTTTGACGACGGTGACGGTTCCTCGTAGTGCTCCTAGCACCAAACGCTTCTGGAACTCATTTGGCTTTCCATCATAACTCATTTGGCTGCGCATAGGGGATTTTAGTCACAGGTTACGGTTCGAGTTGTTATATGGGTGTCCCTGTTGAAATTCCATGCAGGGTGCTGCCTTCCCTGTTGGTGTGGATGGCTGTGTTTTTGACTGCTAATGTCCAAAAACTGTCCCATTATTTCGCTCAGCGTGGTCTGAGTTTTCTTATAATTCACCATGAAAAAAAACATTTTGTGGTATATAAATTCTTGTTAGCCCAAAATATATATATAATGCAAATTAATTTTTTTTTTTAAGATAAATTAGTTTTTAATTATACCTGTTAATTGAATATATATAACGTAATACGTAACATTGAAAAACACGTACCTACATGATTGAAAAAAAAAAATTTTAAATAGTAGCAATTTGTTTTGTAACATAATATTATACGATAAACAAAAATGTAACAAATAAAAATATGAACATTGCAACAATTGAATGCAGGTCAATTTTTAATTCTTAATCAGCATTAAGTCAATATTAATAACTTAATACTGCAAGATTGCAGATACACAGATATTCATGATATTGAAACATTTACTTTTTTAAAGATACATTTAAAACAAAAGTATGTTTACTTAAAAATTTCATTAAACTTAGAAAAATAATAAAATGTACTAATTTTACTAACAATCACCATAAAAATTCGCTTTATTCTTTAAATTCCTTGTTAACTTACTAAAAAAAATGAAATTCAACAGTATTTCAGTATTGCAAACGTAAACATTCTTAAAAAACAACGAACTGGCGTATAAATTCAATGTCAATGTTAAAAATTGCACTGATGTTACGTGTTGTACATATGAATATTAATTAGTAAGTTAAAAGAAAACAAAATTAACAACAGAATAAATTTTAAATTACAAAAATAATTTCTGCGAAAAGTAGCACCAAACGAAGCTCGGCAGCCTCCTTCATGTCACAAATAGCGTTGACATGCGGAGTAAAAAAAAATACAATTAAAATATCAAATTTAAATAAAGTAACAAAAACTGCCTGCTGCGAAAGGCACTACCGAACGAAGCTCGGCGCCTCCACCATGTAACGAATAAGCTGAATTTTTATGGTAATTTTTAATGGATTTAATGAATTAAATAATGCCTTATAAACTAAATAACACTTAACAACTAATTATAAATAAATCTTAAAACTACTTGACTAAATAATTATCAACTAGGGGCGTTGATAATGGCAGGGACTCTTATCAGGGCATTAGGGTGAGTGATAGCGGTAAACCGCTACACCCCCCTAACTCCTCGGACTCGCTGACTCGATCTTACTAACTTTTTGCTTACTGCCCCCATATCTCTCTGACTTGTTCTTTTATAATGACCCACATAGTGCTCTTTTACCCCCAAACGGAAAATCGCAAGTTGGTCACGGCACACTTTTGCCGTGCAATCATGTCGCTTTTCCGTGTGGCGGTTCCTTGTTACGTAAAATCGATACGTTGCATATCTAAGTTTAAACAAATGTAATTGATGAAATTAAAAACAATTAAAAAGAAAAATAATTTTGGAAAAATATGAGTACTATGTGACATCTTCGTCCCGACCGGCCGACTCTTATTTTAATTCCCGCACTCGACATTGTCGTTGCGACGCCTGTTTGACGACGTCGTATTCCAGTGCACGGGCCAATGTGTCTACCAAAGTCCTCGGCCGGTCCAGTCGGAGTCGCTGTTGTATTTCGTCGTCCTTTAGTCCGTCAATAAACGCGTCGACGGCCAATCTTTCCAGGGTATCGTCGGCCGTACCCGGATAGGCGAGCCGGACTAACCGTGCGATATCCGCCTCGTGTTCATGAAGACTTTCCCCTGTCTTCTGTCATCGGTTCTTTAGCTGCACATGGTACACAGCCGTCAGATGTGCAGCACCATCACGCAAAGCAAGGACAAGTGAAGAAGCTTTTTCTTCGAACGTCCATTTGTAAGCTATTGCAGCCACTTCGAATTGCGTCAAAAATGTGGTCCATGATGTTTTTCCGTCAAATGTAGGTAGCTTCATATGCACTTTGGATGAGATGATCTGTTCTTCTCTCACGTCGGGGATTTCTTTGCCGCCAACCACGCTATGCCTCTTTTCCGTGAGTTGGTGACTGGTCTCTCGTTTTTCCGAATTCAGAACCATTTCTTCCAGCTGGGCCAATATTTTGTCGAAAGTCCCCAGCGTTTTGTTTATTTCTTCTTGTTCAACCTTTACTCCTTTTAATTCTTCTCCTGTTTCTTCGAATTTTTCTAATTTTTCTTCCAGGACTTTTGATTTTTCCTTTAATTTATCTTTAAGATTCTTTTAATTTTCATATAATTTTCTTCCAGGACTTTTGAATTTTCCTTCAATTTACCTTCAAGTCTTTGATTTTCATATAATTTTTCTTCCAGATTCTGTGAATTTTAATTTAATTTTTCTTCTAGATTCTTTGAATTTTAATTTAGTTTCTTTTCCAATTCGTCCTCAAATTCATATGTGCTGGGTTCGAAGCCTTCTTGTAGCAAAGCCTCCTCGAGCCGCTTCTGTAAGATGTTCTTAGTACCAGACGTATCTTCGTCTCGCTCTTCAAGTTCGCTATTCAATTCGGTGACATTCAACTCGAACAAATTTTTCGGCATTTTTGTTTATTTTGTATTTTTATCTCACTTGAAAATTCTCTGGAGATCGATTGGCAGACCCCACACCTGACACCAATTGTAACGAATTTTCTAGTCAAAAATATTTATTTAAATCATTATTTATTTTACACTATTTATATAACACTTAACACTAACTTAGAACTACTATTTATATGAGAACAATTCTCTTATTTATATAACAACTTATTTATACGTCACTCTCACTCTTGTCTATCGCTTATAGTCTTGATTCGCGCACGGATGCTTTCTACTACTCTGTCTCCCGGCCCAAAGATGGTCACTTTAAATACACTTTCGAACTTTACAGATAATTTCTCAAAGAAATCCTGATTGCTCTCGGATGATGAATAATAATTAGAAAGCCGTCGATAATTCACAGAAATGATCGTCTTAGTTGTCTCTGGAGAAAGATTTATAGCTTGTAAGTCGATAATGATAAAAGAGCCGCGCACTGTGACTGCGCCGTAAACATGTTAGCGATAAGAAGTACATGCACACAAATCGTTATCACACACACGCACGGTATCACTGGATGCTACAATATGCTAAGTACTTCCTTTTATTTTTTTTGTTTTTTTCTTGTACTTAACCTTCCCTCCCTTTCCGTACCACTTTTTGCTAGTTGTAATAGGGTTAGACCATTACCATCTGCATTTATAATCTTTCTGAGTTCTTCTATCTCATTTTTCCCTGTTACTTCTTCTAATACATGCTCCATTGATTCACTCTTCTCTCTACATACTCTACACAATCTCTCACCTTCTTCCATCCAAAACTTATTCTCATTACACTCATTCCCCATTCTGAATCTAGCTATTATCTCTATACGTTTTCCTTCTCTTAGATACCCCGGCACCCCATCCCCTTGCATTCTTCCCATGTAAACTCCCTCATACTTTTCGCCTATCTTGATTCTCATATTTTTCTCAAATCCTCTTCTCTTACAATTTCATTACATCTTTTCCCCACCATCCTACTAACATTCAATCCTTTTCCTTTCCACTCCTCCATTTGTTCTTTACTTATTGCCATTTCTGTTAAAGCATTATCCCTTTCTACATCATATTTATTTTATTTCCCGATCCTCAATACATTTTTCCTCCATATCTCCTTTCTTAAGTCCCCTTCCGGTAATTCTCCAAATTTTTCATTATATTTTACAACCTTTCTTCTTGTATCTTCCACCATTTTCCCACATTTTGTTTCCCTTCATAAAATATAGTCCGGGGTATTTTTTTCTAAGCGCAACACCCATTTTATATACTTTTAATAAATATTTTATACTATTCTACACTCAGTTAGTAGTAGTTAGAGTGTTAAATAAATAATTTTGTGAAAGCATAGCCAAGTGTTTTATTATCCGATTATTATTCTATACTCTTTCCGTCCCCATATCTCGACCCCATAAAAAACTATACTTTTTACTAACGTTTTAAATAGCGCCACCCTTCTTTCCCAGTTATTTCAGCACAATCTTTGTCCTATTCCCTATATTCTCCCCAGCAATGCATTTGCCTTAATTGCTTGATTACTTATATATTTCAATAATGGCGCCGGTATGTGAAGACGAAGAAAGCGAGTCTTCCAACAAATCTCAAAAATATTTCAAAAAGTGTGAATTATGTGGCACACAAGTACGTTCTGTAGTAAAATGTGTAAGTTGCAACTATGGATTTCATACAAAGTGCTTCGATATATTGTCAAAAATGATAAATTTGGACAAAAACAACTGCACATGCAAAACGTGCCATGAAGAAGGAAATGCAAGAGTGGATAGCGATGAAAATCATAGCGATAACATCAAAACTATTAAACGTGAGTTAGATCTTTTATACAAACTAAATGAAGAGTTGCATACTAGTAAAAGTTGGAATTATATAGGGAAACGATAGGAGTTGCAAGGGTGGGAAAGAGGGTGAGCAAGGAACTTTGGATGGGAAAAGGTGTTAAGCAGGGATGCAAGATAAGTACACAGATATTTAACATATACCATATAATAATATATAAGTAATTTAGAGAAAATAATAAGAAAAGTAAATGAGGGGGGAATTGTGATAGGAAGGAAAAAGATATGGACAATCTCGTATGCGGATGATAATAGCGTAGTAGTACGTCTTTTATGTCCCAATCTGCCACAATTTTTAAAGAACGCTGCATATCCTACCGATACCCAACGCTCTGATCGATCCTGTGTAAACACGCCATTCTCTTGAAAGAATATAACGCAACTACAATGAAATGAGGGGTATTGGGTTTCGGGTGGGATCGATCATCTCGGGCGAAGCGCTTCGTATAATTAAAATTGAACTTCACTTAGGTAAGTTCGTTTAATTTTTTAATTATATTGGCGCTTCGCCCTCTATGATCGAACAGAGGTAGATGTTTAAAGGTAGTTGCGTTAACTATCCCAATCACCTAGTATAACATGTAAAATTATAGTTTATAATTTCATGTTAGGAAATGTATAAAATATGATATTTTAGAACAATCAACTAATGTAATTATGTAAACCAACGTAATATAAAAGAATGTCTTCTAGACATTTTATATAAAAAGAAAGGGCAAATCACTCAATAAATAACGTAGTATATAAGGAGATGACAAAAAAATTAGAAAAATACTTAAAGAAGAAATGCTTGCAGTTGAATGGTGAAAAACCCAAAATAATAGGTTTTGGTGAAGTAAGAGGTAGGAAAGGAAAAAAGAAAGAGGAATTAAGATGGAAGGGTAAGGTGATAGAAAGGGTTAAAAAATGCAATTACTAGGGGTACATGCTGACAGAAAACAACAAAGACAATTTGCATATAGAATAGAATAAAATAGAAATTTATTTCATCCAAGAGATCATGTTTACAATGATATAGGATACGTTGGAACATAACCTTAAAAAACTAAAAACTAAAAATAGTGAAAAGTTCCATTAATTAATATTCACTCCAAAACCCGGCACAGTCACAAAATCAAACTCTAGTCTGGTTACACCAAATTGAAAAACAAAAAATCATTAACATAATAAAAAGCATTTTTCAGTAGAATATTTTTAATAATAGTTATAAATTTGTTAAGATAAAGGTCCTGTATAAACGTGGGAAGCTTATTATATAATATACAGCTCCCATATAATATGGGTTTGACTTATATAATTCCATTCTGTGTATGTCGTATTGCAAGTTACTACCATATCTGGTAGGATACGAATGATTAACATTTTGAAATTTAAAGTAAGAAATATTTTTTTTGACAAATTGCAATATCTCCAATATATATGCTTGGCAAAGTTAATGTGTGTTTTAATAAAGTAAGTAAATTTTTTATTTTTGTAGATGATACGTTAATACCAGTTGTGATCCATGATTTATTTTTTAGTGTATTATTTTTTGTAATAAATTTAAAACTTAAGTCGTAATAGAATGTGAAAATGTTATGAAAGCAAGAAAATTTTACATTTATGTTACCATTTGTATTAAAAAGATCAGTCCAGGTCTCAGTTGCAAGATAACTAATAAATGTTGTAATACTTTTGTTTGAAAAGGATCTACTTCTGTAGAACTGTCTTGTGCTTTTATTTCCAAATAAAAATTTTATTTTTTGAGCAGTGATCAGATAGGCCATTATGTATTACAATTTTATCTGATAGGAAATCATTAAAATTTGTGAATATGTAGTCATTTGCACTTTTTGAATTAAAGGTAATTCGTGTAGGTTCATTTAAAACTTCTTTAAGACAAAATAAACTTGCTAAATCAATTATCTTTGTTTTGGAGCTATCATCACGTAAACAATCTATGTTTATATCCCCACATAGGATAATCTTATTAACCTAACTTGTATCTAGAGCTATCTGTAAACATTGTTCTAATTTCTCACAAAAAAGATCAAGACAACTATCAGTGCTCCTATAGACGCATAATACACGTACAAATTCATTGAATCTTTTTATACCAAATGCTGTACATTCAAAAACTTTATCAGCATTAAATTGAGAACATTCATTTACCATGTCAAAGTCCAAAAAATTCTTAAGCAATATTAGAACACCACCGTGTAAAAATTCTTTTCTGCACCAGTAATTACCCACCCGAAAGTCCGCCACATTCACAAAATCCACCTCTAAGTTATTACACCAAGTTTCAATTAGGAACTCTAACATATACGTTTCGACCTCTCGGTCATTATCAAAGAGGATTACAAGAATACTAGTTTGTGCAGTGATAGGACAAATAATTTATACCTAGGGAAATTTTAATTTAAATTTACGATACTACATGTCCAAAATAATGGCAAGAAATTAAATTTTTTAGAAAAATTAGAAATTCAGAAATCATTAAGTTCAAATGTACACATTACTTTAAATGACCAAATTGAAGGGTATAATAGCCTACTATTTCGTGTTCTTGGAATTAATGCTGGGAATTTCACCACTTAAAATTTCCTTAGGTATAAATTATTTGTCCTATCACTGCACCAACTAGTATTCTTGTAATCCTCTTTGATAATGACCGAGAGGTCGAAACGTATATGTTAGAGTTACTGATAAAAAATTGTGTGAATTTTTGAATTTTATTATAACAATGTTTCATAACGAACCTACCGCAAATTCTATCCAAGTTATTAAAAACACCAAGTTTCTGTTGCACACAATATATCTGCATTTTCTTCTTCTAAAAATACTTCCAAAGTGTCTAATTTGTTTTTTATGCATTGCATATTTTGGTGTGTTACTGTCAAAAACCCTTTCTCTATACCATGATTTGTTTTGAGTTGCTATTTGTCTAGATATTCTATTCTGGATTTTATTAAATTTCTGTATTTTAAGAATTGAATAGATGAAGCGTTTAATGATTGTAACTCCATAATAAGTAAAACACACAACGTATAGTTACAAAAACTTTTATTAAACACAATATATATTTCAGCACACTGTGCCTTCTTCAGGTGTAGAAGTAATATAAACTAAACCTAAAACAATTTGACTTATATACTAAACTTATTAGCTAAAGAGAGAGAGAGGAGTTAACAAACATAGCTTAAATATTTAATAGAGGGGAATTTACAACGTCTAATCTATTCTTCTTAATAATTTGGCTATACAATAATTGTGAAGGCCTCTGTTGGTTGATTTGAGAGGTACTCTCATTCGAAATTTCAGTTCTCTTTACAGATGTTTGTATTTTTCCATAATTTTGATCAACTTCACTAAGTCTCAATTTTAGCAACGTATCTTATATCATTGTAAACATGATCTCTTGGATGAAATAAATTTCTATTTTATTCTATTCTATATGCAAATTGTCCTTGTTGTTTTCTGTCAGCATGAAAGTTTGCATTTTTTAACCCTTTCTATCACCTTACCCTTCCATCTTAATTCCTCTTTCTTTTTTCCTTTCCTACCTCTTACTTCACCAAAACCTATTATTTTGGGTTTTTCACCATTCAACTGCAAGCATTTCTTTAAGTATTTTTCTAATTTTTTTGTCATCTCCTTATATACGCTGTATCATCCGCATACGAGATTGTCCATATCTTTTTCCTTCCTATCAAAAGTTCCCCCCTCATTTACTTTTCTTATTATTTGCTCTAAATTACTTATATATTATTATATGGTATATGTTAAATATCTGTGTACTTATCTTGCATCCCTGCCTAACACCTTTTCCCATCCAAAGTTCCTTGCTCACCCTCTTTCCCATCCCTTGCAACTCCTATCGTTTCCCTATATAATTCCATTATTCTCCCTATCAAATCCTCCTCTATCTTACTTTTCTTTAACATTCTCTCTATTTCCTTCCTGTCTACCGAATCATAGGCTATCTTCAGATTTACTACCGTCATGTATACCTTTTGTTTTCTGTCTATATGTGATTGTATTACATTTTTTAACATGTATACTGCATCAATTGTTCCCCTTCCCTCCCTGAACCCAAATTGTGTCTCGCTTAATACCTTATTTTTAATCATTTGTTCTTTTAACATATTCTTTATTATTTCCGTGTATATTTTGTATCCCGTGCCCATTAATGTAATTCCCCTGTAATTTGTTGTGTTTTCCCTATTTCCCCTTTTAAAAATTGGCACTATCGCTTCACATTTCCACTCTCTTGGTATCTCATTTTTATACCATATATTTGTAACTTTTTTTTTTCAATTACTATCATTGCGTAAATCCACGCTTCCCCAGACTGACAAAATACTAAGTAGATAATTTATCAATACCATATAACGTAGGTGTCTGTTTCTTTTTCTATGTGTCTTATATTTTTACTGTGCACTTTATATTTTTTATCTGGATACATTAAAGATTAATTTGATATCATTTACAAATAGTTAGATGATGTTCTGAAGTTAAATACTTGGTGTTTATGTTTTGTATCTAGAAATACTGATACGAATCAAAAAATGCAGCTTTACAATAATGAAAAATATTTTATAAATTAATTTAGTGCTTTTATAAAATATAAAAAATACTAACTTGGGCTAATGGCCACTACAGGGCCCAAATAATGCTGCAAATATCTTTAAACACATAAACTAATTTTTACGAGCACGTGGAGTAGAAGGTATACCCACTGTACATATTATTTTATGATACATGTTTTATACAGGTATTGTTCTACTTCAACTCAAAATTATCTGCATCTGATAAACAAAAGTCGTGCGAATTAAAACGCTAAATTGTAAATGAATTGATTTCATCTTTTAAGTGTGGGTAGATGATATTGACAAAAAGGGTTTACTTCAAAATATAATTTTACATTGATAAATGCAGTCTAACATGTCGGTACTGTGGTGCGCTTTGTTCCTTGTGTTTGGATTTATTTCCAATTATGCACCTGTGGTCAACGCGGAAGTAGGTGAGTAATAATTATTAATTAAATTAAGTGCAAGACGCCGTCATTATCTAAATTATTTTTTTTTATTATCTCTTCATTTTATTTTTTTACTGATACTTTTTTTTTTTCTAAACGCAGTTTCGAAATATTTTCAAAAAAATTTTTGATTCGTGACAATTGTTTCATTGCAATCGCTTGCGAAACAATTTTAACGAACAATAAAATTTTGTGAACATCGTCCGAATTGTGTTTTGTTAATTATGGCAGATTTTCGTTTAATAAAGGAGGAAACTATTTCATTTCAGAACTATGTTAGGTAAAAGACAACAAAATTCATACTTAGATGATGACTCGAATTGGTTCAAAAGTGTTTCAGTTTTAAAAATGTCTGAAGATTTTAATTGAACTTCGTTAAATATTTAAATGATTGTAACTTGCAATCCAATGAATTTATAAAAATAATATATATATATAATAATAATCACAATATGCATAAACAGTTTAGTTAATAAAAATAATTTACCGAAAATATTTCTTTTCTGTTAGTGCTTTTTAACTTTTACTCGTCTATGCAAAGGGTTGTGAATGTAACAGTGAAATGTAAAACTCGATTGTAACGCACTCGAGAGGACCTTAAAACTCGATAGGGTTTATCAAAAGTTTATTAAAAGCAGAATTTGATACATTTACTTACAGTTTCTTTATTTTTATTAATTCTTCAAAAAAAGAACATTAGAGTTTTTTAACTTAAATTTATCAATCAAACTGTATAGATTAGGAATGGTAAACTACTGATAATAGGTTATGTAGACAGCTTGTAAAGGTTTATCGGTATTATTGATGGTGTTATTGATAGTAAGACAAAAGATTACAGCAAATTTAAAAAATCAAATTAGAATCTCAAGCAGTTCATCACACTTAACTCCTTGTTTTTGACTTATAAAGTTACTCTGATAATACCTATAGTTGCTATATCGATAGTTTTACATCATTAATCTAATGACTAATTAAGGATTTCGACAAGCAAAATATTTTAAAACTGTATAAAGCACTTGAAGTACTGAACAGTGTAAATTATGAAGGAATAAGTAGCAATATCAAACATTTTAGTAAAAATATGAGATAATCTCAATAGAGGTTGCGTAAATATTGAATTGTGACGTCACTTTTTAATATTACCATGAGGTGATACCAGAAAGAGAAATATAGAAATTTCAGAACATTTTCGAAAATATTCATATTTATTTATTTATTTAATTATCATTTACAGGTCCTTACAAAAAAAAACGTACATAACAAACATAAGTAAAGTAGCATTTGGAAATAGATACAATATGAATATTATGAATAATATCATCTTCATTAAAAAGTTTGCAATTTCTATAAATCAATAAGTTGTTAACAGGAGATAAATTTCAGATTGGTAGGGAAAATTGCAATGTCCTTCTTAAAATATGACAAGTCACCTTAAATCGGATTAGTTCTAATAGTAGCAATCAATAGGTGAATGTAATAACTTAAATAAAAACAATGCATCAAGATATTGTCTAAACAAACTAGAACAGGTGTTTAAGGATCTGGTAATTGAGACATAATCATGATCATATTGTGACAGATGTGTCATTCTGACGTTGACAAGCGCCGACTGCGAAAATTGTGTGGAAGTAACATATGACGCGTTCCAGAAAGTACGAGAGTTGCTGGACGTTTCGAGAGTTGCCTAGAAACGTCCATAATATTATATAAGGAACAGCGTTGGACAGTTTGACAGTATTTGATAGAAGAGAGTGACAGAGATAAGTTCGGAGAGAAGAAAAGCGATTGACAAGCGAAATAGATATTGAGTTATTGTAGTTATTGAGATAGTTATTGAATCGTTGTTGTGTTCGAGTTAATTTAATAAAAGTGTTGAAAGAAAAATACGTGATTTTGTAAATTACGTAACAATTGGTGTCAGGAGTAAGGATTTATGCCAGTAACAAGAAGTCAAGCGGCAAAAATGGAGGAGCAAATGAAATTTTTGATGGAAATGCTTAAAGAAATGAAGGCAGGCCAGGAAGAAATGAAGGCAGGCCAGAAAGAAATGAAGCAAGAAATGAAGGCAGGCCAGGAAGAAATGAAGGCAAGCCAGGAAGAAATGAAGGAAGAAATGAAGGCAGGCCAGAAAGAAATGAAGGAAGAAATTAAAGCATGTCAAGAAGAAATTAAGGCATGTCAAGAGAAATTAATAGAAGATATGAGAACAATGAAAATTGAGCAAGAAGGATTGAAAGAACAGTTAAAAGAAGTAAGAGTAGAAGTTCAAGACGTTCAAGAAGAGTTGAAGGAGGTAAGAGTAGATGTTCAAGAAGAAATAAAGGAAGTAAGAGTAGAAGTTCAAGAAGAGTTAAAGGCCGTACACAAAAAGTTTCAAAAAGAGTTAGACGATATGAAGACCAATCTGAACGTTCAAGAGTACCCAAAACTAAACAAAAGCGAAGAAGGAAGTGTAAGAATGTCGAGGATAAAACCACCAACATTCGATGGGAAGGTCTCTTGGTCAGTGTATCTTAAACAATTCGACGCTGCTGCCAAAGCAAATGAATGGAATGAAATGGAAAAAGCCACTGCCCTGATCATAGCGCTACGTGGGGAAGCTCTCGACGTTATGCAAGGTATACCAGAAATGCAACAAAACGATTTTAAAATTCTGGTGGACCGATTGGAGATGCGCTACGGTGATAAACATCTACAATAAATGTATCAGGCTCAATTAAAAAGTCGATATCAACGTAGCAGTGAAAGCCTTCAACAATTCGAAGCGGACGTCGAAAGGCTTGTGCGGTTGGCTTATCCTAGTGCCCCTCAAGACTTTACAGACCAGCTGTCCACCCAAATGTTTGTCGATGGAGTGCGAGATGTCGAAATACAGCAAACTCTGCGCATGTCTCGACATAAAACTGCAGGCGAAGCATTGTCGCATGCGCTGGAATATGAAGCAGCCAAACAAGCATCCAAAGGACATGTTAGAATTCGGCAGGCTGGATTGAATTTTGAAGAAGATGGCGAGATTTTTCGGCAAGAAATGGTAAAAATAGCTAAAGAAGTCATGTCTTCAAAACCGAAAGAAGAGATGAGTGAGCGCCCACGCTGTTGGACTTGCGACAAACAGGGGCATCTTTCACGCGATTTTGTCAAGAGAAAACGAGAAGTTACATGTTGGAATTGTGGACGTAGGGGGCACTTGAGCAGCGGCTGTCCATCAGGAAGAAGACAGGCGTCAGCCGCCGAAGAAAACTAGCAGGGAAACTAAGAATAGCCGGCCTTACGGGGCGAAAGCCGGCTTTGCGTCCCCAAGCCCCAATCATCATCTCCGTATCGAAAACAACCACTGGTAATTCACTTACTGTGGATGGTTTCGTGGACGGCAGGAAATTAAAACTGATAGTGGATACCGGCGCATCAAGAACGATAGTTAACCCTCGAATAATAGGTAAATGGAGGATTCGACCGCTAACCATAAATGCTGTCTTAACAACTGCGACAGGGGAAACAACATCGTTTCATGGAGAATGCGAAGTGGTGATCGGTCTTGGAGACGCAAGCCTGTACCAACAAGTGCTGGTGGCCGATATCACCGACGACATCATTTTGGGACTCGACTACATGGAGAGACACCGAATCCAGCTAGACATGGGCACAAAATGTTTACGAATAGGAGATCAAGAACTGCCACTACAAAGAAATGGGACTGATCACTACGGGTCGTCGTTGCTGAAGATCAAGTTTTACCCGGACACTCCGAAGCTGTTGCCCGAATTACAATAGAGGACAATGTCCCTTATGAAATCACTGGAGTCATAGAGCAAGACAACGAAGATTTGAGGCAGAAGGCTATTCTTGTCGGAAGAACTGTGGTACAAACCGGCTCGACCACGATTCCAGTCAGAGTTGCCAATCTGAAAGGCTTTGAACAATAACTTACGAAAGGAACACCAATAGGGCCATTAGAACCACTCACCACCATCAATCATTTGGACCAAATTAGAGAACAGAGGGTAGAAAACAAGAAGCTGCCAGAAGCATTACAAGAATTAATCAACAAGGCAACTGAACATCTAACTGAAGATGAAACTGTAAAGCTAGAACACCTTATCCGAAGTTATAAGAACGTCTTTGCGATTGATGACACCGATTATGGAAGAACCAGTTTAGCCTACCACCAAATCAACACAGGAAATGCAAGACCTATTAAACAACTACCCAGACGAGTACCATGGGCCAAACGAGAAGAAGTCGATTCACTGATCAAAGACATGCGCGAGAAAGGGATAATAGAACCATCGAAAAGTCCATGGACTTCCCCTATCGTTTTGGTACGCAAGAAGGACGGATCAACGAGATTCTGTGTTGATTATCGACGATTAAACGAAGTAACACATAAAGACAGCTATCCTTTGCCACGAATCGATGATACGTTAGATTGTCTGTCGAGCGAAATTAAATGGTTCTCGACGTTGGACCTTAAGAGCGGATATTAGCAAGTCGAAGTACATCCTGAAGACAAAGAAAAGACTGCGTTTACTACTGGGAACGGTCTTTGGCAATTCCATGTAATGCCCTTTGGCCTATGCAACGCACCAGCTACTTTTGAAAGATTAATGGAGACCATTTTACAAGGACTGAATTGGGAAATCTGCTTGGTCTATTTGGATGACGTCATTGTGTTTGGGCGAACGTTTGAAGACCATCTCGCTAATCTGAGAAAAGTACTTCAGAAATTCACAGCGGCAAAGCTAAAATTAAATCCCAAAAAGTGTGCGTTGTTTAGAAGAGAAGTGAAATACCTGGGCCATGTCATATCAAGTAAAGGCGTTGGTACAGATCCTGACAAGACCGAGGCAGTTTGCAATTGGCCGCAACCAACGAATCAGCATGAACTGAGGAGTTTCTTGGGACTATGTTCGTACTATAGAAGATTCGTGAAGGGATTTGCGGATGTGGCTCGCCCCTTGCACACACTTACCGAGAATGGAGTGCCTTTTGACTGGACGAACACCTGTCAAGAAGCTTTTCAAGTTCTTAAAAATAAGTTGTCTAACACCCCGATTTTGACTTATCCCGAATTTGGAAAACCATTCATAGTCGACACCGATGCGAGCAATGTGGGTATTGGAGGGGTTCTTTCCCAAGTTCAAGACGGTAAAGAAAGAGTAATCGCATACTTTAGCAAGACACTGTCAAAGCCCGAGAAGAACTATTGTGTGACCCGCCGAGAACTATTGGCCGCGGTAAAAACTATAGAACATTTCCACAAATATCTATATGGGCGAGAATTCCTGCTGAGAACTGACCACTCTTCTCTTAAATGGTTGCTGCAATTCCGAAACCCTGAAGGACAGGTGGCCAGATGGTTACAGCGTTTACAAGAGTACAATTTCAAAATTGAACATCGGCCAGGAAAACACCATGGTAATGCCGACGCCTTATCAAGACGACCATGACCACGGAATTGCAAACATTGTTCTTCTGTGGAACGAAAAGAAGGGTTAGAACAAGTTCCATGCCTACATACCACCGTGGAGAGACAAGAGAATTGGGAAGACACAGTGTTGATGGAGGAACAGCGAACCGATGATGACCTAGGACCGATCATGAAATGGAAGGAGGCAGGAGAATCTCGACCAACGTGGGCGGACGTAAGCCCCCTGAGTACCACTACGAAATGTTATTGGGCCCAATGGGATTCACTAAAGCTCGAAAATGGAGTCCTTAAAAGAATCTGGGAAAGTCCAGACGGGACCAAGAAGCGCCTACAAGTTGTGTTGCCCAAGAAAAAGACGAAAGAAGTAAAAAAAGAGCTGCATGCTGGGACTGGAGGTGGACATTTTGGAGTGAAGAAGACATTAGAGAAAATACGTGAACGGTATTACTGGGTGAACGCTAGATTGGATGTGGAAGACTGGTGTAGAAAATGCGAAGTATGTGCTTCCAACAAAGGTCCGAGAACCAGGACACGAGGAAAGATGCACCAGTATAACGTCGGAGCACCATTCGAAAGAATAGCCATGGATATCGCTTGTCCCTTTCCCCGAACTGAAGATGGCAACCGCTACATCCTCGTTGTGATGGATTACTTCAGCAAGTGGCCGGAAGCCTATGCAATCTCCAACCAGGATGCAACCACCGTGGCGGAGGTAATAATAAACAACTGGATCAGCCCATATGGAGTTCCTATGGAGATTCACACTGACCAGGGCCGAAATTTTGAATCAGAAATATTCCAACGAGTATGTGAATTGATGGGAATAAGGAAAACTAGAACGACTCCGCTGCATCCTCGGTCTGATGGCATGGTAGAGCGATTTAATGCGACTATAGAAAACAACCTGAGGATGTTCGTAAACGATCATCAGACCGACTGGGATCGCCACATTCCCTTATTCCTTCTGGCCTATAGGACATCCATACACGAGACCGACGGACAGACACCTTCCTGCGTGCTATTCGGCAAAGAACTGAGACTACCTGCTGATCTGATGTTTGGCCGACCTGAAGATTCTTCGCTGTCCACGGACGATTATCTGTCTAAACAACGCGAGCGGCTTAACACCATCCATAAAGTCGTCAGAACAAGAATAAAATTCGAAAGTGACCGGATGAAGACCAGCTACGATCAGCGAGCGAATTCCACTGGATTCAGGGAGGGCGACCGTTGTACACCTCGACCGGTTGGCTCCATACACAGTGGAAGAAACTGATCGGGACGATCAGCGCTAGAGGGGGGGCAGTGTGACAGATGTGTCATTCTGACGTTGACAAGCGCCGACTGCGAAAATTGTGTGGAAGTAACATATGACGCGTTCCAGAAAGTACGAGAGTTGCTGGACGTTTCGAGAGTTGCCTAGAAACGTCCATAATATTATATAAGGAACAGCGTTGGACAGTTTGACAGTATTTGATAGAAGAGAGTGACAGAGATAAGTTCGAAGAGAAGAAAAGCGATTGACAAGCGAAATAGATATTGATTTATTGTTGTTATTGAGATAGTTATTGAATCGTTGTTGTGTTCGAGTTAATTTAATAAAAGTGTTGAAAGAAAAATACGTGATTTTGTAAATTACGTAACAATATCTTTTCATCACATTACTTGTCTTACGTGAAATAAACCGCAAAATGCTGAATAGATTCTATGTTATTTAAATCTTGTAATCTTACAGGATTCTAAATTACAGATTCATAAATTAATAGAGATCTTAGTAATGTATTAGGTACTTATAGAACTATCAACGTTTTAACAATACGAAAACCTTTAGTTACTCTAAAAAGAAAATACTTTATACCTATATACCTATAGAGATATTATTCTGCCCGTTACTTTTTTTTATATAAAACTAGTTTTAACTTGGAACATTGTTACTGATTCAGCCTTAATTTAGGATAACTCGATCTTTCATTTGAAGTTGGAGACTACTTTATCTTGAAACTGTTTTGAACTGAAATTTATTTTGGACCAGGACTTCTAAATTCTAGTTGTAGCAAAGGCATTCAGAATAAAAAAAATTTAAGTAGTAAAAGCCCGAGCTAACTAAAAATTAGTATTCACGATAACTTTCTAAATTTGTTTAAGGTGGTATCAGTTTACTAATTGGAAAGATCCACTTAGCATATTTTACATTTACAACCAGTTGCACAATAAATAAGTTTAAAACTGTTCAGGATGTTTATTGACAACTTTCTGGACGACCAAAAATATCAATGAACTTTATTAGTTTAGAAAGTTATTGCAAAACAAGAAAAGAAAAATGTGTATGCCATGAGAGTGGCATCCGCAAATTAAGTGCCCATAACATAACATAACGATGTTTGATTAAAATTTCGAGACAAAATATAGTTTTCTTTTTGCAAAAAAAGACGTGTTTTAAAAAGCTCTGCACGGTAAAAGTTACAAACTGACCCATATTTTCCGAACGGATACAGTCAAATATAGTTTAACTCTTGAGCTTTTAGAAGTTAAACAAACGTTGATATAAAACAAATAAGTAGGTGTTTTTGCACTCAACTCGAGGCGTGCGTAGTGCTTCAATTAATGGTGCTTGGTTCTCGAAATAAAGCCATTTTCGAGGACAAAAATTCCAATTTTGTATAACAATATTTGTGTAACTTTTGAACAGCTCAAGATGCTGATAATGAAGTTCAATGTGCTTTAATTATCTTTTGTGAATCGAAATGTCGAAATCGGTTGATAGTTCTTTCCGGGTTTATAGGCTCTTCTTCCAGGAAATCCAACGTAGGTATTCTGTATTCAAAATGCGCTCTTTTTATCTGTTTAAACGAATTTTAAATAAAGTTTTAAATAAGCGGACTATGGTACTGCAAAGTGATATCCGTTTTAATAATATCGATATTCTAATTTTTAGTAAAAAAAAAAAATGCAGGAAATCCAACACAGCTGTTCTGTGCTTCAAACTGCACTCCTTCTAACTGTACATAGGTAAATCAATTTTAAATTAAATTTCAAACAAATGAGGTATGGTACTGCAGGTTTAAGTCTCGTTTTATAAAATAGGTATAAACTCGGAATTTTGGGATTTTTTTCTAATTTTAAAATTCTTTTTTAACGCTTAGTTTTGATATTTCCAAAAATGGTAAAACTATGGTATTGTAATAATGTGATGCCTGTAATTAGGATATTAGCAGACTTTCAGATTGTTGGACGGGAATTTCAATTGATGTTTAATGTGCCTTAAAATTTTTTAAATAAAATAAAACTTGCAATAATGTAGCTATAGTACAGGAAAGTTACATCTGTTTTTAAGAAACCTGTAGAAAATCAGATTTTGAGGAATTTCTCTAGGAAATGGGCAAAAATGGATTTAGTTTCATTTACAACGTTACTTTAATGAAGAAATTGGTTGATTCCATATTCGATTAGTTCTTTTTATTCTCTGCATCTCCAAACTTTTACCCTTACTTAAAAATTTCTCCAGAGTATTGTTTAAGAATTTGGCCCATTTTAAATGTTCAACTTAACGCCTTGTGCCTTCACGAGTCCGCCTTCACCTAAACACACTTAAATGATGCCCTAATACAGGCCCACCCTATCTCCCAACTTATAATATTCGAGGATGTCTCTCATATACTTTATAAACTTTTTTTGTGAAAATACCTATAATACAAAACAGGTGCATTCTATAAATTCAGAAAGGTGTATTACGTCTCTCCTAAACTATTTTATTACGTCAACTTCCGCAATTTCAACGAGATATTGTTTTTCTTCTAATTATCTTTTAAAAGTATACTATATTTTTTTCTAGATCCGTTATCCAAAACAACTTTCAAATACTACTTGAACGAATACGCCTATCAGAAGTCAAAGTCACAATTTAAAGTTTTAAACAGCGAACTGATACCAACGAGTAGCTCCAGCACATGTAATTTGTGCAATGTGGGAGCTGCAGCATTTTTGCAGTTAAGAAGAGTTGGGGTTAGAAGAAGCGTTTTTGCGAGTGTAGCAAAATTTGTGTGTAAAGTTGCTGGAGTAGACAAGGATGTCTGTGATGGGGCTGTTGAATTGCACGTAGTAAGTAATCCCTATTTACTAATTTAACTTTTATGATAATGTAACAATTTAAAATAATGAAATAGATAAAATAAAATAAAAATATTTTGTACAGGTGGTTTATCAGTTATCACCTTTTGGACGTGGAGTGTTGCACCTAGAGTACCTCGAGTGTCATAACTCGTTTTAGATTTTTAAACGTTTTAAGTTTTAGTGCATATCAACTTGATAAAGCTCTTTGTTTCTCTTTGATGAATTGACTTTTCTTCTATTGGCTTAAGGTGCTCTAGTCCTTAGAATCATACTTAAGAGAACCTCGTCTTTATAAAATTAACTTTAATTTAAAAATTAGTGGAGTAACTACCAATAGACTAGACAGAGACAAGTTATTTGGGTCCTTGTGGCGTCAAAGACCTCCTAAAATATTTTTTAGTATCAACAATTTGACTAATAAGGTTATGTGAGACCCTCGTTTTTGAAAATATTTTACCTACTTAGTTTACATACAGGATGAATGGCTGAAAACGAGCTACAGCTCTTTGTATAGAAAATTTCAAATTTCGGAAAATCGATTGAATAGGTCAACTTAATTTTGAAGGGGATATCTTTTAATACAGAAATGGCGATAATATAATTTCCTCTCTCTTCACAGCTAATACAACCCTTAAAATTTAAATAAGGAAAATGGATCGTGCGAGACATCATTCGAAATGTTTATTTTTTCTAGTACAACACAAAAATAATTGGAAAATTATAAGTACCTATTTTTTATAATAGTCAACTTCAATGATTACCCTACTTCTCAATTTACTTAAAGTAAAAATTCTTTCTAAAAAAGAATATTAGAAAAAGGAGTGCCTTTCTTCACCGAGCTTCTCACCACCATTTAAGCTCTCCACTTATTATTACAATTAGCCGTTACATTTTTTTTGCTATCACTTATTTAAACATTTTTTATCAACAGGACCTTTTACTTTACATTATCGACAATACTCCAAACTTGGAAGCAGCCAGATTTTGTGCAGTATACCTACAAAATTCAGGTTGTGAACAACCCGATGGCTATGATTGGACTGTAGACATTCCTTCAGGAGAATCAGTTCCTATAGAGGTGAACTCCTTAAAATTGTACCTTTCAAAAAAATACAATAAACCATAAATTCGATTTTTCTTAAAGGTAAATGAGACATCTTCCAAGCCACTCAAAATAGTTCATATAAGTGACATACATTACGAACCTGAATATGTTGTTGGTAGTTTAGCTGATTGTAAACAACCGGTATGTTGCGTTAATGCGAGTGGGTTTCCTGAAAATGGAGAAGGGACTGCAGCGGGAATTTATGGAATGTATGGAGACTGTGATACTCCCTGGGTTACTGTTTTAAGCACTTTTGAAAATATTGCAAAAAATCATGTTAGTATTTACTTAATAGCGTTTTTGATACATTCCAAAATACTGCAAAACACTAGATATTAGTATTTTTTGCTAGCTAATCGATTTTCACTTTTTTTTTGTTTTTATTTATAATGGTAATATCAATTAAAAACAATTTTTTAAGCGAAGCTTCTCCTCTGCGTTTTATTTTCTACTAACTGTTGAACATGTTTTACAAAAATCAATTTCTTTAAAAATTAATAACTACTAATTTTAATTTGTAAATATTTTTAATTGATGGAAATAAACAAAACTTTATTTTTATTAGCCTGATGTCGACCTTATATACTATACGGGAGATACGATACATCATCAAGTATGGAATACTTCTATAGAATCCAATACCAAAGATCTTAATCAAATATTATTGCAACTTAACGAAAGTTTTCCTAACATCCCAGTTATTCCCATTATTGGAAATCACGAACCTAGTCCAGTAAATGCGTAAGTGATAATAAGCAAATGTTCATATAACTACTCACCCTGTGTATGTATATATCTATAGGTATAAAATATTAACTTACCCTGTTCATAAAAACTTGTGCAAGGAAGAAATTTCCGTTATGAAAGAAAAGGTTTCAGATATCATTATTTATTTTTCGGTACAGTCCTGAGCAATTTAAAAAAATAGTTGTTTTAATTTGATAACATAAATTTAATAAATTTTGACAGATTCGCACCTCCTACTATTGTACAAACAAATATATCAACCAACTGGTTGTATGAAGTATTTGCTAACGATTTGCAAGATTGGTTTCCTTCCACAGTCCTCGAAACCATAAGAAAGGGTGGTTACTTCACGGTAAAGATTAGGGATAATCTCAGAATAATTGGTCTAAATAATAATCTATGCGTTAACGAAAATTGGTATTAATTTCTAAATTTTAATGTTGATAAAAAAGTTTTAATCGGCATGATTTAAGGTGGTTGTTATATCAAGATTGGTACAAAGATCCCGCTGATCAGTTACAATGGTTAGTTCAAGTGCTGTTGGAAGCTGAAAAGAACAACGAATTCGTTCATATTCTTTCTCATGTTCCGTCTTCAAACGGTGATTGTTTACAGGCTTTGGGGAAGAGAGTACAGAAGAATTGTTGAAAGGTAAATTTAATTTTTTGGTTATTTATTATTATGTTTGTATCAAAATATTATTCCTATAAATAACAGTATCAAATTTTCTGAATATGAATACAGGAGCCTAAAACAGTAAAAGAGTATCATATCTAATCACGTATTTTTGAATTCTTGATGATCATTGTGGATCATGGAGGCGTCAAAAGCGTTCGAGATTTCGTCTTCTATTACAAAGGATATCTACAGAAACTTCACGTTGTTGTAGGATCTCCAACGCTAGTTCATAACTGTGATAAAAAACAAGACACTTTTGATGCCTCCATGATCCACCATAGAGATTTAATCAGGAATAACAACCACAATTTTCGTTATTGTAGATTCAGATATACAATCAGTGGTCAATTCAACGGTCATAGTCACAGAGACGACTATACACTTTACTTCTCCAAAAATACTTCTGAAGTAATTGGGTCGAGTTTTAATGGAGGAAGTGTACAACCTGGCGTTAACCCTAATTACATCGTGTATCAAGTTGATCCAGCAAATTATGTAAGATACAATTTTAAAAATCTAGTATACAAGTCAAGACTTGTAGATTTATGGTTTTTTATAGGAATATTTTGAATATCTTGAACTTAACGCTTCGTACTACTACAGGGTGGTCCAAGAGTTTGTTAACATTTAAACAGGCTATCGAAAACACACAAGATACAATAGTGAAGAATGTTTTTTTTTGAGATAAGAAAAAATCGTTTCTTTCGATTAATCAATAATGCTTAGTATAAAATTTATTTTTACTTTACATAGATAAATATTTCTATGAAAAAAATTTGATTAAAAACGAACTAAGCAGTTTTCAATAGTTGAGAAGAAAAAAATATATTTTTTCGCACCTTTCCCACCCTTTCACGGCTAAACAAAGTGATTTGCTAAATACAGTGTGGCTCAGAACGTATGCAATAACCTCATTGGGCTAATAAATTAAAAAAAATTCAAATAGTTGTTCCATATTTTAATGCAACATCCTCTGGATCAGCTAAATTTAATTTGATATACAGGGTATTGAAAAATTGTAAAAATAAGAATTAGTTTAAATAGCAGCACCCTTAAATATTCGTCCAATCGAAAAAAATATAGCAGAAAGTTGTTTAGAATCCCAAAATATGGGGTTATGTAAAAAATCGCGGCGATATTCAGATGTTTGTTATTTTTCAATTTCTCAACACTCTGTATAGCAAATTAAATTTGGCTGATCCAGAGGATGTTGCATTAAAGTCTGAATCAACTTTTATTTGAAAAGTTTAATTTAACTTATAGTTTCACTACAATGAGCATAATGTGTACTTTTTGGGCCACACTGTAGATAAGTGCGGTTAAATCAAATTATTTTTATCCCAGTAACACGGAGTTTTGAAACACCCTGTATGATCGATTAACAAAGTGGTTTGCATTCTCTTGCGTATATTTTTTTCATTCTTTCAGAGATGTTGAGTTGCTACTAAAAATTTAACTTAATATGTATGTACCTTTTGGATATGACCATTTCATCAAAATCACGAAAAGGCTAGCTCGATTTCCGACAAACATTCGTATCTACATCCTTCATCTTTACAGATTTCAAAGACATCTTAGAGCGACCAAATTGTGGTAGAATTAATCCGAACTCATTATGTTTCTGTACTGATTAAATTTCCATTTAACTTTACTTGCGGAATCGGTATTTCTATACGACTAATGATAGTAATCCTTAATAGCCGCTCTCATGTTTAGTAACCCTCTCCAGTCTAACCGACTTTTGGTCCACCCTGTATTTTTGAAATTATTTATTTATAACAATTGTTATTTTTTCGGATAAAGATAGTAACTGAAAAGGAATCTTGGGTTTTCAATCTTACTGAAGCCAATGAAACCCCCGACAATCCACCGACTTGGTTTAAACTATACGACTTCAAAGAAGCTTTCGGATTAGAAGACTTATCTCTCGAGTCTTTGTACGAACTTGTTCAACGAATGGCAAAGAATACAACATTAAGAGAAAATTACGTCAGGTAAACTCAAAAGAAAAATTTTTAGCAATTACTTTATTTTTATTTTTGGTACCATATAATTTTGTAGATACCGGTACAAAGGAGAAGAAGTACAGTGCGACGATTCCTGCTACCAGAACGTTCTATGTAGAATTGTGACATCAGAATTAGGAGACACTACACAGTGCAATGAAATAAAAGAAATATATGAATAAAAATAAACAATTTTATTCAATATAAATACAAGAGAGTATAATTTTAACAAAATTCTTTTATTCGTTAAACAAAAATTCTAATATATGTTTATTCATCTTACCAATACAATTAATTTTAACCCAACCTATCATTACTTCTTATACTGATCTTATCCCCTTCATTGTGACAGCAAGGCAAGAATAACCTAATTTTAATACCTAGAAAGTTGATAAACAATAAGTACACTGCTTAAA
Source organism: Agrilus mali (assembly GCA_029378335.1). Classification (NCBI taxonomy): domain Eukaryota; kingdom Metazoa; phylum Arthropoda; class Insecta; order Coleoptera; family Buprestidae; genus Agrilus; species Agrilus mali. Next base: position 11,878,027 of record CM055660.1, read on the forward strand.
TAATAACAAAATACTTCTGAAAAGTTTCCTAGTAGTTTACCTGAATAAATGTGTAAAGAGTTATTGGAAAAAATTTTCCTAACGTCAAACGAACAGGTTTCTGTAATCGCAAGAGTATAATTGTCATACATTTTTTGTAACATTTGCTAGTTGTCAACCAGTTCGTTTCGTACAATGCAAAAGGAATCGATTGGGCCTTAAAAACACAATAAAATTACTTCAATGTTTTCTTTGTCGGGGCTATGTTAAAACAAAATATTTGTTAAACAAAATTAGTTGAATTACATAGAAGATCGAAAGACGAAACGATGAACTTCTAGTACATTCTTATTTCGCGACAGTGTGAAACTAACATAGGCATATAATATTATGCAGCCATGGGATAAGACACTGCCGTCTTGTATTGATGGAAAGATGAAAAATGGTCAAAAGAACGCACTTTCATAAAACGCCAATTTCATGAAATTGGCATGTTTAATTTTCATTTTTAAGATGCTGTCTATTATTACAGAATCGTAGTTTCATGTAAACTCAAAACCAAAGTCCAAAATTGTAACTTAATCAGTTACAAATTGTGTCCAAAAAGTCCTATTTTTGGGTAATACTTCATTCAAAGCTCAATCCCGAAATTCTGGTAGTTTTCCAGAACAAAATTCTCAATATACAACCTAGTTTTATCGAAAACTATTACACCTTCACTGCCTCCCGTTCTTGAGGTAAGTAGGTAGTTCTATTTAGGGGAAAGTACAATTTCTGGGGCGCCACGATTTTATTATCACCATTTCCCAAATGTTACCACCTTGTCTTCTGCCCTCCTTCATTTGCACCTGATTAATTTTTAACATTCCAAGTGTTTTTTTCTCCGTCTATATTAAGAACCAATTTTTCTCCCAATTTCCTTTCTTATATCCCCTTCCTCCAATTTCTCCTCATACTCCACCCTTTTCAGCGCTTCTTCCCATATTTTGTTTCTCTCCTCACCACATAATTCGGCGTGTTTCTTTTCTATCCATTACATATACCTTTTGTATAGCACTTCGATCTCCTTTTTTTCCGATCCCTACACTTCCACACCATAAAATACAATTCCCTTCACGACTGCGTTAAACAGCCTCAGCCTCTACATCTCCCAAAACAAAAATTCCTTAAAATTAAAACCTAATTGGTTTTTTGAAACTATCACGTGTCACCCCTGTGGTAAGTTAGGTAGTACTTCTGATTGTCAATACCACCAATAAATAATTGGATTGAAGAAGCTTTCAAGTATTGTAATAAAAACACCACTACGGTGATGGTTATAAGCTAAATTTATATTGCATCACTTTGCACATTTCACCATACAATGGCTTCCTCAGGCGGAAGAAGTATTATAAAGTTAATTTAGAGAAAGGTTAAAGGAACACCTAAAAAGTGTCGAAAATAAAAAATGGAATTCAATATACGCAATCCACTTAATAGAAAGTTCTCATAGATTCAACGAAAATTTTAAAAGTTTACATACTGAAAATAAAGGTCTAAAATTAAACTTATTAGAAAGTCTCGAAATCAATAAATTAAATACTGTTACGTAATTTACAATATCACGTATTTTTCTTTCAACACTTTTTATTTAAATTAACTCTATAACACAACAACGATTCAATATCTATTTCGATAACAACAACAACTCTATAACTATTTCGCTCGTCAATCGCTTTATCTTCTCTTCTCGCTTATATCTGTCGCTCTCTTCTATCAAAATACTGTCAAACTGTCCAACGCTGTTCCTTATATAGTATTATGGACGTTTCTAGGCAACTCTCGAAACGTCCAGCAACTCTCGGACTTTCTGGAACGCGTCATAGATTACTTCCACACAATTTTCGCAGTCGGCGCTTGTCAACGTCAGAATGACACATCTGTCACACTGCCCCCCCTCTAGCGCTGATCGTCCCGATCAGTTTCTTCCACTGTGTATGGAGCCAACCGGTCGAGGTGTACAACTTTCATCTTCAATTTGGGGCCTCGTTGTATCCTGTAGACGACATCGTTTATCCGGGTAATCACTTTGTACGGGCCCTCCCAATTCCGTTGTAATTTTGGGCACCTTCCTTTCTTGCGAACTGGGTTATAGAGCCATACACGGTCGCCCTTCCTGAATCCAGTGGAATTCGCTCGCTGATCGTAGCGGGTCTTCATCCGGTCACTTTCGAATTTTATTCTTGTTCTGACGGCTTTATGGATGGTGTTAAGCCGCTCGCGTAGTTTAGACACATAATCGTCCGTGGACAGCGAAGAATCTTCAGGTCGACCAAACATTAGATCAGCAGGTAGTCTCAGTTCTTTCCCGAATAGCACGCAGGAAGGTGTCTGTCCGGTGTATGGATGTCTTATAGGCCAGAAGGAATAAGGGCATGTGGCGATCCCAGTCGGTCTGATGATCGTTCACGAACATCCTCAGGTTGTTTTCTATAGTCGCATTAAATCGCTCTACCATGCCATCAGACCGAGGATGCAGCGGAGTCGTTCTAGTTTTCCTTATCCCCATCAATTCACATACTCGTTGGAATATTTCTGATTCAAAATTTCGGCACTGGTCAGTGTGAATCTCCATAGGAACTCCATATCGGCTGATCCAGTTGTTTATAATTGCCTCCGCCACGGTGGTTGCATCCTGGTTGGAGATTGCATAGGCTTCCGGCCACTTGCTGAAGTAATCCATCACAACGAGGATGTAGCGGTTGCCATCTTCAGTTCGGGGAAAGGGACCAGCGATATCCATGGCTATTCTTTCGAATGGTGCTCCGACGTTATACTGGTGCATCTTTCCTCGTGTCCTGGTTCTCGGACCTTTGTTGGAAGCACATACTTCGCATTTTCTACACCAGTCTTCCACATCCAATCTAGCGTTCACCCAGTAATATCGTTCACGTATTTCTCTAATGTCTTCTTCACTCCAAAATGTCCACCTCCAGTCCCAGCAGGCAGCTCTTTTATTACTTATTTCGTCTTCTTCTTGGGCAACACAACTTGTAGGCGCTTCTTGGTCCCGTCTGAACTTTCCCATATTCTTTTAAGGACTCCATTCACGAGCTTTAGTGAATCCCATTGGGCCCAATAACATTTCGTAGTAGTACTAAGGGGGCTTACGTCCGCCCATTTTGGTCGAGATTCTCCTGCCTCCTTCCATTTCATGATGGGTCCTAGGTCATCATCGGTTCGCTGTTCCTCCATCAACACTGTGTCTTCCCAATTCTCTTGTCTCTCCACGGTGGTATGTAGGCATGGAACTTGTTCTAACCCTTCTTTTCGTTCCACAGAAGAACAATGTTTGCAATTCCGTGGTCATGGTCGTCTTGATAAGGCGTCGGCATTACCATGGTGTTTTCCTGGCCGATGTTCAATTTTGAAATTGTACTCTTGTAAACGCTGTAACCATCTGGCCACCTGTCCTTCAGAGTTTCGGAATTGCAGCAACCATTTAAGAGAAGAGTGGTCAGTTCTCAGCAGGAATTCTCGCCCATATAGATATTTGTGGAAATGTTCTATAGTTTTCACCGCGGCCAATAGTTCTTGGCGGGTCACACAATAGTTCTTCTCGGGCTTTGACAGTGTCTTGCTAAAATATACGATTACTCTTTCTTTGCCGTCTTGAACTTGAGAAAGAACCCCTCCAATACCCACATTGCTCGCATCGGTGTCGACTATAAATGGTTTTCCAAATTCGGGGTAAGTCAAAATCGGGCTGTTAGACAACTTATTTTTAAGAACTTGAAAAGCTTCTTGACAGGTGTTCGTCCAATCAAA